>CM033749.1:14489922-15089922 GCA_019671005.1 Hibiscus mutabilis | reverse complement strand
GCGAGCTCTATAAGGCAAGCTTAGAGGTTGACGAGCGGGACGGGATCATTAGGCAGTTGAAGAAATTAAATGCAGATTTGAGTGACAAGAACACTCTTTATCAAAAAGACGCCCTTCTACTACAAGCAAAAATGCAGAAGGCCAGCCGGAGTCAATTCATAGCCGTGGAAAGAGAAAAGGTGAACGACATCCGTTTGGTGGAAGAAGAACGAGAAATCAGTAAGAGAGCAATCGAGAAAGAGATAGAAAGCTACCGGTTGACTATGGAAAAAGAAAAACGGTCCTCTAAGAAGGCCATTGATCAGGAAAAGGAAAGACTCAGGCAAGAAATCAGCAAGGGAAAACAAGCTGTCCATCATGAGAAAGAAAGCGTCGCCGTATGGAAAAGAAAGTCCATGAGTAGCCAAAATAGACTGTTAGAGATGCAAAAACTGTACGATGACACTATTCAAAGTCTGGAGCAAAGCCAAAGTCAGAATGGCAAGTTAAAAGGAAAGGTGGCGGAAGTTGAACACTCACTTCGAATGTACTGCCGCAGGAATAGCTTCGCTGAGCTGCAAGAAAGAGAGCGCGAAGTGGGTGTGTTACACGCACGAATTGAGTCCCTCGAAGCAACTGTTGAGGATTACAAGGAAAAAATTAGTGTGTTCGAGGAGGCTGCAGCCGGAGGGGACACCTATTGGCAGAAGAGACTACGCGACGCTGCCCGAATGGTACAGGAAAGGGACCAGTATTACGCAAACCTAATGGTGGATATACAGCGAGTCGCCAGGCATGTGAATGATTTAGCTGTCGAGGCTGAGACACTCCGACCTTTCATAGCCCCAGGAATAGAAGAAGCTCTCAGGTTCCTCAAGCTGCTCAGGGCAATTGGAAAATTAGGAGATAGAGCTAGAGCCTATCTATAGGACTCTGTGTTGTAATTAGATCTTTTGTATTAGGGATCTTTATTTTGTAACACGAACTTTGTTGTAATCTAGACCCTTTAATTCCCGTGGAAGTAGTTCAAAAAGGTGATTACCAATGGAATCAGTACCTTATCTGCATACATTCTTGCATTTGCATCATAACATTCGCATCATTATACATGTATTTATTTCTTGCAACTATATTAACATTATGAATATTGTGGCGTTGTGTGTAGTTAACCCGCAATCATTCATCACCCATACTTTACCCGGCTACAAAGAAAGCTCATGGAAGAAAGGATAATCAGTCTAGAAAGAGGGCAAAGAGAGCTCGAGACAAGGCTTGAAGAGGCCCAGAGAAGCCTCAGTGATCAGATTGCGCAGTCGCAAACATCTATAGTATCCGACATAACCGCATTGCTGGCAAAGAGTCTTGGAAAAAGAGTGGAAGGAGAAAATGTTCAAGAGCCAGAAGGTACCCCGGCTCACTACAAGGTTCAACCAACTGCACCAAACCCAGCTAGGAAGGTGTATATCGACCCTGCAGGAATGTCATCTAGTTTTCAAGTGGGGGCACCTGAAACTCAACCTCTCAATGCTGAAGCACTCTATGAAGAAGAAGTGCCGGACCTGAACATGGTTGAAAAAATCAGGAATGAGGTAGAGAAAAAGTGGGAGGAAAGATTTCGCCTCATGGAGGAAAAATTTAAAGCGTTACAATCAAATGAAAAATCAGGAAATGACGCTAGCGACTTAAGTCTGGTGTCCGATCTTGTCCTACCGCCAAAATTTAAAATGCCAGAGTTCGACAAATACGATGGAACCACATGTCCTTCTGCACACATAACAATGTACTGTAGAAAGATAGCGGCCTACCATAAGGACGAAAAGCTACTGATCCATTGTTTCCAGGATAGTCTAACTGGAGCGGCGTTACGTTGGTACACCCAGTTGAGCAAGGCAAATGTTAAGACATGGAAAGATCTGTCAAAAGCATTTACTGAGCAATACAAGCATGTAACAGACATGACCCCCAGCAGAATTATGTTAGAAAATATGGGGCAGAAGTCCAACGAAAGCCTACGGCAATACGCCCAAAGGTGGAGAGAAGTGGCCGCCCAAATTCAGCCACCTATCCCGGAGCATGAAATTACGCCATTATTTGTCAATACTCTGAAAGGGGCACTCTTTGATCGTCTCATTAATAACACAACGCAGTGCTTTGCTGACTTAATCAGGACTGGAGAGTCCCTTGAACTGGCAATTAAGAGCGGTAGAATTGATGGTGGGGAAGGGTCTCGAAAGTATAACAAGAGAAATGAAGTAAACACTACCAACACCTATACCGCCCCAAAGAACTTCACGGTCTCACAGCCACAAGCGTCTGTGGGAAAAACATAAAACTCAAATCAAAGAGATGAGAGAGTCACCAGAAAAGAGAAAGAGAGAAGAACTTTCACTCCCCTACCTGTTTCGTACTCAGAAATTTATTCCCAGTTGTATGAAGCAGACCTGGTCCGGCCATACATCGTTACTCCTGTCAATCCGCCCTTCCCGTCTTGGTATAATCCGAACGCGCATTGCGACTATCACGGCGGTACCCCTGGACATCCCACTGAGAACTGCCTTGCTTTCAAAAAACTTGTGCAAAACTTAATCGATTCTGGGATATTGAAGTTTGAAGAGCCGAGTGTAGCCAACAATCCGCTGCCGAATCATGGGAGCAGAGGGGTAAATGTTATCGAAGAATACTTTACCAGGAGGATTAAGGATGATGTGTCAGAAATCAAGTCTCCTTTACGATGGGTATTTCAACAGTTATGCATGGCCCGTATAATCGACAAAGGCATGATAACAAGGCAGAAGAGATGCGGAGCGTATTGCGAATTCCACCAGACTGAAGGGCATGATATCCAAGAATGTGATGAGTTCAAGAAATTGGTGTAGCAATTGATGAATGAAAAGCAAATAGAATTCTTCGAGGAGCCCACGGGGAAGAAGGGGGCGGACGTACACATGACGGATAGCCCCAAGTCTAAATACGGGAAGGATAGACCTTTTATCATCTTCCCCAGGCCAGGGAATGCAGGTGTCTCCCAGGGAGAAACCAGCAAGATAAGTCCCAAGATCATCATTTCAGCACCATCTCCATTCCCATTCAAAGATATGCGACAAATCCCCTGGAATTATGTTGTAAATGTGACCACGCCAGAAAAACCAGAACACGGTCAGGTAAAAGAGCCTACGCTGAAAGACCAACAAAGCCAGAACGATGTGAACGTTGGTGAGGTAGGCCATTTCACAAGGAGCGGCATATGTTATTCCTCCGAGGCTTTGAAAGCAGCTGAAAAAGATAAGGGGAAGAGTACAGCAGTTAGCCCCACGCAGATATTTGGAGAAGAACCTCCCCCAAAGATAAATGAGCCGGTAGCTGAGGCCCAGGCCAAAAAATTTCTAAAGTTCTTGAGACATAGCGAGTACAGCGTAGTGGAACAACTACGAAAGCAACTGGCCAGGATCACAGTGCTGGAATTACTCTTGAGTTTAGAGAAGCATCGGGAGACGCTATTGAAAGTGCTGAATCAAACTTTTGTGCCCCAAGACATTTCTGTATCAAACCTGGACATGATAGTGGGGCATATCACTGCCTATAATCATATCACGTTCAGTGATGATGAGATCCCGGAGGGAGGAATGGGGTCTACCAAAGCCCTTAACATCACTACCCATTGCAAAGGGTATGTATTACCAGGCGTACTGATCGACAACGGGTCAGCATTGAATGTCTTACCTATGGTGACCCTGCAAAAATTGCCAATAGATGGTTCGCACCTAAAGCCCTGCCACAACTCGGTAAGAGCCTTTGATGGTACGCAAAGAGGAACAATGGGGAAAATTGAGGTGCCCCTATTGATCGGACCAACTGAATATGTGATCGATTTTGTGGTGATGGACATAAAACCATCTTACAGCTGCTTGTTGGGAAGACCATGGATCCAGTCCGCAGGAGTTGTCCCCTCATCATTGCATCAGAAATTAAAATTTGTAGTCGAAGGCAAATTGGTCACAGTAGAGGCAGAGCAGGAATTTGTTGCTTCAGTGACATCAGACGCCCTCTACATTCAAAATGATGAAGATGCTGCGGAATGCTCATTCCGAGCATTGGAACTAGTAAATGCCACATTCGTTTCGGAGGGAAGTCGGATCCCATACCCCAGGTTATCCAATTGTACCAAGATGACCATCGCAGAAACTTTGGGCCGATGAGCCAAAGTAGGAAAAGGGCAGGGGAAGAAATTACAAGGAAACCTGAGACCCAAGAATATGATAACCAAGAAGGATCGTTTCGGGCTGGGTTACCAACCAAGTGTCCAACAGAAGAAAGAGGAATATAAGAGGAAGGAAGAGCAAAGAAAAGCTAGATCTAAAGGAGAAGACATTCCATGGAGACTGATGTCCTTTCCTAGTTTGAAAACCACTTTTGTCTCTGGAGGGTTCTACCAGCCAGGTCAAGATATTGGAGAGGCAATGAAGAAAAATGAGGAACTCAACCAGGAGGAGATACTCAGTGAATCATTTGAAGGGATGTACATCAACATGATAGCTGAAAAGGACCGAGGCAGCAAAATGTTGACCAACATCCGCCCTTGCCGTCCTGGGGAAACACTCGATAACTGGAGCTGCATTGATCTACCTGTAGTTTTTAGGAATAGATCAGAGTAATGCTCCGAATCAACCTTTTGTTTTTGCCCGTAAACAATGGGGATCTCTTGTACGGGGCACCTATGTTAACTTTTTGATTGAAATGAAAATATCCCCACTTTCCTAAAATGACCAAAGTTTCATTTATTTCATTCATGCATTCTTCATGTTCATTCCCTTCATATAAAGCCGTCTCTTTCCCAATACAATTCCTTCTCATTTAATGCAGGTCGCTCATGATTGACAATATGAATGATACCGGATCCAATCCTGGAGTGAATTTCGAATGCCCTGAGGTCTCGGAGGGAATTGAGGAAGGATATGATGAGATAGAAAGTGAGGTCCCAGAAGAGTTAAAGAGAATGGTGGATAACGAAGAAAGGCAGATCATGCCCCATCAAGAAGAAATAGAAGTTATAAACTTGGGGACTGAAGAAGAGAGAAAAGAAATAAAAGTAGGAACGACGATTTCCTCAAAAACCAAGCATGAACTGATAGCCCTACTTCAGGAATTCAAGGATGTCTTCGCCTGGACTTATCAAGATATGCCAGGGTTGAATACCGACATAGTGGTGCACAAACTACCAACAAAATCGGAGTGCAAACCAATACAGCAAAAACTTCGGAGAATGAGACCAGATATGTTGTTAAAGATCCGAGAGGAAGTGAAAAATTAGTTTAATGCTGGATTCTTGGAGGTAGCCAAATACCCCGAATGGGTTGCAAACATTGTACCAGTGCCAAAGAAAGATGGGAAAGTTCGTATGTGTGTAGATTATAGGGATCTGAACCGAGCCAGCCCTAAAGACAACTTCCCTTTACCACATATTGACACGCTGGTTGACAACACTGCAGGACACTCATGGTTTTCCTTCATGGACGGCTTCTCAGGGTACAACCAGATAAAGATGGACCTAACGACATGGAGAATACCACATTCATAACCATGTGAGGCACTTTTTGTTATCGAGTGATGTCGTTTGGACTAAAGAACGCAGGGGCAACATACCAAAGAACAATGGTGACTCTTTAGCATGACATGATGCACAAAGAAATAGAAGTATACGTGGACAATATGATTGCCAAGTCCCGAACAGAGGAAGAGCACTTACAAAACCTGAGAAAACTATTCTAAAGACTACGGAAGTACCAACTGAGGCTCAATCATGCCAAGTGTACCTTCGCCGTTACTTCTGGAAAACTCCTAGGGTTCGTGGTAAGCAGAAGAGGGATTGAGATTGATCCAGATAAAGTGAAAGCCATCCAGGAACTCTCACCACCCCGCACTCAGAAGAAAGTCCGCGGTTTCCTGGGGAGGCTGAATTATATCTCTCGTTTCATTTCCAGTCAAGTGACCAATGTGACCCGGTCTTCAAACTTCTTAGAAAGAATAATGCTGGCGTGTGGGATGAAGAATGTCAAAGAGCCCTAGAAAAGATCAAAAAGTACCTGACAAATGCTCCAATTTTAGTCGCACCAGTACCTGGTCGACCACTAATTCTCTACTTGACAGTTTTTGAGAATTCAATGGGATGCGTACTGGGGCAACACGATGAGTCAAGAAAAAAGGAGCAAGCCATCTATTACCTAAGCAGGAAATTCAATGATTGCGAAACACGGTACCCGCCAGTGCAGAAGCTGTGTTGTGCTCTAGTTTGGGCTACCAAGCGGCTTAGACAGTACATGTTGTACCATACTACCTGGTTGATATCCAAGCTAGATCCATTGAAATTCTTAATGGAAACGCCAGCACTAATAGGAAGGATGGCCCGATGGCAGATGCTCTTATCCGAATTCGATATCGTATACGTCAACCAGAAAGCCGTAAAGGGGAGTACCATAGTAGATTTCCTAGCTAGTCGTGCTTCGGATGACTATGAGGCATTGAACTTTAATTTCCCAAACGAAGACTTGATGTGCATTACAACCGAAGAAGAGGTTTTAGATGATAAATCATGGAAGCTTTACTTCGATGGAGCCTCTAACGCCCTCGGACATGGGATAGGGGCAGTGCTAATTCCCCTGAGGACGTCTATTATCCTTTCACCAGCAGATTGGAATTCTTCTGCACAAACAATATAGCTGAATATGAAGCTTGCGTCATGGGACTGAACTCAGCCATCGAGAGAAAGGTTAAGGAACTTCGAGTGTTCGGAGATTTGTCCTTAGTCATTTACCAATTACGCGGGGAATGGGAAACCAGGGACCCGAAGTTGGTCAAATATTACGAATTGATCCAGGAGCTTACCAAAAAGTTCGAAAAGGTCAGCTTCAATTACCTGCCCCGAGAAGAAAATCAGATGGCAGATGCATTGGCAACCTTGGCATCTATGTTTAAAACAAACACCGGAGCAGAAATGAAGCCCATTAAGATGCAGACGTTTGAAAAGCCTGCTCATTATTGTAATGTACAGGAAGAGATTGACGGAAACCCATGGTACTATGACATCTTGCAATATGTCAAGCTTCGAAAGTATTCAGAAGGGGCAAACGACAATGACAGAAAAACGCTCAGAAAAATGGCAACAAAATATGTCCTAGATGGGGAGATCCTATATAGGAGAAGTCATGATCAAACATTGCTGAGATGTGTGGATGCCCGGTTGGCGAAGGAAATCTTAGTCGAAGTACATGACGGGCTCTGTGGAACGCACGCCAACGGGCTGTCTATAGCCCGGAAAATTATGAGATATGGTTATTTCTGGTTGACCATGGAGGGAGATTGCATTGATTACGCCAGGAAATGCCACAAATGCCAAATCTACGCTGACAAAATTCACGCACCCCCATCTCCTTTACACACCATGAATTCTCCGTGGCCTTTCGCAGCATGGGGTATGGACGTCATCGGACAGATTCATCCGAAAGCTTCCAATGGACACCGTTTCATTTTGGTCGCCATAGACTACTTCACTAAATGGGTAGAGGCAGTGTCTTACGCCAATATCACCAGGACTACAGTTTGTAAGTTCTTAAAGAAGGAGATTATTTGTCGATACAGATTGCCAGAAAGGATCATCACCGACAATGCTTCCAATCTGAATAACAAAATGATGACGGACGTGTGCACTCAATTCAAGATAACGCACCATAATTCCACAGCCTATCGTCCTAAAATGAATGGAGCAGTGGAAGCAGCAAACAAAAACATAAAGAAAATCATACCAAAGACTACGGATACCTACAGGGACTGGCATGAGAAGTTGCACACGTCAATAGGACGTCCATTCGCACGTCAATAGGGGCAACACCCTACTCCTTGGTGTATGGTACCGAAGCAGTACTTCCCATCGAGGTAGAGATCCCGTCTCTCCGGGTCTTAAACGAAGTAAAATTGGAAGAAGCTGAATGGGTGCAGGCCAGACTCGACTAGCTAAATCTCATTGACGAAAAGAGACTAAAGGCCATTTGTCATGGTCAGATATACCAAAAGCGGATGGTGCAGGCATACAACAAAAAAGTGCGCCCAAGAGAATTCAAAGAAGGGGATCTGGTACTCAAGAAAATACTCCCTATCCAGAAAGATTCTCGACGAAAGTGGATGCCCAACTGGAAAGGACCGTACGTCGTAAAAAAGGCCTTCTCAAGAGGAGCCCTGATCCTAACAGAAATGGATGGGGACGAGCTGAAAAATCTCGTAAATTCTGATGCCGTCAAGAAATACTATCTTTGAATTAAAAAAAAGGGAAAAAGAAAAAATGAAAAAGAGAACAAAAATGGAGAGCTCAGGGCGAAAACCCAAAACCGGGCGTCTTGAAGCAAAGAGAGGACCCGAGTTGAAAACCCGTAAAGGGCGGCTCAGGTAAATTGAAAAGTTGAATATCCAAAGAGAAAAGTATCCCCATGAACATCATGGAGAGAAGGCTTCAAGCAAAAATTCTACGCCAGTCGACAGGATCATGTATCATTCATATCGAAGATAATGAGGGATCTTGTATTTCATACTTAACTTTTCTTTTTTCTCATGTGTGTCATACCTTTCTTTTTAAGATATCCCAAGCCCTTAATTGTAATAAAACCGTGTTTTTGAGCATCCATTCCTTGCCTTCTTGTTAATTTCAGTCAGATAAGTTAACATAGACTTAAAGTGAAACAAGAGATTTCGGAGCATTACTGTGATTTAACCTTAAAAATGCAGGTGATCAAAGAAAACGATGTTAACTCCGTCTTCTAGTTCCCTACATGATGGCTGTTGATAGGGAAGGCGAAAAGCTTCAAACAACCGGATAGGATGACCAATGGCGTACGTCCTATCTATTCAAGGAAGGCATGTGACATAACAAGAGAGATCTCTTGGGTGAAAACCCAGAAGGGCACCCCTCAAAAAAGTCTCTAAAAAAAACTCTCTCTAAAGTGAAAACCCGAAAGGGCACTTTAGAATTCCAAGTCGTAATTGGAGAAAAAGAAAGGTTGAGATGGTTGAACCTGATAGTGAAGCGGGGTATCGATGCCCGTAAGAAAGGAGAAAGCGAACATCAAGATCAAATAAGGACTAAAACAACCCCACCAAGATATTGACACTCATGCGTCATGAATAGTTAGACATCACTAGGATTAGGAGCATGTCAACTCATTTGTCATAGCATTTTGTTTTTATCTCAGACAGGTATCTGCAGATCCAAAGAGACATCGATGGCCATCGTGGTGTGAATCCCAAATGAGAAGACAATGTTTTTTACATACAAAAGGCATATTTTTTCAAGCTCCAAAGAGAGGTTCTATATAGGAAGAATCCTCCGCTCCGAGGCTTCAGAAGCTGAAAGTTCTATATAGGAAGGACTGACAGCTCTAGGGTGAAGACTAGCAGTTCTATATAGGAAGGACTCCCAGTCGAAGGAATTCACCCATGACACGCAAGATTATATAGGAAATCCTGTTGTGTCGAAAGCGAAGAGTTCTATATAGGAAGGGCTCCGAGCTTCAATGTCTTAGAGTAAAAGATTCTATATAGGAAGAATCCGTAGCTCCAAGATTTCAGACGCCAAAAGTTCTATATAGGAAGGACCGACGGCTCCAAGGTGAAGACTCGCAGTTCTATATAGGAAGAACTCCCAGTCGAAGGAATTCACCTATGACACAGGGTTATTTAGGAAACCTGTTGTGTCAAAAGCGAAGAGTCTTATATAGGAAAGGCTCTGAGCTTCATTGTCTTAGAGTGAAAGGTTCTATATAGGAAGAACCTATAGCTCTGAGATTTCAAAATCCAAAAGTTCTATATAGGAAGGACTGACGACTCCAGGGTTTGAAGACTAGCAGTTCTATATAGGAGGAACTCCCAGTCGGAAGAATCCATCAGCGGCGCAAAAGGTTTTATATAGGAGAAACCAGCGTTGAAGGCGAAGAGTTCTATAAAGGAAGGACTCCAAGCTTTGCAGTCTCGAAGTGAAAGGTTCTATATAGGAAGGACTCATAACTCGAGGCTTCAGAGCGAAGGGTTCTATATAGGAAGAGCCTGTAGCTCCAAGATCGGAAGGTGACGAAGCTCTATATAGGAAGAACTTACGAGCCTGAAGATTCAGCCAAGGAAGAGCGGAGATGTCCAAAAGAACACGTTTTTCCAAAGCTACAAACAGGGAAGTTTGATAAAAATGAGTGCTTATGAATCTTTGCTTTGTTTCCCATTCTATGAGAACAAGCAAAGAGGGGCAACTGTAATCACTCATTTTCACTTGTAAATACATATTAGTATTGCATGTATATTTATTATATTATATGCATGAGTGTTACTAATATATATATAAGGTGTGGTGTGTGCATGTATATTATAAGCTATGTATGTATACGTATTAATGGTGTATGTGTGTCGCGTATGCATCTATATTTAGTACGAGCGTATTTGTGGTTAATTATGTGTATAATTATATATATATGTGTATACTGGTGATTAATGTTTGCATAGGTATATACGTATGTATTGTTGTATGTGTACTGCTGTTATAATTATACTATTGGGCTAATATAAAATGAAAATCCAAAAATATATATTAAACCCAAATAAAAAGTACAGTCCAAGTCCAATTACAAATCTAATATTATTACAAGGCCCGGTAGGCCCAAACCCAAACCCTATTTAATTACAATTATTGTGTGCAGGTGACTGTGGGCCGTTGGATCAAGATCTGATCCCTTGTAGTTTCGTTTTTAGGTTTAAAAAATGTTTTTTTTTGTTTCGTATTTCCTAGATCTAGGGTAAATCGAGGCTTATCCTCTGAATCCAACCTCGGATTCACATCGAGGATGAAACGGGGGTTATTTTGGTGTGTTTTGGAGGCTCGCCGGCGCCGGAGAACACGGCGGCCGGCCGCCGGATTCTGGGTTTCATGGGGATATTTGAGAGAAAATGAAGAACGACAGGTTATTATAAAACGAAAAATGAAACGAAATGAGGGAAATTTGAGCCGGGCCAAAAAAAAGCGTTTTATAGGTGTTATTATTTTTTGAAATGGGTAAATCACACACTTAATCCCCTCGCGTTTCCAATATTTTCATTTTTTGTCTTGCCGCATGGTATATTTACAACTCTGGTCCTTCTTGTATTTCAAAATCTTGCAATCCAGTCCCTAAATTACACCGAATCAGTTTTTAAATGGTAAAATTACGCCTTTAGCCATCCCGTATTTTTGAACTTTTCATTTTGGGTCTGCCCCTTGGTCCAATTACAATTTTGATCCTTCTAGGTTCTGTTTACTTCGCATTTTAGTCCTTAAATTACCTATTATTGTTCTTTAATTTCTGCCACTGACTTTTATTTTTCTTTCATTTCAGTCCCGTTTCTTTGTAAATACTCATGTTCGTATTATAATCGTATATGTTGATGTATTCTATTGTTTTATTTTATATCCCTCGTATATGCCTCGTATTTTATGTTTACATGTATATGTGTGTTAAGTTTACGATGATTATGTATCTTTTTGTTAGGTTATTCGTATTAAGCATGTTATGTTCTAGTTGACTCGTGAACGACATGTTTTTGTATTTTTGCACGTATTGTATGTTTTCTTGGCTTTTAGGTTACGTGTTAGTGTGTCTTCTTTTATGTATAATATATTGTTCTATATATGTTGAAATGTGTTTTATTTATAATATGTATGTCTTTTGTGAAATATATGTTTCCCATACACGTATTTATTCATGCCTTGTTATTGTGATATGTTAAATTTGCTTTTATTTAATGTCAAGCCTGTTATGTATATGTGTGTTTTGATTATATATTTTATTTATGTTAGATTAGCATTCTGTTATATCAATATTTATTGTATTTAAATACTTTGCCATGTTTTATATTTTTGCCACTAAGATTGCATATGATATATAAATTGTTAATGCGGTGCCCTTTTATCCGAGCGTAAACGGGGCCAGTATCAGGCGTAGTGATAGTGGTTGGGCGTTTATTCTTGGATAACGGGGCCCTTAAAATTTATTCACAATTATGACCGAATGTTAAAATAATCGTCACTTTAATCCAGAAAATCCAATATTAATAAAGCGGTAGTTATTAAAGTACCAATTTTGGGCGGTGTGGGGGTGCTAATCCTTCCCCATCCGTAACCGACTCCCGAACCCAATATTTTTTGAATCTCTGGTTTTATGGTGTCCGGCCTACCTAAGTGGCCGGTGGCGACTCCATTTTTTTTAAAATGCGGTTTTTTTAAAACCCCACGGAATAAATATTTTATATCAAAAAAAATCACGGACACCTTTCAAAAACACTTTGAAAGTCCTCGCTTTTTAGCGATTTAAAAAAGAAAAGGACATCGCTACAGCATCTCATGTATAAACCATATTACACAAAACATAATCCATTTCTCACGATACATTATCTCATATATTGGCATTCAAGTGACTCAAAACCAAGTTCAATTATATTTTATAAAATCACATTGGATACACGGATTTCCCAAGTGGTTACTTCTACCACTTCACATACTCCTCGAATCGGAGCAGCCGTGAATGGTTATAACGTATAAATCCACCAACGGGAGAATTGCCGCACTCTTGACCCCTCGACCATTGCGGTTCTCAAGGTGGAGCATGGCACACTCTTGACCCCTCGACACTCATGAGACGACTTATTATAGTGCACTTTAAACCCTATGGCTAACCAACTATATCTGATAACATTTTATCTCAGCCACTTGCCAATATATTCAATAAAATCACATTACCTCACTGTATTACATATGCATCAAATCAAATCAATTTCCAATACATTAAACCATGTATGCTAGTATTCTCAAAATCCTTTCATAAATCATTTATCATTCACAATAATCATCACATGTGATCATTAGCAACATATTTTCATTTCTAAAACATGCATATAACAGTAGGTAGTAAAATCATAAACATGTGCATGAGATTATATTTTGCAAAATCGAAAACGAGAACAAGAGCGTCTGATACTTACTTTCGAGCTTAGACATGTGTTTCAAACTTAATCTAAACTCCCAAGACTTCTTTCAAACCTTTTAAAAGTAGTAAAACACTTTTCCACCCACCGACAATACAACACCCTATTGCCGTTGTAAGAATCAAGCTTCTGAAGCTTCCGCAACCTCTCCAAAAGCTAAAGGATCCAACTCCCCTGCTTTACCCAAACAAAAACATAGGATTAATGCACTTTCACGCATCTCTAATTTCCAACAACCATCAAACACAATGTTGCCTCACTAAAACCATCAAATAATTCATCAAAATAACTAAAAACACAACCAAACTCCAGCTAAACAAAGCCCAGCCAAAACCTATTGATTTTAACATCTTAAAAACATCAATTAACATCCAAGAACATATATATAATGTCCTTATACCTCCAACAACCTTACAACACCAAGATCATCTCAAAATCTAACTATTTACAACATAGAAAATTAGCAATTCACATAGTTTCGGGATTTCTTTAATTATATTTGTTTACAACATTAAAACACATCTTATAAAATATCTAAATAAACTAGATTCAATAAAAATAGATCCATAACCATGTTCATCCAATTTTCTCATCAAAACTCAATTTAATCCATAAAATCTTGATTAAATCTTAAACATATAACACAAATCAGTTGTAAAGGATCAAGAACTTGGGAATTTCAATAAAAAAACCTTTAATTAGAGGAGAGAAATGAAAATTACCTCTAATTGCTGATTTCTCTCTTAATTGGCAAAGATTGGATGTAAACTTCAAAAAACCAAGTAGATTTTGATGTAGAAATCAAAGGAATCAAATAGGAAATCAAAAGAAGTTGATTTTTGCGAATTTTGAAATGAAATTGATAGTTTGACTACTGAGAAAGTTGAGAGCAAAATTAGTTATGTAAGAAAGTGAAATTGGGTAATTAAAATCCTTTTAATAAAACCCCCTTATTTTATTTATTAAACTATTTAAAAACCATTTAAAAATATCCTAAATTAAGGGAAAATCTGATGAAAAGTTTGGTTAATTAGCTCATTAAAGATTCTAAGTTTTGATCATTTTACGATTTAGTCACCAAAATAGTTTTAAAATCTTTACATTTTAGTCACCGAACCAAAATGTCCCAAAATCCAATTTAATTCCTTCAAATTGATTTTACCAAAATTCTTAAAATATTAATTAAGCATTTTCTAGCATTTTCCATATTTTATTTTGACCAAAAAACATTTATTATGATTTTATTCACGAAACTAGTTCGAATTGCCTAAACCGGTTCCCCGAACCTTCTGATCAACCTATCTAACATCTACGCCCAAATTCAGGGCTTTACAACTCTCCCCCTCTTAAGAAATTTTATCCTCAAAATTTACCTGGAGGAAAAAGGTAAGGAAACTACTTCTTCATGTCCTCCTTACTTTCTCATGTGGCTTCCTCAACTCTACGATGTCGCCACAACACCTTTACCAACTCTACGGTCTTTCCACAGAGAACCTTGCTTAAATCCAGAATTCTCACCGATTCTCATCATAGGTCAAATCCAGATTCAACTCAATCTCCTCAACATGCATCAAATGTTAAATATCTAATTTATACCTCTGAAGCATCGACACATGGAAAACATCATGTATCTTTTCCAACTCCGCATGCAACCTCAACCTATAGGCAATTGGACCAATCCACTCCAACACTTCATAAGGCCCAATGAACCTTGGACTCAATGTGCCCTTCCGTCCAAACCTCATCACATTCTTTCAAGGCGAAACCTTAAGAAACACTCGATCACCAATAGCAAACTCAATCTCCCTACGCTTTAAGTCAGCATATGACTTTTGCTGATCTGAAGTCACTTTCAACCAATTACTAATAAGCTTCACCTTCTCATTGGTATCCTTCAATACATCAGGGAAAAAACATAGTTTTCCCCTGCCTCCGCCCAATAAAGTGGCGTGTGACACCTTCTTCCATACAAAGGTTTATACGGTGCCATTTGCATACTAACTTGATAACTATTGTTATAGGCAAACTCCACCAAAGGTAACTGCTTCTCCCACGATCCTTGGAAATCAATGATGCAACACCGCAACATATCCTCCAACACTTGGATAACGCATTCAAACTAACCATCCGTTTGAGGATGATATGAAGTACTGAAGTTCAACCGTGTACCCAAAGCTTTATGCAAACACTCTCAAAACCTTGCTGTAAAGTGCGGATCCCTATTCGATATTATAGAATTAGGAACCCCATGCAACCTCACAACCTCAACAATATACAACCCCGCCAACTTATCCAAAGTATACGTCGTATGCACAGCCAAGAAATGTACACACTTTGTAAACATATCCACAATCACCCATATAGAAATCTTCTTTGATGGTGTCAAAGGCAAACCGGTCACAAAATCCATGGTAATCCTCTCACTCTTCTATTCCAGAATCCTTAACGGTTGCAACAACCAAGAAGAAAACTGATGCTCAGCCTTGACACGCTGACATACCCTACATCGGCCAACAAAATCCACTATATCCTTCTTCAAACCAACCCCAAAATACTCTTTTTTCAAATCATGATACATTTTTGTGCTTCTCGGATGCATAGCAAAAGGGCTCAAATGAGCCTCAACCAAGATAATGTGCCGTAACTCCTCATCTTTCGGTACAACCACCCGATCCTTAAAGCACAAGACACCTTCATCACTAAAACAAAAATCTATCTGATTACCATTCATTATATCTTTAACATACGGTACCAACAAAGCATCGTACGGTTGCTTCTCCTTGATCAACTGTAAAAACGATGGCTTCACTTACAACTCAGTCAACAAACCACCATCTCGCGTCATACTCAACCGCGCAAACATCACCCTCAACTCTATTGCAACCTTCCTACTCAAGGCGTTAGCTACAACATTAGCCTTACCCGAATGATACTCTATCGTCAAATCATAACCTTTGAGCAACTCCAACCATCTTCGTTGCCTAAGATTCAACTCTTTTTGTGATATCAGATATTTCAAACTCTTATGGTCTGTGTACACAATACAATTCTCCTCATAAAGATAATGCCACCAAATCTTCAGCGTAAACACCACCGCAGTAAGCTCCATATCGTACGTAGGATAGTTGCGCTCGTGTATCTTTAACTGCCTAGATGCATAAGCTATAGCCTTCCCTTTTTGCATCAACACATACCAAACCAACGTAGAAGGCATCGCTATAGAGTACAAACTCCTTTCCCGACTCAGGTTGAATCAAGATTAGAGCTTGTGTCAAAGTTTCCTTCAACTTATCGAAAGCTTGTTGTTTACCCTCCGTCTATTCAAAACTTACATCCTTTTGCAACAACTTTGTCAAAGGAGAAACAATACTCGAGAAACTATCCACAAAGCAACGATAATACCCTACTAACCCCAAGAAACTATAAACCTCCAACACCGACTTAGGTTGCTTCCAATTTACAACAACTTCAATCTTCTGCGGATCCACACGGATTCCTTCGGCCGAAACAATATGACCAAGAAAAGCCACTTGCTTAATCCAAAACTCACATTTAGAATAAAGCTTATTGTCCAACAGAACATACAACACAATCCGTAGGTGTCGATCGTGATCTTCCTCGGTACGAGAGTACACGAGGATGTCATCAATGAATACCACCACAAATTGATCCAAGAATTTATGGAATACCCAATTCATCACATCCATGAAAGCTGCTGGCCCATTTGTCAACCCAAACAGAATCATTAAAAACTCATAATGCCTTTAACGCGTAAGAACATCTATTTTCGGCACGTCTTTACCCTTCACCTTCAACTGATAATATCCAGACCTCAGATCAATCTTGGAAAACACCATAGCACCCCAAAACTGATCGAATAAAGCATCGATCCTTGGTAAAGGATACTTGTTCTTAATCATCAACTTGTTCAGTTTTCGATAATCAATGTACATTCTCATCGTGCCATCTTTTTTTCACAACCAACACTGATGCTCCCCATGGTGACGCACTAGGCCGAATGAAACCACTATCCAACAATTTCTGAAGCTGTATCTTCAACTCCTTTAAGTTTTTTGGAGCCATGTGATACGGTATAATCGACATTAGAGCCTTATCTGCGTATGTCTTAATGCAAAACTCTACCTCCCTATCCGGTGGTAATCCAGGCAACTCCTCCGAAAAAACTCTTGGAAAATCGCAAATGGTAGGAATATCCTAGACTCGCACCTCTTTCATATCCGGGTTCATGACATAAGCTAGATATGCCTAACCCTCTAACTCTAACAACTTCTTCACTTCTAAAGGCGAAATGACATTGGAAAAAGAACTTAACATTCTCACTCACAAACACCACTTCGCAATCTTCAAAAAGTTTTAACGATACTCGCTTGGTCTCGAAATCAACCACAACCCTATGTTCAAACAACCAATCCATCCCCAAGATTACGTCAAAACCATAAAATGACAACTCCATCAGATCAACCTCGAACATATGACATTGAACCATCAAAGGACATCTCCTATACAACCTCCTAGCAACTACTGTCTCACCAAAGAAACTAGTTACCTGTATACCAACATCTAACGCCTTTATAGGTATATCAAGCAAACATGCATGTTCGCGCAAGATGTATGAATGTGTAGAACTAGAATCTATCAAAAAAAGTAATAGTATAGAGTGCAAATTAAATGTACCTACAATCACATCTGTATCATTCCTTTCCACATGATGCGTGAATACCCTTGTCGGTCCATCACCCTCAAGTTGAACCGCTACGGTATGAGCAACTGTCCTCTGACCATGACCATCATTCCTTCGCTGAAAATAACCTCAACCGCTTTCACGACCTCTCTGTGGTACAACAATAGGTGCAACAGCTTGTCCTTCCCTAGCCAGTTGTGGACAATCACACCTAATGTGATCCCACGATCCACAGTTCTAGCATGTACCAAGGGTATCCTAACACTCTCTCGAATGTCGCCTACCATATCGTCCACACTCAGGTGCTTGAACAAATATACTCAGACCATGCTGTCCACGTCCAGCACTACTCCTTCTGCATTTCTAATCGGAAAGATACCTCTTATCTCTATGCTTCTTGAACTGATCTATACCAACATCTGACTCAGCATGCCTCTTCCCCGTAGAAAACTCTCTGATGGAGAAGACAACCCCAGATTTTGTTCTATGTCCTTAGCTCAAAAAACCAAGATATCAAACTCCGTATAATCTGCAGTCAGCATATACATCTTCACCTCCTTAACTAGCCCATAATAGAACCGATCGCATCGCTAACGCTCATTAGGAACCAGCTCAGGGGAATACTGCTTAACTGAAAAAAACTGAATCTCGTACTCGGACACTGATATGTTCCCCAGCTCCAAAGTCATGAACTCTCTTTTTTTATGCTGATAATAGGAACCCAGATACTTCTTTCAAAAGGCAGCACAAAAAAACTCCCATATCACATCAGCAGGTGTCAAACCCGCGATAGTAGTTATCCACCAACTGTAGGCATCTCCCTGAAGTAAGGATACTATACAACCCAACTTGCAAACATCCATACACTCTATCTGACTCAAAATCCTCTCGGTACTTACCAACCACTCCTCAGCTGCTTCTAAAGCTAAACCCCTAAACTCGGTACCTCCCAAACTACGCAGACGCTCTAACGGAAGACTCGTATTAACAGCCACCGTAAGTGCTGATGCATGGACTTGCACTTCAGCCATGGCTGTCTAAAAAGTCTAGTCATCGCCTGAATTAGTGGTGTCATATCAACAAAAATAGGTCCTTGCAGTGCCTAAGGCGCACTACCCTCGACTCCAGCACTAACAGGAGGAATCGATGGAGGAGGAGGCAACTCATCGTTATGTCCATCCACAACACTCCCAATATAAGCTCTCGCCTCGGTCTAATTTCGCAAAAATATGGGTCTAAAACATGATAATGAAATAAAATAAAGTATTTAGGCCAACTTGAAGCAAGAATCTAAGTCACTCATGTTTAAAATCAAAAATCATTTTACACTAGTAGTAATAAGGCAATGTGACATCAAGCTATCACCCCAACATAACACAATTCTAACAATAACTCACAAAATCATACACCGTGCATACCAAACAACAGAATCATACATCAAAAATACATCAACAACCATAACCCACCTCCCAAAAATCCTAACCTGGATCTGATACCAACAAATGTAACCCCCTTGACCCGGTCTAGTTGCCAGACCGAACTGAGCCAGCTATATTGGGTTTGTCGAGATAAACCTAGAAGAATTACTTAGAAAACATTCCGTTTTTTCATTTTACCTTATCTAAATGCACAATTAAGTCCTAAGGTGATCATTCTGACAACGGTGAAACCTACAACGCATTCGGGCTTCGAATTGACATCTAATTGTATGGTATCGTATTTCAGGGACCAAATTGTAATTATAGAAAATTACAAGAACTTTCTCAAATTTAAAGATACCAAATCTTAATTAGTCAAGTTTCATGCATACAGGTAAAATTTCAACTTAAGATAATCATCCAATCTCATTTAATTGTATAAATACGAAACATGGACTAAACTACAAAGAATCAAACATCAGGAAGCATCTTAACTTAAAATAACTAACCGCGTATCGTTACATAACTCATCCGTATCGATACGAGTATAAATCGTAAAGGTGTACCGATACAGTCCTCAAGCGTATCAGTACGAGTGTTCATTAATCGAAATCAGGAATTCCAAGAGCCAAAAGGCGTACTGATACGGTTATTGTGTACCGATATCAGACCAAATTTTTAGCTATGCGTACTGATACGGACAGATAGGTCCCCGCGTACCGATCTCTAAGAATCTGTACCGGTACAAACAGATCTATAATGACCTCTTGGTCAAACATATGACGCTTTGGATCAATCTAACATGCTCAAAACAACTACCAATCAACATATAACATCCCAAGCATTATTATTACAATCATAAAAGCATGGTAAAGGATCATACACAATTCATCTAATCCAACCAAAGATCTTATAGGCATGATCTCTACCCAAGCATGCAAATTGATTCCCTACCCCTCAAAACAGGATATAAAGCACCTTACAAGTCCAAAAACATCAAACATAACTTGTACAAACCAGGGAGTAACCAAATAACCCTTCCAATTACAACTTGGTCACAGTGCCCATTATTACTACTTAGTATTTATAAAACCATACTTGAAAATCTATTCACTCTTGGATTGTCCTTGCTTGCTTACTGTCCCAAAGAGTCTATTTCTCTGCATTGATGAGAATGGAGAGCGTAAGCTATAAGCTTAGTGAGGGAATGTCAAAAACATTCATCAATGTATTTTAAACCATTTTATATCAAACCAAGTTTATATTGCTCATGCCAAAATCATCTCATGCTTCTATAACCTCTTCAAATATGCACATTTAAATCATTTGCAACACTTGTACCATAGATTTCTATCACAACCTCAATTTAAGCTTAATATGCCAAAATCTCTAAATAGAAAGATTAAAGAGCATCTCATGTATAAACCATATTATACAAAACATAATCCATTTCTCAGGATACATTATCTCATATATTGGCATTCAAGTTCCTCAAAACCAAGTTCAATTATATTTTATAAAAACACATCGAATACACGAATTTCCCAAGTGGTTCTTTCGATCACTTCACATACGTCCTCGAACCGGAGCAGCCCTCAACGATTATAACGCATAAATCCACCAGCGGGAGAATTGGCACACTCTTGACCCCTCGACTACTGCAGTTCTTGTGATAGAGTATGACACACTCTTGACCTCTCGGCACACATGAGACGACTTATTATAGTACACTTTAAACCCTATGGCTAGCCAACTATATCCGATAGGATTTTATCTCAGCCACTTGCCAATATATTCAATAAAACCACATTACCTCACTGTTTTACATATGCATCAAATCAATTTCCAATATATTAAACCATGTATTCTAGTATTCTCAAAATCCTTTCATAAATCATGTATCATTCTCAATAATCATCACATGTGATCATTAGCAACATATTTTCATTTCTAAAACATGCATATAACAGTAAGTAGTCAAAATCATAAACATGTGCAAGAGATTATATTTTGCAAAACCGAAAACAAGAATGAGAGCATCCGATACTTACTTCAGAGCTTAGACAAGTGTTTCAAACTTAATCTAAACTCCCAAAACTTCTTTCAAACCAGTAAAACACATTTCCACTCACCGACAACACAACGCCCTCTTGCTGTTGCGAGAATCAAGCTTTCGAAGCTTCTTCAACCTCTCCAAAAGCTAAAGGATCCAACTCCCCTACTTTAACCAAACAAAAATAGAGGATTAATGCACTTCCATGCTCTCTAATTTCCAGCAACCATCAAACACAACATCGCCTCACTAAAACCATCAAAAGCTTCATCAAAACCACGAAAACACAACCAAACTCCAGCTAAACAAAGCCGAGCCAAAACCTATTGATTTCAAAATCTTAACAACATCAATTAACATCAAGAACATCTCTATAACATCCTTATACCTTCAGCAACCTTACAACACCAAGATCACCTCAAAACCTATCTATTTACAACCTAGAAAATTAGCAATTCACATAGTTTTGGAATTTCTTTAATTATCTTTGTTACAACATTAAAACACATCTTATATGAGATCTAAATCAATTAGATTCAATACAAAACAGATCCATAACCATGTTCATCCAATTTTCTCATCAAAACTCAATTTAATCCATAATTCTTGATTAAATCATAAACACATAACAAAAATCAGTTGTAAATGATTAAGAACTTGGGAATTTCAATAAAGAACCTTTAATTAGAAGAGAGAAACGAAAATAACCTCTAATTGCTGATTTCTCCCTTAATTGGCAAAGATTGGATGAAAACTTCAAGAAACCAAGTAGATTTTGATGTAGAAATCAAAGGAATCAAATAAGAAATCAAAAGAAGTTGATTCTTGTGAATTTTGGAATAAAATTGATAGTTTGGCTACTGAGAAAGTTGAGAGAAAAGTAGTTACGTAAGAAAATGAAATTGGGTAATTAAAACCCTCTTTATTTTATTTATTAAAATATTTAAAACCCATTTAAAAATAGCATAAATTAAGGGCAAATCTGATAAAAGGTTTGGTTAATTAGCTCCTTAAAGATTCTAAGTTTTGACCCTTTTACGATTTAGTCACCAAAACAGTTTTAAAATTTTTACATTTTAGTCACCGAACCAAAATGCCCCAAAATCCAATTTAATTCCTTCAAATTGATTTTACCAAAATTCTTAAAATCTTAATTAAGCATTTTCTATATTTTATTTTTGCCAAAAATATTTATTATGATTTTATTCCCGAAACTAGTTCGAATCGACTAAACCAGTTCCTTCGTACGTTCTAATTAACCTATCTAACATCTAGGCCCAAATTCAGGGCGTTACATGAATTTAGTCAGAAACTAAACCTAGAAACAGAAACACAATTTTCAACTTTTCTTAGACGACATGAATTTAGTAAACTAAAAAAATGAAACAAAAGTTCACACGGTCTAATAAAAAAACAATAATGAACAATGCACCAGGTATGTAACTTACGAAAAGAGAGGTGGTGCACTAGGCACGCTTAAATACCAAGTCTTTCAAAGAATCAATCCTAGACATACACTTTTAAATTGTCTTTCAATAATTTGTTTATGAGTTTCGTTCTCTTATACTTAAGGAAGTTCTTGAAGTTATTCCAAACAGTGGCTAGCTTTTCAGATGACTAACGCCTGAACAGATTCACTTATCAACATTTCTTTTGCGAGAATATCGTTAGTGATCAATTAAAGTTAGTTCTTGAAGCCATTCCAAACAGTGGCTAGCTTTTCAAATGACTAACGCCTAACAGATTCACTTATCAACATTTCTTTTATGAACGAATATTGTGAGTGATCAATTAAAGTTGCTACCTTTGATTCACAACAATTTAGAATCAATCATTAAGAATTTGGTAACTAAGCATTTTTTAGCACCGACGTCTTTCATTTTGTATTTATGGTCCAACGACCCTCATAATTCTTTATCTATTTTTTAAATATTGTACATTTCGTAACGTGCATTAGATAAGGCTTTAAGAATATAGTTTCGACATAGAAAAACAAAGTTCTTTCATGCTTTGATCTAAGACCTCGGTCAGAATCAATGCTTTGGATTTTGTAACCAATGTTACTTCCCATAATAAATTATGTTAGAACAGATTTGTCCACTTTGTTTGAAAGGAGATCAAGTAAACCCGTTAAAACGATATAAATTAAATTCCCGAAAATAAATTTATTTACAAGATCACAATTTGCAAACGGAACAAGATTCTCGATAAATAAATTCAACGATTTATTTCATTTAAAAGATAGAATCACACTAGATTCTCAAGAAAATAAACTCAACGATTTATTTTCTTTTACAAAAAATGAATCATACTAGATTCCCACGAAAATAAATCATCGATTTATTTTCCTTACAGAGTTAGAATCATACAAGATTCACTCGAAAATAAATTCAACGATTTATTTCCTTAACAAGTTAGAATCAACGTAAGATTCTAACAGAAAAATAAATTCAGTGATTTATTTCCTTTTATTGTTATATCTTTTGTTAAATGACGGGACTAGTAGCACTAAAACCTGAAATAGAGATATCAAGACAACTTGATTCTATTTAATAAACTAAAATAAAAAGGAATTGATCATTTGATTTTAATTTCATTGATTCTTGTTTAGAAAAGAAGACCAACTAAATCCGTTGAAATGGCAGGACTTAAATCCCGACACAAATTATTTACGAGATCTTATTTTCTAAAATAGATCAAAATTTCATCTAGATATTCTATTCGTCTCTTTAAATTTTCTAAAAAAATTGTTAGTACGAGAATAAAGTTTCACAATGTTTCAAAAAAAACACAAATTATAATTATTATCACATTTAATAATAATAATTATAAGGCTAAAATTATGACACAAGATCTATCTCTCTTTTTTATGCCATATTTAATATTTAATATTAAAGGTGAAAATAATATTTAAAGATTATCTTTACAATGTCAAAAATGATTTTAAATCTGCCATAAATCACTCCATATTAAAGGCCAAAATTAATTAAGGATATTACCTTAATAATACCATAATCTAAGGAGAATCACGGTGATTCTTTAACTGCCCCCGTTAGTATGTTGCAGTCGAACTTGGCAAGAAATTCCGTAAGGAAAGAGTCAACAATTCTCCCGCGTTTGTATCCACACACACGCATACGTGGAAGGGTTGAAATCAAAGCCATAATTACCTTGGCAACTTCCTAGGTTTACGTGAAGGAGAAAAACTTGGCAGTAATAGCCAATGCAATAGAAGGATCAAACACAAATCCTCTAGCTTCAACTCTGGTTGCGCTTGTCGTCCCGTCGTGTTTTAAACTTGACATGTTCGATCTACAATGATAAAAGAACCATGATATAACATCCTTTAATTAGTTTTAGTCATAGTAATATGTTCGTCTTGGATTAAAACAATAAAAAATCTTATGTGTTTTTGAGTTGTGTAAAACCTAAAAGGTTTTCACCCTATTTATAGGAGTTTCACGAGGGCCATAAGTGAAAACTTTTGACCTAATGAAATATTTATGATTTTGAGAATTAATTAGCCTTTATTACTGTCTGAATTAAAAAAAACTTTAATATTTATCCTTTTAATTCCAAAACAGAATTTGGCAAATATATGCTCTTATTTGAGAAAAATTATTTTAAATTTGGGTCAAAAAATATGGACCAGACCTGTTCGGACATTTGCATTACCCACGTCGTGCACGTCTGCACATTTACGAAACAACAATTGGTTCCACATTTTCCTCAATAACGTTTGGATCAATTTCACATTCAAAGCTCTAAAATTATCGAATTTTTCCAACATATTTAACCCAAAGAATCTAACTCACAAACTCAAATAATCCGAATTAAAAATAATCTAAATCTGAATTAAACGAAAACTTTAAAAGGCTCAAGGGTTTAATAAGTTCCTGAACTTTTGAAAAAAAATCAATTATGTCATTAAGTTTTTTTTTTTGCACTCAATTAAGCATGTGTACTAAGAAATTAAAACAAATAAGCCCCGAACTAAAAAGTACATCAATTAAGCTCTTTGATTAATTTTGACCGTTAAATCTTAACGGTTTCATGTTATTTGACACGTGGCAAAAAAATTCCATTTTTTATTTTTTATTTTTTTGTGTCATGGGATGTATTAGTGGTCCAACAATTATTTTCATTTTTATGAATGATAATGTAAATTAAAAGAAAAATGTTAGGCTTTTATTCAATTATTTTTTAAAGAAATAGAACCATATTTGGTTTTTAAAAAGTTTTACAAAATGACTTATTACTTATTTGGTTCTACAAACTTCCGAACTAATGATATTAATTGGGACATTCTATTTGGGGTGATATTATGATCCTTATGATATTAGGCCACTTTTGAACCTGAGTTTGTACAAAGGGAGTCGATATTGGATGAGAGCAAGCGTCTATCAAGAGAAGTTGTTGCATGTACAATGCTAGGCAATGGGTGCATACCAGTGTTACGCCCGGATGATCGTGCAACAGCTAAATGGAAACTACTGCCGGTTGGTGCAAGCTTAATAATGATGAAGGTAGGTGTGCAGTGTCAAAGTCTGGCTCGTGTGGTGGAGTTCTACGTGACTCTTTGGGTATTTGGCTTTCTGGTTTCAATAAATATATTGGTGCTTGTTCGGCTCTTGAAACGGAGCTACGGGGTGCTTACGAGGGCTTGTGTATTGTATGAGGTTGGGGGAGCGGACACTCATTTGTGAGATGGATAGTTTGGAGGCTGTGCAGATATTACGGAATTTGCAAAGTACAAATGTTCTTCTTACTATTTTACGACATATTGCTTCACTTTTGGCTCGGAATTGGGAGATTCGTGTGGAGTTCAACTCATTGCCTCTCGCCTTCCTGTTCCCGGCACCACGACGGCCGATTGAACCGTAAACTGCTCTATGTGCAAGTGCTTTGCTGAAGTGGAACTTATCCGAG
The DNA here is from genome assembly GCA_019671005.1 of Hibiscus mutabilis. Classification (NCBI taxonomy): domain Eukaryota; kingdom Viridiplantae; phylum Streptophyta; class Magnoliopsida; order Malvales; family Malvaceae; genus Hibiscus; species Hibiscus mutabilis. Next base: position 15,063,800 of record CM033749.1, on the reverse strand, counting down.
TCCTGGCTAGAAGCCAATCGCTCGGTGGGATTCTCTTCAGTGTTGTAAGTCTGAGCCTGATCAGCATTGGCATTTTTGGTTGCCATTTCTATGGTTTTCCGTTTCTGAATGATAGGAATTAGGAGGTTTTGGAGAGGAAAGAAAGGTTATGCAGGTGGAAGATGCATGGGAAACAGGGCAAGTATCTGATTGTTTGTATATAACAAAAAAAGAAAGAAAAGATGATTAAAGATGAGGGTAGTGGAATCTGAGGCTGGCCAAGAGGTACAAACACCTTTTTACAGCCAAAGCAGATTGAAAATCACTCAACTTATTCTCTCTTCCATCGGAAGAAATCTACCCGGGTGAAGCCAACAAATTTGTGTTGAGAGCCGACATAAATTATTGAGGACCAAAGCTAAATTATTTTTGTGAAAAAGTGCATAAATTCCGAGGACTAAAGGTATAATTTTATCATTTCATTCATGGACTAAAAGGGTTTAATTGCATTATTTTATTTGGGAAGACTAAAGGTATAATTTTATCTAACTTTAATCAAGGGGAAAAGCCGCTGCCTCCCACTGGATTTGCCATCGGAAACAACCCATCTTTTGTCTATTGCTCTTGACTTCATAAATATGATAAAAGGCTTAAATAAAAAATAAGTGCCCAAATTATATCTTTTTTGAACTTTAGGTGCTTAAAGTATTTTTTGTTACAAAGATGTCTAAAATTTACACCGTTATAATTTACCGTTATAATTTTAGATCTCTGGTAGTTAACTACTGTTAAAAAAAATGCGTTAACCAATCAAAACATAACATGTGTCATGTTTATTTTATTTTTTTCAAAATTAAAAACTTAAAACATTTTTTTATACAAAGATTTTAATTTTCTAGAAAATCCTTAAATTCTTCAATTTTTACAAAACAATCTCCAAATCACTAAAATTTCTCAAACCCCAAATCACCATTGCTTCCGCCGCCGATCGCAACCCCTGAGCACACCTATTCGATTGTCAGACGTAACCGATCGTTTCTCCCAACACGGCGCCGACAAAAATGATGAACGGTGAGCCAACCGAACGTCGAATGCAAAATTGACGTTCGAATGGCACGTCATTTCTGGCGACGCTCTGTTGGGGGAAACGACTGACTAGCTTCGACGACCAAATGGGTGTGCTCAGGGCAGCGATCGGCGATGGAAGCAATGAGGATTTTGGAGTTTGCGTTTGGGAAATTTTAGGGATTTAAGGACTATTTTTTAAAAATTGGAGAATTTAGGGATTTTTTAAAAAATTGTTTTTTTTTCTTATTTAAAAAAAATCATATTATTGCCACGTTCAACCATGGACTGGTTAATGAACTTTTTAACGGTAATTAACTACCAGGCACCTAATATTATAACGATGTAAACTTTAGGCACCTATTTTTAATAAATAATATAGTTTGGGCACTTATTTTATATTTAAGCTTATGGAAAATTCTACAACGCTCGACAAACACCGTTGAGCACCACTAACGATGAGCACCACTGAGCACCATTAAATTAATTTATAAAGATTACAAATCTAAAGGACTCAACGTATAATTATAAATGATTTAAACATATAATTATAAATTATTTAAAATAAAATATTAATTAAATTATTTTCCATTTATATAATATTTTTAATCTTTTTTTAAAAAATAATTGGTTCAAATACCAACCTTAGTCAATTTTAAAAAATAAAACCCTAAACCTTAAACCCTAAATTGTAAACCCTAAATAGTAAACCATAAACCCTAAACCTAAAACTTAGAACCTTATACCCTAACCATAAAGCTAAAACCCTAAACCTTAAACAATAAACCTCAAACCCTAAACCTAAAACCCAAAACTCAAAACTCAAAACCCAAAACACTAAACTATAAAACCTAAACCCTAAATAGTAAACCATAACCCTTAAACCCTAAACCTTAAACCATAAAACCTAAGTCTAATATTTAAATTTAAGGTTTAGGGTTTATGATTTAGGGTTTATAATTTATAGTTTATGGTTTAGTGTTTTGGGTTTAGGGTTTCAAGTTTTGGGTTTATACTTTATGGTTTAGAGTTTAGGGTTTTGAGTTTCATGTTTACGATTTTTATTTTTTTAAATTGACTAAGTTTGTATTTGATCCAATTATTTTTAAAAAAAGATTAAAAAATATTATATATATGGAAAATAATTTAATTAATATTTTATTTTAAATAATTTATAATTCTATGTTTAAATAATTTATAATTATTAATATTTATACATTAATTTAATGGTGCTCAGCGGTGCTCATCGTTAGTGGTGCTTAGCGGTGCTCGTCGAGCGTGGTAGACTCATCCTAAGCTTATTATAAATACGTGATTAAAAAACGAGCCAATTTGTAATTAGATTTGAATGTAATCATATAATTATCATGTGATTAAACAATCATCATAATTGAGCAATCATATTTGGTCAGTTTGTCAAGCTACTCATCTTCGTTTCCTCATATTACTATAGACCATGGGTTCTAGACCCACTAGGAGCGCCTCTTTCTTTCCCTTATAGTCCCTTTCTCCTCCCCTTGGGGTAGGACTAGTATTAACATTAGGAATCTCACCGAATTAGAAATAATTAAAAGTTTTTTATTATACTCTTAGTTTGGTAGGATTTTATAATTTTTTGACAAATTCTAATCCTAATCCTACCTAGAGGGGAAGGGATAAAGAACTCTAGGGGAATGAAAAGGGTGCTCTTATTGGGTCTAGAATCAATGATCTAAGGGAATATGATGGAACAAAGGTGAACAGCTTGACCAACTGACCAAATGTGCTTTGCTCTTGTAGAATTTTGTAATTAAGTACGCATATTATTATTATTATTATTATTATTATTATTATTATTATTATTATTATTATTATTAGTAGTAGTAGTAGTAGTAGTAGTAGTGGTAGTAGTAGTTCACACATTATGAATTTTTATGGAAAATTCTAGAGTAAATGTAATGCACCTATATATACTACTAATTATATGCACCGATATTCACCTTTAACTATTTTAATAACTTTTGAGACCATAAGGACCTAAAGTGTGATCATATCTTTTTTAGAATAAAATATATTAAAACACTTTTCGTGCCAATTTTTAAGATTTTTTATTTTTAATTTAAAAATAATAAAATTTTATTAAAAATTAATTCCTAATTCAACTTTTAATTAAATTCTTTAAAAAAATCTTTATAATTCTTAAAAAAGAATAATAATGCTTTTGGTCCCCATGAGTTCAAAAATTACTAAAGCAGTTAACGGTGCATATCAATACATATGATTAGTGGTACTTATCGGTATATGACTGTAGTAACCTATTTTGGTCCGGGCCAGACCCATTTTCTTATTCACCCAAATCTGTTATAGGCCCATTACAAAAATTAAACCCAAGTACAATTACCCAAAACCCAACCAGCCCAATAACCCAATTACCCTTATCCATTAACCCAAGCCCAAACCCAATCTGATACCCAAACCCAAAATCAAAATAAATACACAATTACCTAATTAAAAAATAATAATACCCCAATATCCCAAAATTACCCCAATAACCCTAAAATAACCTAAACCTAACCCTCTCTGCTACACCATCCACCTCACCCTAAATGCCTCTTCACCTTCATGGCGTGTACGAGCCACGCGCCGACCCTTCGACTGTTATGGCTCGCACGCGCGTCGTTCACAGTCACTCCACCAGCCACCTCTTCAACGCTTCCTGAAGCCACACTGGCCACTACCCTACAAAAAGCAAGAGTAGACATTAATAGGTCTAATTTGGATCTAAATCTGGAACAACAAATCAAGTTGGCATGAAGTGCATGCACTTTGCATGAAGCTGCACTAACCCCATTTTCTTTTTTTGATCGTATCATGTTAAATTCATTCAATTTGCATTAATTGTAGGACACCATTATTGTAATTTTTTGCATTCCACTAGCATGAAGTACTGATTCACGACTAGTTCCTAATCTAAAAAGATCTATTATCGGGAGAAAATTTGGTACTCTAGATATCAATGTAACATTCAAAGCTACGAAAAATCCCGTGAGTTCAAAAGTTGAGCCGCGAGAACCATTTTTGATTTAGTGCCTTTGTATCTAGGACATGCACTTTGCATATACATGCACACATTCAAAATTTTAAAATCGGTCGTTGGATGCCCCGTGCCAATAATACCAGATGAAGTGAAAGTTAACTGATCTAGCACTTTACTAAACCTGTGCAAAAGCCCAGTCCAGTTGCATTTTAAGAATGTCCATCACATATACCATGCCTCTACAAGGCCCCGCGTCCAAGGGACATTTCTAGATGAGTTCTAAAAGCGAGCCTTCGATGTTGAGTCAAACTTTCGTACCCTAGATGACTACAATAATTATTGTCTATAGTATTTCGCCAAAGTCGAAAGTAATAAGCTAACATGAACCAACACAACAAGTTTATAGACCCGACTGGGGGCAAAATAAAGTGTTCATGATAACAATGAAAGCCCTACGAGAAAAGGGGAAAACATACTCCAAGCTTCGAATTCACTTCATTCTAGACGAAGTTCAATGAGAATAATTTTGGGGCATACACCCGAAAATAACTCTATGGGAAGATGATCTAAGCCAAGGAAGATTGAGGACATCTTCGCAATACAAGACCGAGAACTCAAACCGACCAACGTAGAGTCAGGGGCATCCCTTTGAGGGGCAAAAAAAATTATTCACACATTCATTAAGACCATTTAACATCAAGTGCAAGCATCATACATTCATACGAGTTATCATGCATTTAGATTAAACATGCACATTAGGCATAAAGTTAGGGGCATTCATGGTGCATTTATTTTTGGCGTGAACGTCCAAATAGGTCAAGAAAAGAGACCAAAAAACCTCAACTGTCGGGGCAACAACATGATGATCAACTTCTAGCCCTAAAGAAGGTCGAATACGTAGAAAAGTTCAAACATCCAGATAACAACGACAAAATTTTGAACAATTACTAATTAATGTTTTCCCTCATTTTCATATCTCGCTCCACCGTTGATGGTGCAGCAGATCAAAATTTTCTTTCAGATCTTGTATCTTCTCCAGTGATGTTGCATATCCCACTTTTTCCCGATTTTGCCTCTCCATCAGTGGTGTTGCAAGATCAAATTTTCCTTCAGGTCTTATCTCTCCGTTAGTGGTGTTGCAAGATCAATTTTCCTTCGGATCTTATCTCTCTGTCAGTGGTGTAGTGGATCCCTATACATTTGGATCTCATCTCTCTTTCGGTGGTGTAGTGGATCTTATATTTTCCAGATCTTGCCTCTCTGTCAGTGGTGTAGCAGATCGAGCATTTTGTGGATTATGCCTTCGTCTGTAGTGATAGTCCAACCTAGTTTGGATCTCATATTTTTGTCAGTAGTGTAATAGATCCTATATTTTCTAGATCTTGCCTCTTTGTCAGTGGTATAGTGGATCAAGCATTTTGTGGGTCATGACTCCGTCAGTGGTGGTAGTCCAACCTAGTTTGGATCTCATCTCTCTGTCAGTGGTGTAGTGGATCCTACATTTTCTAGATCTTGCCTCTCCGTCAGTGGTGTAGCAGATCAAGCATTTTGTGGATTATGGCTCCTTCAGTGATGGTAGTTTAACCTAGTTCAGATCTTGTCTCCATGTCAGTGGTGTAGCGGATCTAACCTTACAGGTCTTGCCTCTCTTTTAGTGTTGCAGCTAGATCAAACTTCTTCCTCGAATATTATCTCTTTCTTATAGTTATGGCTAAAAAAATCAAATAAAAAATCAAAAGAAAAATAATAATAAAAAAATTAAGAGAAAAAAACTATCAGAACTTTATCCTTTGATCCTGTTCATTCGTTGATGGTGTGGCTAGGTTTAAGTTGTTATTCGATTATGTTTCTCTATTGATGGTGCGGTAGAATCCAAGTTGCTGTTGTTTGATCCTGTCCCTCCGTTGATGGTGTGGCTGGGTTTAAGTTGTTGTTCATTCTTGCTCCTCCATTGATGGCATAGTAAGGTTTGAATTGTTGTTATTTGATTCTGCTTCTCTATTGATGGTGCGGTAGAACCCAAGTTACTGCTGTTTAATCATGTCCATCCGTTGATGGTGTGGATGAAATCATGGTGCTGTTCATTCCTGCTCCTCCGTTGATGGTGTAGTAAGGTTTGAGTTACTGTTATCCAATTCTATTTCTCTTTTGATAGTGCGGTAGAATCTAAGTGGCTGTTATTCGATCTTGTCCCTCCATTGATGGTATGGCCAGGTTCAAGTTGCTGTCATCCAATCTTGCTCCGTCGTTGATGGTGTAGTAAGGTTTGAGTTATCGTTTTTTTATTCTACTTCCCTGTTGATGGTGCGGTAGAATCCAAGTTACTGAAGTCCAATTATATCATTCCGTTGATAGAACGGCTAGGCCAAATTTACCAATTTCTAATTCTGCCTCTTTTTCGGTGTTGTAACTGGATCAACCCCATCAGATTCAAACCTTGTCTCTTCGTCAGGTGTCATATCTTAGACGTAACTGGGTCAAACCTTACTGACTGCAAGTCTTGCCTCTTCGTCGGTGTTGTAGTTGGACCAAATTTATTAACTTTTGATCCTACATCTTCGTCGGTGTTGTAGCTAGATCAACCCTACTGACTCTAGACCTTGCCTCTTCATCGGTGCTGTAGCTGGGTCAAAAATAACTTCAGGTCTTGCCTCTTCATCGGTGTTATAGCTGGAATAAATTTACTGACTTCCGATCCTGCCTCTTGGTTGGTGTTGTAGCTGGATCAACCCTATTGACTTCAGACCTTGCCTTTTCGTTAGTGCTGTAGCTGAACCAAATTTGCTGACTTTCGATCCTATCTATTCATCAGTGTTGTAGCTGGATCAACCCTACTGACTTCAGACCTTGCCTCTTCATCGGTGTTGTAGCTTGGTTAAACCTTACTAACTTTAGGTCTTGCCTCTTCGTCGATGTTGTAGCTGGACCAAATTTACTGACTTCCAATTCTGCCTCTTCATCGGTGTTGTAGCTGGATCAACCCTATTGACTTCAGACCTTGCATTTTCGTCAAGTGTTGTAGATTGGTGTTACCTCTCCAAAAGTACTATTTTTAATGCCAATCTTACAATGCTTTTGCTTGTTTTTAGGTACATTTAGTTGCATTAGGATGTTAAAGCCATGCATTTGCATAAGGAGTTTAGAATTATGTCTATGCCAGTGTAAAGGGTTGTTTTGTTGGAAATTTTGCAGGTTTGGCAGATTATTTGTCCTAGAAAGCAACACAAGAAGGAATGCCAAAGAAAATGCCGAGTGCTATTGGCACAGATGGACCAGACAATGCCAAGCACAAGTTGGCAGAGAAGTGAACTTGATGCCATGCCAAGAAGCTGTTGAACTCCGAAAAAATAAGACATGATCAGGCTCCGAAAAGATAGCAATTGGAACAATCTCCGAAAAAATAGTGGATAAGATGGTGCCAAGACTGATTGGCAGAGTCATGCCAAGCTTGGACGCCAAGGCAGTGTCGGTAGTATGACGTCAGCCCTAGCCTGATTAGCTCTCATTCAAATTGGGATAAGATAATTATCTCTTATCCCTTCAGTATTTAAAATTCAAATGAGGACCTCATCCTATCCTGTCCTTGCACGCCTATTTAAACACCAACCGAGGAGGACTTTGGGAGATTCATGGATGGATAGATGATTGGAGTAAGGATTTGGTGTGCAACGATTGACAATCGGCTGCACCTTGGAAGGGCAGTTCGACCAGCTTGTCCGAGAACCTGGATCTTGAAGGGCTGCATCGAGAGACCCCTTCTCGCCCATTCTCTCTTTCAAGTTATTTTACCTTGTTTTTAAGGATGATGTATTTTGAAAATGTTTATGGTTTATTGGTTAAATCCCTCACCATGAACTAATTTAATAGTTGGTGGGGGATGTTTGCGTTGAACGCTGTTTTATGTTTTAGTTTTTAATAATAAATCTGCCTTCGGCATTGTTTTATCTATTCGGCATACTTTAATGTTTCCTAAATACTATGCCAAGCGAGAGCTGGCACTGTTGGCCTATTGCTCCTCAATATCTTAATAGACTTGGGGTGGCAACTATTAAGTTGTTGAATACTGGAGAGAGAAGCTTCAAGAGAAGTCATTCAAGTAGATGAACTTACTTCGGGAGTGAAATCTACCCCTTAGGGGTATAGATTGGATCTTAATCAAATTGGTTTATTTAAAAGCATGCACTATAGAGATATAGGGGTTTTTACATATCAATTTAGGGCAATGACCATCGAGAGAGGCTTTGCTAATTTTGAATCTACTCGGCAAACAATGCCAAGACATGTTGTTATTAAAGTCTGGCACGTATGGATAGCGTGAAAACCAAGCATTCCCTGCTAACGCTTATCATTCATTAAAGCACCTTCCTTGCCAACGTCTTGCTTTGTTTTTATTTTTTTATTTTATTTCAATTATTTTTGAAACCACTTCAAAACAAACAAAATTTTCTCAAGGCAAGTAACAATCAAAGACAATTGAATTCCAGGTCAATCTCTGTGGGATCGATACTCATCTTAACTGTTGTATTACTTGCAGACCGTGTATACTTGCACGCAAAAGACTCATCTTGGCACTGTTTTATACTTTTCCAATACACATCTTCCGCCTTTTTTGCCAGCATTCACTTAGAGAGTCTACAAGTTTTTGGCGCCGTTGCCGGGGTTTGCAACGGAATTGATTGTTTTTAAATTTTTACTTGTCTTTCTTTTAATTTTATTTCTGTTGTTACCTTTTATTTTTATCGGTGTATGACCAGAAGCCATCTTGTGGTTGACGAGTTGACATACGATCCGAGAATTGAGAAAACCTTGAGGAGGTTAAAAAGAAGATTTCGTGAGATGAATAATCAAGTTAATAGAGGGAACAGTGTCATGAACAATGAAGGAAATGCATTCAACAATGTGATGTTACCACTGTTCAATGAATAAAGACCTATTAGAAAACATTCGGCACGAACCATTGACTATTTGATGTCAGGACTTGTTAGTGGAGAGGTAAATGCTGTCAACTTTGAACTTAAGCCAGTAATGATTCAAACTCTTTTGAACGTAGGTCAATTTGATGGAGCACTTACTGGAGATCCGAGGTAACATCTCATGGAGATTTGCCAGTTATTTCAACAAAATGGAGTATCTGAAGATACCTTGAAGCTGAAGTTATTCACTTTTTCTTGAGAGATAGAGCTAAGGCTTGGCTTAATTCCTTGTCACCTGGCTCAGTCAGTTCATGGGCAGACCTATGTCAGAAGTTCTTGACAAGATTCCAACTCACTGCCAAGCTACGAGGTGAGATCATTACATTCAGGCAGACTGAGGATGAGACCTTATATGATGCTTGGGAAAGATTTAAAGATATGTTGAGAAGGTGTCCTATGCATGGATTCCAGAATTGGACCCAAATACAAACATTCTACAATGGATTGAATGAACAAACGAGGACTATTGTTGATGCTTCAGCATCCAGTTCATTGCTTGACAGAACGTATATCGAGGCTGTTGACATTCTTGAAAGAATTTCAATCAATGATTTTGAATATCCTATTTCCAGACTTGGGACCGAAACCAAATTAGTGGGAAATTCCAGGTTGATGAATTAACGTCCATCCATGCTGAGATTTCCAATCTTACCAGCATGGTGAGAATGTTGCAAAAGAACAATGAGTCCCAAGAAGTTAAAGCAGTAGATCCATTTTGTACAATTTGCGGAGAAAGACATCACATAAATGAATGCCCTGCCAACCCTGAATCGGTAAATTTTGTTGGCAATGTTAATCGTTACCATAATCCTAACTCCAATACTTACAATACAGGATGGAGACAGCACACCAACCTAGCATGAGGAAATCAAGGAGGTAACCAGTACAATGCCCAGCGCTAGAATACCAAGAGGCAGAATATGCCAGCTTTCAACAACAATGGCATGCCAGCATTTTATCAAAATGCCATGCCACAGAAAGCTCAAAACAATTCTAGCAAGGGCAGAGATTCAACCAAGGTGGCACTCTCACAGAGTATATGGAGAGGAATGATGCTGCAGTCTAGAGTTTGGTAGCATCAATGAGGAACTTGGAAGTTCAGATTGGGCAGATTGCCAATGCACTTAGCAATTGACCCCAAGGAGCATTGCCAAGTGACACCGAAGATGCTCGACACAAAGACAATGAGCAATATAAAGCTATAACTCTTCAGAACGGTAAGCAGTCTGAGATGGAGAAGGCTGCCAAGCATCTAGTTAATTACCAAATCGAGAAGCCAGTGCCAGCAGAAAGCCCCAAGAAAGCAGAGAAAGATGAACCAAAAACAAATGATGCCATCAGAAATGCCAAAACAGATGCCAGAATTGATGCCAAACAGACTGATGCCAGCACTACCTTGGGAAAGCCAGTAGCGCCGGCATATGCTTATCTACCACCACCATTTCCAATGAGACTTCAAAAGCATAACCAAGACCAACAATTTAAGCACTTCTTGGAAATTCTCAAATAGCTACAAATCAACATTCCATTGGTAGAAGATCTTGAGCAAATGCCCAACTATGTGAAATTTATGAAAGACATTATGTCCAAAAAGAGGAAGTTGGGAGACTTTGAAACTGTTGCTCTCACCGAGGGATGCAGTGCCATGATCCTAAACCGATTACCACCAAAGCTGAAAGAATCGGAAAGTTTAACCATTCATTGTACCATTGGCAACAAATTCACGGGCAAGGCACTGTGCGACCTAGGAGCAAGCATCAACTTGATGCCAATGTCAATTTTTCGAAAGCTTGGCATAGAAGCCAGACCTACCATGGTGAGACTTTAGTTGGCAGACCGGTCCTATGCACATCCCAAGGGTAAGATTGAGGATGTGTTGGTAAAGGTAGATAAGTTTATTCCCAGCTGATTTCATCATTTGGATTATGAGGCTGATATTAATGTCCTGATTATTTTGGGTAGATCTTTCCTTGCCACGGGTAGGGCTTTGATAGATGTTCATAAAGGGGAACTAACAATGCGCATGAATGATCAACATGTTACATTTAATGTGTTTCAAGCTTTGAAATATGTAGATGAACGTGATGAATGCCAAGCAGAAAAGATGATGGATTCTATTTACAGTTTGGACATGGCACAGTTATGCCAGGATACAGAATTTGATGCCAGCAACTTAGACGACATAGTTGAATTGTTTGAAGATCCTGAAGAATCGGTCTTAGAGGCTGAGGAGGCTAAGTATTTTGAGCCACTTCTGTTGGCTGACAGAGAGATTAAGGTACCTAAACCATCAATTGAGGAGCCGCTAGAGTTGGAGCTAAAACCATTGCCGAATCACTTGAAGTATGATTAAATAGGTAAACACTCAACTCTGCCAGTGATCATTGCCACTGATCTCACTAATGATTAGGAGGAGAGATTGCTGGCAATATTAAGCAATTATAAACAAGCATTGGGTTGGACCTTGGCAGACATCCGAGGTATTAGCCCAACCATTTGCTTGCACAAGATTATCTTGGAAGAGTACCATGGCAAGACCATTGAAGGCCAGAGAAGGCTAAACCCAAGCAGGAAAAAGGTAGTGACAAAAGAGATCATAAAATGGCTTGATGTCGAGATTATTTATCCCATCTCCAATAGCTCTTGGGTTAGCTCAATGCAATGTGTGCTAAAGAAGGGTGGCATGACCGTGGTACAAAACAGTAAAGCTGAATTGATTCCGTCCAGAACTATCACAGGATGGAGAGTATGCATGGACTATAGGAGGCTAAACAATGGCACGAGGAAGGATCATTTCCCATTGCCATTCATCGACCAAATGCTAGATAGGCTGGCAGGTAAAGATTTCTATTATCTTTTGGATGGTTATTCAGGTTATAATTAGATTGCCATTGCCCATGATGATAAAGAGAAGACCACGTTCACGTGCCCTTATAGGACGTTTGCATTTAGAAGGATGCAATTCAGCCTATGCAATGCTCCGGCAACATTCCATCGTTGCATGATGTCCATTTTTTCCGATATAATAGAGCACAAAATGGAAGTATTTGAGGATTGTCTTTAAAGTTTGGAGCAAGTCTTGAAGAGTTGCATAGAGACAAACCTAGTGTTGAAATGGGAAAAATGTCACTTCACGGTGAAGGAGGGCATTGTTCTCGGACACAAGGTAACTGAGAGAGGACTAGAAGTAGATAAAGCAAAAGTTGAGGTAATTAAGCAATTACCGCTTCCAACGAGTGTCAAAGGTATAGGGAGTTTTTTAGGACATGCCAGTTTTTATCGGCGTTTTATTAAAGACTTTTCAAAAATTGCTAAACCTTTATTCTTGCTGTTAGAACATAATGCCACTTTTGCATTTGATGATTCTTGTTTGAGAGCATTTCAGGAGCTTAAAGAGAAGTTGATCAATGCCCCTATAGTTGTCGCACCAGACTGGAATGAGCCCTTCGAGCTCATGTGCGATGCCAACGACTATGTCTTTGGAGCAGTTTAGGGACAAAGGCGTGGCAAGGTTTTCCATGCCATCTACTATGCCAGTCGAACCTTGAACGAAGCACAACTGAATTACTCTATGATCGAGAAAGAATTTCTCGCGGTTGTATTTGCTTTTGAAAACTTTAGATCTTATTTAATTGGTAACAAAGTTGTGGTTTTTACATATCATTCGACATTGAAGTATCTTTTGGCAAAGAAGGATGCCAAGCCCAGGCTAATCCGATGGACGCTTCTACTTCAAGAATTTGATCTTGAGATCCGAGACAAAAAAAGTAGTGGAAACCTAGTAGCTGACCATCTCTTACGTTTGGAGCATCATCTTGAAGATGGTAAGACCAATTTTATAAGAGATGAATTTCCTGACGAGTATTTGCTTGCAGTTAATGCCGAGCCATAGTATGCTGATATTGTCAACTACTTGGTAAGTAACATTTTGCCACCAGACTTGGCATACAATGCCAAGAAAAGGTTCTTGCAGGAAGTTAGGCAATACTATTAGGATGAGCCACTATTGTTCAAATAGTGTGCCGACCAAGTAACCCGCCGGTGTGTGCCCGAGGATGAGCATCATAACATATTTCATTTGTGCCATGTCGCACCATATGGAGGTTACTTTGCTGGGTTAAAGACTGCAGTCAAGGTGATACATTCAGGATTCTTTTGGTCCACACTATATAAGGATGCCTACGAGTATGCCAAGGCATGCGATCGATGCCAACGAACAGGGAACATCTCTGGCAGACACCAACTACCGCTCCAAAACATTATGCCTGTAGATTTATTTGATGTATGGGGGATAGACTTTATGGGTCCTTTTCCACCCTCATTTGGTAATATATATATTCTTGTGGCTGTTGACTATGTATCTAAATGGGTAGAGGCTGTTGCCCTGCCAACAAACGATGCCAAGGCCGTTGCCAAGTTCTTGCACAAACATTTTTACTAGTTTTGGCGCCCCCAGAGTGATTATTCATGATGAGGGAACCCATTTTAAGTGTAATCTAATCTCTAAAGCTTTGTGCAGGTATGGTATACAGCAGATAATTGCCACAACATATCATCCACAAATGAATGGGCAAGCCAAGATTTCAAACAATGAGATTAAAAACATTCTAGAGAAGACTGTTAATCCATCAAGGAAAGACTGGTCCTTAAGGCTAGATGAGTCCTTGTGGGCTTACAGAACGGCATTTAAAACTCTTTTGAGTACTTCACCATTTAGAATTGTTTTCGGAAAACCATGCCATCTGCCAGTGGATATTGAACATAAATCCTATTGGGCCATCATAACACTTGGCATGGCGTGGAGAGCTGCTGGAGAAAAAAGGTTGCTAAACCTAAATGAGTTGGAAGAATTCAAAACACAAGCATATGAGAACGTCGGGATCTATAAGGAAAAGGCAAAACGCTGGAATGATAGTAGGATAATGCCAAGATAGTTTGAGGTAGGCCAACGTGTTTTGTTATTTAACTCACGGCTTAAATTGTTCCTAGGGAAACTCAGATCAAGATGGACGAGCCCTTTTGAAGTTGTGAAGCCATATGCCCATGTAGCTATGGACATTAAAAATTTGAAGATAGGAGAAATCTTTAAGGTAAATGGTCAACGTTTAAAGCACTACATGGAAGGTGATCAGAATAATGCCAAGGAGGTGATCCTCTTGGCAGAGGTAACATGAAAGCACCATCAGGTTTGAATTTTTGTAAATATTAGGGTTAGTTGTTTTTCTTTGTTTTTAGGTTTCAAGGTTTTTAGTAGTTTTCCTTTCTTTTAAATTTCAAGTTTTTATTCTTTTACTGTGTTGAAAGGTTTTCTTTGAGTTAATGTAGAAATGATGTCAGAAGCAATGCCAGAAATGATGCCAGGATTATTGGCAGGAGCTAATGTCCCAATAGAGAAATCTGCCAGACATAGTGCCAGAATAGCTTGGCATGCAACGGTGTAAAAGACGGAAGGATGAGAGAAACCCTAGCTTGATCGGCCCATTTAATAAAGAAAGAGTATTTTTCCTTAAATTTAAAACCCTTAGCCGCTAAAAAAAGAAAGAAAAAAATTAATTAGGATAGAATTTAAATTTAACCTAATCATCTTATCACTTTAAATCCTTACCCCATCCTATCAGCTATCACCTTATCACTTTACCCCTTTCAAATCAAATTTATTTTATTTTTTATCATTATCCCTAATTACTCCTCCCATTAAAACACTCAACTGACCCAAACTTTTCACTTTCTCACTTTAGCCGGTTAAATAACCAAACATCTCTCTCACTTCTTACTTTTCTTTTCGACAAGCAAGAATCAAAACTCCAAATTGTCTTTATTTCTTCATCTTGTTCAACACCATTTCAAATTCTCCAACGATTTCAACGACTTCTTCTTCTACTTCTTTCAAGCTATTCTTCAATGAGAAGATTCAAAAAATGTTTGAAACCAATTTTGCCTCGAGAAGCTTTTTCTATGAGAAGCACTTTGACCTCAAAACAGAGACGAACAATGGCTTCTCTCCAGAAGTCATGTCAACGATTAGCCTGCACAAATGGAGTCTGTTTTGCCAGCAACAAGGGGAGATCTATGCCACCATCGTTCAAGAATTCTATGATCTTGTGACCAAGGATTCTCCCTTCTTGATGATTAGAGGTAAATGTGTTCATTTCGATGAAGGGCATATTAACACTATGTTTGAGTTGGATGGTACAGGGGATGAATATTTTGAATATGCTAATTCGATGAATGCTGCCAAAAGAAAGAGGCTGTTGGCAGACCTGTATGAGCCTGACACGGCATGGACAGTGACATCCAAGGGGCACCGTACAATGAAGAGGTTGGCATTGAAACCCCAATGGAGAGGATGGAATCACTTCCTCGAGGCAAATTTGAAGCCTACATCCCATAACGAGACTATGTCAAAAGAAAGGCTGATCTTATTGCACTCCATTGTTATGGGGCGCAAGATTAATTTTGGCAAGCTTATTATTGAAGAAACTTATAAGTGTACAGCGAAAGTTAATGGCAGCTTGTTCTTTCCTTTGTTGATTTCTAACATTTGCATGCTCCATGGTGTGACCAAGCTTGATACAGATGAGGGACAAACAATTAAGGGAACAACAATTACAGCTGCTATATAGAGAAATATTGTTGCTACCAAGCCAAAGGACAAGGGCAAGGGGAAGGTAAAATTCCCATGCCAAGGCCTAAAGTGTCAAAGGCCGAGCCATCAACCATGCCAGATACTGTGCCAGACAGTTCACCGACAATGCTGTCACAAATTTACCATCTCTAGGGGATTATTCTTTGAAAGATAGAAAAAACGGATGAGCTTAATGTCAAGCTGAGACATTACACCTAGGCCAGGGATGTTGTAATCAGAGAGGCTCTTAAAAAATTATGAACTGATTTTATGCCAAAATTTCTAGACTTCCCTACCGAGCCCTCTTCAAGTGATAATGCCATGCCAGCTACTCCAGTTCATACCTCATTTGATGCCACAGTCCCATTGTCTCCAGTACAAGCTGATTCTACCAGTTCTGATTCATCATTTGAATCAAAGGAAACCAAAGCCAAGTCTACTAAAGCCAAGTCGCCAGTGACACCTGCTATACAAACACCTTATGATGCCACAGATGCACCTACCACGTCAGAAACTGCCAAGAAAAAGGAGGAAGTTGGAGCCTCCAATGCTGCTTCACAACTAATCATGAAAGAAAAGAAACAAATAGCCCTTGCTCATGGCCGATTTTTGAAACAAAAAACCCGTGGTACACGGGAAGTAGTCTCCGAAGCGGAGTCATCTTCTATCTAAACTCCTTTACATTTCATTTCATTGCATTTACATGATCATGCATTTTTATGTTTTTCTATTTTTCTTGTATATATGTGTTATTTCATGCATTGAGAACAATGCACATCTTGGGTTTGGGTGTGTGTGTTTCCTCATATTTATGCTATGCCATACATTTCATGTTTAAATTCTGTTGCCATGCCATTTAGGTCATTTAGGATATATGCATACCGAACCACTAAAAAAGAAAAAGAAAATTTTGCCTCGAGTTAATCTTGAAAAATGTTAAAATTTGTTAGGTAAGTTTAATTTGATCTAGGTGTCTGTCCAATGAGGAAATTTTAATCTTTAGTCGTCATGCCATGCCAGCAGAGTAGTATGCCAGGTTAGCTTGGCAATTGATCCCTAGTTTAGGGAACTGAAACTTCACTTTACACGTAGTATGTATCTAGTTCCTTAGAAAACTTAGACTCTTTGAGACTATGCTCAGATTTAAAAAAAATCAAATGATGCCAGGGTAAAAGAAAATAATAAGGCAACAATGTTTTGCCAAGGCAATGAAAAAAAATAGACTCTCCTCTACTTAGGGATAATAAATTACTTGGGGTTTCGTGGTTTTCTCCCTCTTAGTTCTCAAGTCTAAAACCTTAGAGTATGAGTTGAAGAGAAAGCCTAGTGATGTCTAGATTAAGGTGGGGATTCGTGGCATGCTCCCTTTTTTCTCTCACGCTAAATAGTTTCATGAAGCAAGCTTAAATTAATGCCAACAGAAACCCTTAGCAAGAAAAAAATGATAAAAATAGGAATCTAAGTTTAGGTAGTAAAACTGGCTAAGGGAGTGAAAGGATACTCGATGCATATTGCCTACACATCATGCACTCTTCATGAACTTAGACTAGAGTTATATTGCTGCACTTAAATTACTACCTGCTTGGCATTATTGCACTGAGATACTGAGGACAGAAATAAAGCCAAATTCTTCTTGCCAGCACGTGTTGGCATTCAACCAAAATTTTGTCGAGGTAACATTTTCACAGTTTTTGTTTTTATTTTAATAGCATTACATGAGGACAAGCAATGAGTTAGGTTTGGGGGTGTGTTACCTCTCCAAAATTACTATTTTTAATGCCAATCTTACAATGCTTTTGCTTGTTTTTAGGTACATTTAGTTGCATTAGGATGTTAAAACCATGAATTTGCATAAGGAGTTTAGAATTATGTCTATGCCAGTGTGAAGGGTTGTTTTGTTGGCAATTTTGTAGGTTTGGCAGATTATTTGGCCAGAAAGCAAAACAGGAAGGAATGCCAAAGAGAATGCCGAGTGTTTTTGGCACAGATGGACCAGACAATGCCATGCACCGGTTGGCAGAAAAGTGAACTTGATGCCATGCCAAGAAGCTGTTGAACTCTAAAAAAATAGGACATGATCAGGATCCAAAAAAATAGCGGATAAGATGGTGCCAAGACTGGTTGGCAGAGTCATACCAAGCTTGGACACCAAGGCAGTGTCGGCATTATGATGTCAGCCCTAGCCTGATCAGCTCTCATTCAAATTAGGATAAGATAATTATCTCTTATCCCTTCAGCATTTAAAATTCAAATGAGGACCTCATACTATCCCTTCATTGCACGCCTATTTAAACACCAACCGAGGAGGACTTTGGGAGATTTATGGATGGATAGACGATCAGAGTGAGGAGTTGGTGTGCAACAATTGACAACCGGCTACACCTTGGAAGGGTGGTTCAACCAGCTTGTCCGAGAACCTGGATCTTGAAGGGCTGTGATAAGTGTTCAAAAGTACTATTTTTATTACCCTTTTTACTCATATTATTGTTAGACTTAAGCTCATAATAGTTGCATAATTAGTCATTCATGCATTAATTCATGTTTCTTTCCACCGTTGAGCTTGATTACATAACTTGGTGATTTTTGTGGAAAAAGATGCTGCTTTGGTGTGTTTTTGTGTGTGTATGTGCAGGATCACTTGCCAAAGCAATGTTGAGCTAGTTGCCAGGGTAATGCATGAAGGAGACGCCGAGCCAGTTGCCATGGCATTTGTCGACAAAGAAAAAATGCAATAGGGATGTCGAAATTAATGACTTTACAAGCCCAAGATGACATGGAGCAAGGCCCAAGCCCAAAGGAATTTGATTGCCATGCAGAGATTAAAGAAGAATTAAATTCCAAGAAGATAGGAGAAGTTCTAATAGGAATAAAATTATAATAAAGAATTATATTCTTTAAAGATAATTTAATTCCAACTCAAACTCCTCCTCAAAGAAGGACTTTGGCCTAGCCCTATAAATAGCAAGGAGATTTCGACAATCCATAAAGAGAGAGCAAGGGGGAAATTTCGACAAGAGAGCATTAGGGGAATTTCGACTTCTTCTTCTTCTTTGCTTCTATTAGATTCATGGTTTGGGGATTATTCTTTGTATATCTTTTGAACCCAACCATGAACTAACTTGATCGGCTATGGTTATTGTGTTTTGTGGTTGTGAGAAACTATTGGTTTTTGTTTAGGTAATAAGAGTTTGTACTTTTCTATTTCAAGGTTTATTCATTCTTGATTCTTATTATTGTTTTTGAGTGAATTGGGAGAGGATCTCGTGATTTCATCCATTTATCTAATATCGGGAGAGTTAGATTCAAGAAACGAATGAATATGATCTTTATTCAATCCAATGATGGTGAAGATTAATCCGGCTTAGGAATAAGTTAAGGATTTCAACGGCTAAGAGGAGTGCAAGATTGGTTGTTGTTCACCCTTGATTCACGCAGGATGTATTATCAAGGCATGCACAAGTAGCTAGAGTTTCGACTTAGGGATAAGAAGAAACCATTGAAGAACGCTCCGCCGAACCTTGAAGTTGCTGCCCGATCGCCCAAGTAGTTGCCCAACTAGTCGCCTGGCAACCATCAATTAGTTGCCAAGGCAACCCCGTTGTGCAAGTCGCCACGGCAACTGAGTTGCCCGTGCACTCTTTTACCAAGACAATCCAATCGGCTATCACACCTCAACTCACGATAACCTAGCCTATCTCTCTCAATCGATCTCATCTTTTCTTTTACTTTATTGCTTTCTAGTTTAGTTATTAGTTAAACTCCTTTAATTGTGTTTTTACTTTTCACAGTGCAGTAACTTAAGCAAAGTGGCCCAAACCAATCCCTGTGGAGACGATACTCGATACTCATATCACTTTATTACTTGCGACGTGTATACTTGCACAATTGCGTAGCACTTATCACACGCAACAGGCTGCATCGAGAGACTGTCCATTCTCTCTTTCAAGTTATTTTATCTTGTTTTTAAGGATGATGTATTTTGAAAACGTTTATGGGTTTTTGGTTAAATCCCTCACCATGGACTAATTTAATAGTTGGTGGGGGATGTTTGCGTTGAACGCTGTTTTATGTTTTAGTTTTTAATAATAAATCTGCCTTTGATATTGTTTTATCTATTCGGCATACTTTAATGTTTCCTAAATACTATGCCAAGCGAGAGCTGGCACTGTTGGCCTATTGCTCCTCAATATTTTAACAAACTTGGGGTGGAAACGATTAAGTTGTTGAATACTGAGGAGAGAAGCTTCAAGAGAAGTCGTTCGAGTAGATGAACTTACTTCGGGAGTGAAATCTACCCCTTATGAGTATAGATTGGATCTTAATCAAATTGGTTTATTTAAAAGCATGCGCTATAGAGATATAGGGGTTTTTACATTATAAATTTAGGGCAATGACCATCGAGAGAGGCTTTGCTAATTTTGAATCTGCTCGGCAAACAATGCCAAGACAGGTTGTTATTAAAGGCTGGCACGACATGAATAGCGTGAAAACCAGGCATTCCCTGCTAACGCTCATCATTAATTAAAGCACCTTCGTTGCCAATGTCTTACTTTGCTTTCATTTATTTTATTTTATTTCAATTATTTCTGAAACCACTTCAAAACAAACAACTTTTTCTCAAGGCAAGTAACAATCAAATACAATTGAATTCCAAGTCAATCTCTGTGGGATCGATAATCAGCTTAACTGCTGTATTACTTGCAGACCGTGTATACTTGCACACAAAAGACTCATCTTGGCACTGTTTTATACTTTTCCAATACACATCTTCTGCCTCTTTTGCCAGCATTCACTTAGAGAGTCTACACTTGGTCGAACCATAATATTCTTCGGTCCTGCCTCTTCGTCAGGTGTTGTAGCTGGGCCAAATCTACTATTTCAGATTCTGTCTCTTCGCCAAAGTTGTAGTTGGATCAGACATCAGAACCTTCGTCTTTATATCATGTCTCTTCGTCGGTGTTGCGGCTGGATCAAAGCTATTTTGACAAGTTTGACAGAAATGTTGGAGCAACGTGCTTAAACACGGTAAAGTTTAAGACAATGGATAATTCAAATATCTATCGGAAATCTATTTTCATGAATGGTCGAAGGAAAATAAATACTTTGGAAAAATCCAATATCCTCATTGGTATAAACTGATTGTACCTAGGGGAATGGTACAACTAGCCCGAAGCAAAAGGCCACCGATGAAGGCAACTCAAAACCGTTGATCCTTGTGCATTTGAGAAAAATACAAAAGAAGTCTATGAGCCAAGCTCCAGATCAAAACTTACAGACTTCTGGTCCTGCCTCCTCGCCAGTGTTGTAGTTGGACCAAACCTTCATCTTTCGATCATGTGTCTTCGTAGTGTTGCAGTTGGATCAAGTTTTGACCTTGCCTCTTCGTAAATGCTATAGCTAGGTCAAATTATTTCCAAGCATTACACCGCCATTAGAGTCATAGCAAGCTGAACTAATTTTGTCTTCCCGAACAAATCCTCTATTTTGAATATTTTACTTACAAGAGCAATAAAGGCGATCAAGAGAAGCCCAAAGAAGAAGCGATGGCCAAAGAAGAGACCTCATCCTACCCGAACCAAAAATGGTTATTTTTTGTCTTTGCTCTATCCCTATTACACAACAATGAGCAAAGAGGGGCAGCTGTAGTAACCCATTTTGGTTCGGGCCAGACCCATTTTCTTATTAACCCAAATCTGTTACAGGCACATTACAAACCTAAGTACAATTACCCAAAACCCAACCGGCCCAATAACCCAATTATCCTTATCCATTAACCCAAGCCCAAACCCAATATGATACCCAAACCCAAAATCAAAATGAATACCAATTACCTAATTAAAAAATAATAATATCCTAATATCCTAAAATTACCCCAATACCCCTAAAATAACCTAAACCTAACCCTCTCTGCTACATCACTCGTCGCACCCTAAATGCCTCTTCCCTTTCATGGCGCATGCTAGCCACACGTCGACCCTTCGACTGTCGTGGCTCGCACGCGTGTCGTTCACAGTCACTCCACCGACCACCTCTGCAACGCTGCGTAAAGCCGCACTGGCCACCGCCCTACAAAAAGCAAGAGTAGACATTATTAGATCTAATCTGGAAAAACAAATCAAGTTGGCTTCTTTTTTATTTATTTATTTGTATATATAAACCCCGTTATATGCAATGTAAGAGGAGGATTAGGTTTTTGGAAATAATAAAAAAATCTATCTTTACATTAGAAGCTAAAAAATAGAGTGACAAAAACTGAGAGAGATTAGAGAGAGTTCAAACCAAAAGAAACAATAAAAAATATAAACTGAAAGCAAGAAGGTAAAAAAATCATAATATCCCCTCGATTTTTTTAGATCTACTTACCTAGGATGATATTTTGGAAAATTCAACCTCGGTTTCGAGATTAGGAGAAGAAACCGAGCCGGTTGGTTTAATTGCATGTATTTTGGCCATCGTGCGCGGTGATTTCCCATCGCCGACGAGCTGCGGCCTACGAAAAAGACGCAGCGGCAATTGGAGCCGGCACCGGGCTGGGCAGAGAGAAAACTAGAGAGCTCTCTAATTTTTTCTAAATCAAAAGCATCAAATGTTTTTTACAAATTAGGTATTTAAAGCGGATTCAAAACGACGCCGTTTTGGCTTGGTGTGACTCGCGCTCAAACTTAACCTGGTCTGGGATGATCTGCTCATTTCCAGATGATGGAGAAATTGCGATTTCGGCCATTCCGCCTTTGTATCCTTCATATTTTTGTCCTTTAATTTATGTTTCTTTGCAATTTTGTCCTTTTTTTAGTTTTTAGTCATTTTCTGATTTTTATTTATTTATATTTATATTATTATTATGTACATTATAAGTATTATTATTATTTTTATGTTTATATTATTATTATGTACATTATAATACTTTATGTATACTATATTAACATATTTACTATATTATGTATATTACCTTATACTTAGTATATTATGAAATATATGTATATTATTATTAGTACATAATATATGTTTGTTATATTTTAGACGTATATTG
Organism: Hibiscus mutabilis; assembly: GCA_019671005.1. Classification (NCBI taxonomy): domain Eukaryota; kingdom Viridiplantae; phylum Streptophyta; class Magnoliopsida; order Malvales; family Malvaceae; genus Hibiscus; species Hibiscus mutabilis. The sequence goes on along the minus strand of CM033749.1, from coordinate 15,041,112 downwards.
TGTTATTATATATATAAGATTTTATTTAAAAGTTTTTCTCTTTGTTCCTTTTTATAAAACTTTTAATGTATAAAAATTCACTTTAATATATTAAGGGAATATTTTCCAGTTTATTTCGGAAACTAGTAGGAAGTGATGTCCTGACTCATTCGGGTGTCATCTTCCTCGGTTTTTGTAAATAAGAAATTGTTTTCCTTAGACCATTTTTTTGGGGATTAAATTTTAAATTAAAATTCGAATTTTTGTTTTCTTGCAACGACAACACTTAATCAACGCGGTATCAATTTTGGGCGCTGTGGGGTGCTAATCCTTCCTCACGCGTAACTGACTCCCGAACCCAAACTTTTTGAATCTCTGGTTAATATTTAACGGTGTTCTGTTGGGAGTGTCATCCTGGTCTCTGGGTGTCATCTCTTTTGATACCGTACATAAAATATTTTTATCGACCCTTTATTTAAAAAAAGGTTTATTACAATGACGTTTACTCTAGACTCATTTTTTCTTATTATTAGAATTTTATAATAAATGACAATAATTTTATTTATGTTTTTTTTCATTATAAAAACTTTATATATATATATATATACAGTGAACTTCTTTTATATATATATTATTTTTTCTTACAACATTAACTTATAATTTATAATTATTATTGTTACAAGTTAATGTTTTATAAAATATATTATATTATATATTTATAACACCTTTTTATCCGATATTTTTTTAGTAGTAATTTTACTGTCAAACACTCATTTAAATATTTATAAGATATTTATAAGATATAATGTTAGTTTTTATAATCATTAACATTATTTATAATTTAAACTTGTATATCTATGCAATTACCATTTGTAAAACCAAATATGACACAAGAAATTAAGATACAATTACATTCTGATTGTTAAACCTGTCTATGTAATTAGAATTCCTAGTAAATGCACTCTGGTATAACCAATAAGATAATAATTATATTTTTATATAATTACATTGTGATGTCCAAATACACTTTAAAATATAATGAATCAAGAGTTTCATGGATAAGATAATCAACAAAGGTGAGCAAGCACATTTGTCTGGTTGGTCAAGTTGTTCATCTTTGTTTCCTCATATTCTATTAGGTCATGAGTTGTAGACCCACTATAAACACTCCCTTCCTTCCCCTAGAGTCTTCCATTCCCCTCCCTCTATGTTGTACAAGTCCATATATTATAACATGCAGTGCATCATTGTCCCTGTACTTTTTCTAACAAATCATTTGCTCTTGGTAAAATCCTACTAAACACTAAGCATCTAGACCAATAGTGTTCCTTTGTTTCTGCCATGTGATCTGTTTGTTTCTTTTGGACTAAACATTGACAATTTGGCTGCTCAATATAAATTACTCTTGGGAAACTTGACCCGGGACCCGAATCAGATTTACCCGACAAGAGATTCGATATTGACCCAAAAATGATGATCTGGATTTAATTCAAAACCCGAAATAAACTGACCGGAATCAAAATCGACCAGAATTTTAGTTGAACTGAATGGACCTGAATCGATTTTCAACCGAACCGAGTGAACCCAAACCAAAGGCAACCCGAAATAAAGAAAAGATATTAAAAGAAACAAAGAATGATGCAATGTGAACTACTGCACAACTCACCAAAAAGTCAAATATATGGGTGTAAAAAACTGATCCGACCTAAAAATGACTGAAATCGACCGATCCAAAGGTTAACCCGAAATGGACCCGAACTGATTTTCAACAAAACCGAGTAAACCTGAACCGAAGGCAACCCGAAATAAAGAAAAGATATTAAAAAAAATAAAGAAAGATATGATGTGAACTACTGCACAACTCACTAAAAAGTCATATATATGGGTGTAAAAAAATGATCCAACCAGAAAACATGATTGATCCAAAGATTGACCCAATATTGACCCGAACCGAAATCAATAGACCCAAAAATAATCGACATGATATTAATCAAACAAAAAATCAACCAACCCGGTATGACCCGAACTAAAACTGAACCAGACCCGAATCGAAATTGAATGTAGTTAGACCTAAAATCACCCGAACCAAAGGACCCGTTTTCCACCTCGATTATGAATAGGTGGATGCCGCAGTTTGCCAGCATAAAGCTCTTGTTTGACCATTTCCACTGCCCTTTAGAGAATGACCAATTATTCATAAAATTATGTGTTGTCACTGTCTTAGAGAACCTTTTTCTAAGCCTAAAGTGAAATGGCTCACTACATAATGATTTTTCAATCCAACAATCACTGTCATAGGAAGTCGTTTTGTAGACATTTGTTCCCTCAACCTCATCGAATCCCATATTGTTGGGGATAAATTACAGAAGAAAAAGTATCCACCCAAGTTCAGACTTTTGTTACCCAATCACAATTCACAATAGTACTGGCTGCACCCTGTTATAGTGTAAACTTATGCTTCAACTATGTACAATCAATATTGAAGAGCAGTAGTATGCACCCTGTTATAGTGTAAATGGATCCATTGGCTTTATGGCGAGAGGGAGCTAGAAAGATAAACCTCAACAAACACTCACTCTTTTTGTTGAAAATCTGCCTGAAGCTCTTCCCTGGCAAGGACTATGGCATGCCTTTGGGAGGCATGGAGATGTGGTTGATGCTTTTATAGCCAGGAAACGAAACAGAAGGGGGAAAAGGTTTGGTTTTGTGAGGTATGGGGAGAGGATTGACGCATAAAGAGCAATAGAAAGATTGCATAGATTCGTATTATATGGCAGTAGGATATGGGTTTCTATAGAAAAGTTTAAACCAAGAGAGTCATTTTGGAAGAAAATTCAACCTGTGCTCCCAAGTAAAGGGGAGAGAGGAGACAAACAAGAAAAGAGTATGAAATTACGAGGAGTTTGAGGGAATTCAAAACACAGTATTCGGCGAAAGTTAGTCTCTGAACCAAGTGAGAAAGAGAAAGAAGAATGTAGTTCTCATAATGCAGTAAAATATAAGAGAATCTCTGGAGTCGTAGAGATAGAAGAATTGTGGAAGTGTCGACTAACTAACGCTTGGCAAACAATTGAAGAAATAATGTGAACATGCCAGAAAGTAATGTCAAGTTTAGGTCTTTTTACGTGAAAGTATACACAGTCAGCAAGTAATACGATAGTAAGATGAGTATCATATCCACAAGGATTGCCCAGGAATTAAATGCCACAATTTTTACTTGTGAATTGGAACAATTGAGTTGAATTGGATTTCGAATTTTGGATTAAGAAAAATGACTAAGGAAAAAGTGCAATGAAAATTCAGGCAATTTGGCAAACAAATGTATTCAAATGGATGGTTGGTGTTGGCAAGGGATGTTTGGATTTCACACTAGCTATGGCAGCAATTAATAACTTTCAGCCTTGGTTTTATTGCCGAGCAAATTTTAAGTAGTATTGCCTCTGTCGATAGCAATACCTTAAGTTAATTACGATTAACTCCTATATGTCTATAGTGATGTTATCAATTAATTAACTTGACTAAGCTCTAATCTTTACTCCTAAGGGGTAGACTCACTTCCGAAGTAAGCTCATCTACTTGAACATCTTCTGTCGAAGTTTCTCACCTTAGTACCTGGCAATTAATCGTTATCTCCTAAGTCTATTAAGATATTAAGAGATAATGTGCATGCAATGCCAACTGTCGTTTGGCAAAGAATTTAAGAAAATTAAGCACTAGCAGAATAGAAAAAAAATGCCAAGGCATTCAACTATTAAAAACCTAAGAACAAGCGTTTATCGCAAACATCCTAGCCAACTTAAGAAAATTAGTTCATGTATGGGGAAACCATCAATAAAATAACGTTTGTAAACATCTCCATCATTATAACAGAATTAAAGACTAAGAGAAATGGACAAAGAAGGAGATTCGTTGATGCAGCCCTTCAATGGATCCAGAACTCTCGGTCACAGCCTGATCCATCCACTGTTTGCCCTCTACACTCTTTCTTCACCATGAAACAACCTCTTTCTTCCTCCTCTCTATGGTTCATCGATGGGCTTCCTTTAAATAGGCACTTGTAGAAACCCTTGATTGGGTTTGAATTTGAAAGTTGGTTATGCACTAAGATAAGCATGTTATCTTCTTATCCTCTCATTTGAATTTAGGCTGACTAGGTTTTTGACCAACAGCTAACTGACCTGGCATCGTTATCCTACTTTTGCCAACCAAGTTTTGCAATTCTCGTCTTACTTTTGCCATCAACACTGGGTATTTCTCTTCTGCTCCTCCGGCTTTCTGTCGCTGCTCCTATCCTACTCCTGCCAGCTACATTTAACCTGACACCAAAGCAAGAAAATACCCCTTCACTCTGGCAAAAGAAACATTCCTTAACTCCTAGGTGCAAATGCATGAATCTACTAACTAAATGCACAAATATATACTCAAAGTTAAGAAATATCATGGAAATATATACGTGAAAAGTAATACTTTTGAGGAGTTAACACTCCCTCAAACCTATCTCATTGCTTGTCCTCAAGTAATGCAACTACAAACTAAGAAAACAGAAAATAAAATAAGAAACCTCGGCTAAATTGTCCTAATTAACAGCATATGCTAGCAAGTAGAATCTAACCCTAGTTTTGTCCTCAGATATACCAGAGCAGCAATGCTAACAAATCAAAAAATTTAAGTGCAACAATATAACTCTAATCTAAGATCATGAAGTGTGCATGAAGTGCATGCAATTTGTATCAAGTATCCCCCAATTACCTTAACAAAACTTTACTATCCAAACTCAGAAACTCATTTTCATTTTTTTTATTTACCAAGGGTTTCCCTGCTGGCATTAAATTTTTGGGTTTGCATCACAATTCTATTTGGCATGAGAAGTAAGAAGGAGGATACCACGAACCCCCATGTTAATCCAGACTGTATCACTAACCTAACCCATTACACTCATACCTTAAAGTTTTTGGCCTAAGAACTACGAGGGAGCAAACCACGAAGCCCCACACTACTTATTATCACTAAGGTAGAAGGGTGTTCTAAAATTTTTCTTGACTTTGGCAAAACATTGTTGCCTTATTCTTTTTTTCTTACCTTGGCATATATATTTTCTCTATTTTTTTTTAGTTCAGTTTCAAGAATCCTAAGTTTATCTTGGGAACTGGAAGCATATTACGTGTTTAAGTAAGACTAAATCCCTAAGCTAGAGATCAATTACCGTGCAACCTGGCATTACTAATCCGTTGGCTTATGCTAATTAAAGATTCTAAATTCATCATCGGACAGGGCATACTAGTGCAAATTCTAACTATGCTAGAAAATGTGTTGGCAAAATTATCAAGTCTAACTAAGACGTGGCAAAAATTTTTTTTACGGTTTGGTATGCATGGTTCTTTCTTTTAAGCGTGGGTTTCGAAACAACAGTGGATGCCTTGACGTCCTAGAGGACCTCCTCGATGACCCTCATAGGTTCAAACGTGGCGGGAGCTACTGGAGCGACAGATGAAGCTGGGGAAGCATGTGGCACGTTGGTCTTGGCAGGGACTTCCTCATCAGGCTCCTGTGAAGTCTCTGTCTTTGTAGATTCAACTTGGACATATGAAACAAGGACAGTGACATCAAATTGCTGGGTTGGAGTGTGAATAGATTGGGGACTAGCTAGCATTCCTTCAGGCTTATGAACTTCAATAGGGAAATCAGGAAATAGTGGCAAAGGATTGGTGGACAAGCCCTCCAGAGTTGTCTTTAGGGCTCGATCCTTGGCATCAATGTACTGCCAGAGCACCAAACTTTGCTCCTCTTCTTTTTCTAACTTTTGCATGATAAGCTCTTGGTGTTGGTAGATTTGAGACAGTAATGCCATTGTGTAGGCTGGCATAGGCGTGGAAGGTTCAACCTTGGGAACCTTGGCAGTAGACACTGGTTCAGCAGCTTATCCCCTTCGTTTCTCTTTGGCCTCCATTGCAATCAATTGCCACCAAAGGGAAAGAGTGATGGCTCTCTTACACTTTTAGACATTTTCAAAATCGAGTTGTGGCACCTTATGTAGCATACAAATTTTAGAGATTAGTGAAGGAAAACTAAACTATCCCAACCTTTACCGGCACATTTGTAGGTCTTATCAATAATCAAACGACCCATATTGATTTTCCTCCTCGTCATGATTGAGTGCAACAAGGCCATTTTCTCTTCTGACACAGTTTTGTTATACGTAGTAGTGGTTCCATCCTTTTAACAGTGGTTTCAATGCCAGCCTTTTCACTGTTCTTTTGCCCTTGTAAGAAACATTCCATTTTGTGACAGGCTTGCACAAGTCTTTTAGTAATAACTGTCGCTTGGCAGCATCTAAGGACTCAACAAATGCCAAATATTCTTCTCCTACACCATCTAACTGAAACAAACGATTAATATATCCTTCATCAAATTGAACATACGCACCTTGAACAAACAGAAAAGGTGAATCCTTTGTAGTGAGGTGGGCATAGAATTAGCGAACAATGGTGGAGTGAATCTCCCCTGGCTATTGTCAGTAAGCCTCCTATTTATGTTTCTTGACAATGGAAACTAGTTTTGGCGAGTAACCCAAGTTGGTTTCGTTCTTGAATTCAAAACCCTTATCGTAGCAGAAAGTATGAGCATCAAAATTTTCTTCATACTTCTTGTTGATTTTTTCATTGAAGAAGATTTTGAACGTTGCTGAAGAAGATGCCATGGAAAGAATTTGGGAGAAATCGAAAAAAAATGATGAAAAAATTAGTTCTTACTTTTTCTTGCCGTGCGAGAGATTAGAGAGAGAGAGTAAAGATTTTCTTAAGGGAAAATATAGACGGTTGGGATGGTTTAAAGATGAGGCTAGTGGAGATAATGATGGTTGTGGTAGTTATGCGTGTATGGGGGAGTAGAATGATGATGGGTTTAGGAGTTATGAGATTTGGCGGCGCAGGAAAAGTAAGGTGTAAAAGAATTATGGTAAAATTTCAAAGTTTGAAAGTTTAACCTAGGCGGCTAGGTTTTTCCGCTTCATCAAAAATTACTCTCCCCTTGGGCCTTATCTTGCATAGGGTCCACGTGTTACCTGATCTTGTAATAATGGATGCCCAAATGCTGGCCTGTCCTGGCATACTATCCTAGCAAAATTTCCTATACTAACACTCACAAAAGCCTTTCAAAGTAGAAAAAATATAAATAAATAAACTAAAATACTAAAAAGAAAAACAACTAACCTAACTATTTACAATGAGCAAAAGATGCTGGGAAAATTTACCGAGTCTCAGCCAAGAGAATAATCTCCTTGGCATTCGTCTAACTTTCCTCCAAATAATGCTTCAATCTCTGGCCATTCACTTTAAAAATTGTCCCCGTTTTCAAGTCTTTAATATCCATTGCTCCATGAGCATGAGGTTTGAGAACTTCAAATGGTCCTGACTATATGGATTTGAGTTCTCCTGGAAATAACTTAAGCCTTGAGTTGAACAACAATACTTTTTGCCCTTCTTCAAACTGTCTTGGCAAAATTCTGTTGTCATGACATCTCTTTGTTCTTTCTTTGAAAAGCTTGGCATTTTCATAGGATTGTGCACTAAACTTTTCCAATTCATTCAAATTTAACAAATGTTTCTTACATGTAGCCCTTTATTCCATGTTCAACTGCTTGGTTGCCCAATAAGCTCGATGTTCTAATTCCACTGGCAATTAGCATGACTTCCTAAATACATGCATGTATGGGGAAGTTCCTAATAGAGTCTTGAATTTTTTGTATGCCCACAAGGAATCATCTAGCCTCAATGACCAATTCTTCCCCGTTGGGTTCATAGTTTTCTCTAAAATATTATTGATCTCCTTGTTTGAAATTTTTGCTTGGCCATTTGTTTGAGGATGGTAGGCAGTGGAAATTCTTTGCTGTATTTCATACTTGCACAATGATTTAGTGATTAAATGGCATTTAAAATGAGTACCTTCATCATGAATGATGGCTCTAGGGGCACAAAATCTGGTAAAGATGTGCTTGTGTAGGAACTTGGCAACTACCTTGGCATTATTTGTGGGGAGAGAAACAACTTCAACCTATTTTGAAACGTAGTCTACTTCCACAAGTATATATAAATTGCCAAACGATGGGGGGAAATTACCCATAAAGTCTATCCCTTTACCCATCAAACGCTGGCATCTGTCGCATGCCTTGGAAAATAATGGGCGTCCTTGAATAGTGTTGGCCAGAAAATCTTGACTATAGCACCTTGGCTGCTGTCTTTATTCCAGCAAAGTGTCATCTATATGGTGCTGCATGGCAGAGTTGAAGAACATTTTGTTGCTCATCCTCTGGCACACATCGACGAATGATTTGGTCGACATATTGTTTGAACAAAAATAGTTTATCCCAATAATATTATCGAATATCCTTTAAAAATTACTTTTTGGCATTGCTTGACAAGTCCGGTAGTAAAATTTTGCTAACCAGGTAGTTGAGTATGTCAGCGTACCATGGCACAATATCGATTGCAAGAAAGCATTCATCAAGGAATTCATCTCTAATGGTAGCAACATTGCCATCCTCATGGTGATGCTCTAATCGAGATAAATGAACAACCACAAAGTTCTCACTTCTCTTCTTATCTAGAATCTCAAGATCAAACTCTTGTAACAAGAGTGTCCATCAGATCAGTCTGGGCTTGGCATCTTTCTTGACCAAAAGATAATTGAGTGCTGAATGGTCTGTGTATACCACAACTTTACTACCCACCAAGTAAGATTTGAGTTTGTCAAACGCAAAGACAACTGTAAGGAACTCCTTCTCAGTTTTTGTGTAGCTAAGCTGGGCCTCATTCAACGTGTGGCTAGCATAATAGATGGTATAAAATTTTTTCCACACCTCAATCCTAACACAACTCTAATGGCGTAGTCATTGGCATCACACATAAGCTCGAATAGCTCATTCCAATATAGTGTCACGACTATAGGGGCATTAATTAACATGTCTTTCAGTTCCTAAAATGCTTTCAAACAAGAATCATCAAACACAAAAGTGATATTTTGTTCTAAAAGTAAGCATAAAGGTTTAGAATTTTTTGAGAAATCTTTAATAAAACGAAGATAAAAACCTATATATCCTAAGAAACTTCTAATACCTTTGACACTTGTGGGCGGTGGCAATTGTTTAATTGCCTCTACCTTTGCTTTGTCTACTTCCAGACCTTTCTTGGTCACCTTATGTCCGAGAACAATGCCCTCCTTCACCATGAAGTGGCATTTTTCCTAGTTTAGGACCAAGTTGGTTTCAATGTATCTCCTTAGAACAAGTTCCAAACACTAAAGGCATTCCTCAAAACTTTTGCCAAATACTGAGAAGTCAACCATGAAGACTTTTAAGTTATTCTTGATCATATCCAAGAAAATTGACATCATGCAACGCTGGAACATTTTTAGAGCATTACACAATCCAAAAGGTATTATTCTAAAAGCAAATGTCCCATATGGACAAGTGAACGTATTTTTCTCCTGATCTTCTAGAGTGATAGCAATCTGATTATGGCCTGAGTAGCCTTCCAGAAAGTAATAAAATGCCTTACTTGCCAATCTGTCCAAGATCTGATCGATGAAGGGCAGTGGAAAGTGATCCTTCCGCGTGGCATTATTTAGCTTCCTGTAATCCATGCACATCCTCCAGCTTGTCACAGTTCTCGAGGGGATTAGTTTCTTTATTGTTTTGGACCACGATTATTCCATCCTTCTTTGGTACACACTATACTGGGCTAACCCATGAACTATCAAAAATTGGATAAATTATCCTAGCATATAGCCATTTTATGACTCTTTTTTTTACTACCTCTTTCATGCTAGGATTCAGTCTCCTTTGGGTCTCGATTGTTTTGCCATGGTAATTCTCCAAAATGATTTTGTGCATGCAGATTGTTGGGCTTATCCCTCGGATGGAAGCCAAGGTCCATCCTAAAGCTTGCTTGTGATTGCCCAATATTTTCAACAATCTCTTCTCCTGGTCATCAGTCAAATTCGTGGCAATGATCACTGGTAAAGTGGAGTTGTATCCCAAGTAAGCATATTTGAGGTGTCTTGGTAAAGGTTTCAGTTCCAGTTTCGGTGGCTCCTCAATAGATGGTTTGGGTGCCTTGATTTCTCTGCTAGTCAACTTAAGCGGCTCAAGTCTCCCAAAATAACTCATGACCTCATTCAACATAGTTGGGCCCTCAGATTCTTTGCCCATCATATCTTCATCATCTAGTCCTTTGGCATTACCATATATGTCTTGGCAAATCTGTTCCATGTCCACATTGAAAATGGACTCCATCATCTCAACAGCTTGACATTCCTCAGGTTCATCTGCACACTTAAGAGCTTGAAATACGTTAAACATAACCTATTGGTCATTCATATGCATAGTAAGCTCACCCTTTTTAACATCAAATAAAGTCCTACCCATGAAAAGAAATAGTCTTCCCAAAATTATTGGTACATTATCATCAGCCTCATACTCTAAAATAATAAAATCATCTGGGAATATAAATTTATCTACCTTTACCAACACATCCTCAATCTTACCCTTGGGATGTGATAAGATCGATCTGCCAGCTGAAGTGTTACTGTGGTAGGCCTTGCTTCAATTCCAAGCTTCCTGAATACTAACATTGGCATTAGATTGATGCTGGCTCCTAGGTCACACAGTGCTTTACCCATGAATCTATTGCCAATCATGTAGGGAATAGTGAAACTTCCCGAATCTTTCATTTTTGGTGGCAATTTATTGGTTATCATTGCACTACATTCTTTAGTAAGAGCAACAGTCTCGAAGTCACCCAGCTTCCTCTTTTTGGACAATATGTCCTTCATGAATTTGAAATAGTTGGGTACTTGTTCGAGAATTTCTACGTAACATCCTGGAAAACAGCCTAGAAGATTCAGGTGATTTATCGGAATTGTGTTGGAATTTTTTGTTAGGCTTTAGCTAATTAATTCCAGAAAATAATTTGGGTTGATTAAATTAGTTTTTGATAAATTTGTTGTGACTTATATTTTTGAAAATATTTTAATGAGTTTGTCAAAGGACGAAATTGAATTTGGATAATTTTAAATGGGTTGATTTAATATTAAATTAAATAGTGACTATTTTGCAAAAGGTTATAAAATATTATTAATGGCGATATTGTAAAAATGATTAAAGTGGTATTTTTATTGGAATTATTAAATTAAATACTAAATATATCTTTTCTCTCATTTTTAACAAAAGAAGATGACGGTTATTATTTTCCCAAAGATGAGAAAATATATCAAAACTTTTCTCTTATTTTCTCTCTTGAATTTGCCAAACACAATTTAAAGAATATTGATTTTCATTTCTTGATTTTCGTCTCTTTTATATCCTAAATAATTTCTAATAAACAATCTAGCAAGGGCTGGTAGTATATCACTTCTAATTCGATTCACGTTCAAATGGTGGTGGAGATTCTCAACTTCTAATTTTCCTATCAATTAGGTAAGCTCTTGATTCTTAAAGGTTTTCTAATTGTTTTTAATTGATTATCTACCATTTTTATTGGAGTTTATGAATTAAAACGAATTTAGTTTGATTTATTTGGTTTCTTGGATGGTAAATGGTGTTTAATTAATCTTATGAATTAAAACGAATTTGATAGATAAAATCAAGATGTTTTAGTTGGGTTGATAATTAATCTTATGGGTTATATGAAATCTAACATCAATTTTATTAAATTGATTCTGGATTAATCTAATTGGTCAAGTTTAGATTTGAGTTCTTAATTGAAGTAATTGGTAGAATGGTTGATTGAAGTGTTTGATCATATATTAGTGTGCATTATGAGTGTTTAAAGAAATACACTTAAGGAATTAAAAGGTTCAAGCAGGGTTTCGAACAGGGCAGGTGCTACTGTGATTAAATTTGGGAGGTTCTTGTAATTCGATTTGTTGGTTGATAGAATGATTATAAGTATAGATTTTAAAAAGGGAAATTGGTGACGTGTTGTTGCTGCCATACCATTTGTACATATTTTGGTTAATAAAAAAAGAGAAAGGATTTAGGTGGCGCAACACGGGCGTGGAAGGCAGGGAAGTGGTGCGTGTAATTGCCATGGTGCGTCTACGCTCTGTTTCTTTTTTCGAGTGCTGGGTTAGGAAATAATGCGTAAGTGTTTGAATGATAAGGGTTTTAATGTCATGGGGTATTTTAATGAAGTGGTTACCTTGGTGTGGTCATATTGATATTAACCCTTGCATTTTTTTGTGGAAGATGGCAAATGTTTGGACGATTTTCGGATAGGCGTCAAGGCGTTGGCGTCATGGCATTGGCATCGAGACAGTAGTGATTTGGTGAGTGCAAATGTGTTTTGGTACTATAAAGAGGTTTGAATTATGACTTGGGAGTTTAGTTAAAGCCTAGCAAGCTTAGCTAAGCTCGGAAGTAAGTTTTCATTATTTCTCTTATAGAATATAGGTTTGATATGAGACTTGAGTTACATGTTTTGGTTTAAAAGCATGGATTGATTTACTTACTGTTTTATGCGTCTTTTAAATGATATGCAATGATTTATTAAGTATATGGATGCATAAGTGCATTGAGAAATAGTTCCTAAATGGAATGTGGTTGTTGCGTTGGGCAATGTGATTTTTGCATATGGAAATGTTTTATTAAATGCATATGGGAAACAGTAAGGTAACATGTTTAAAATAGAATATATTGGCAAGTGATAGTGATTAAATGTTATCGGATATATTTGGCATGCCATAGGGTTTAAAGTGCACTATAATAAGTCACCTCATATGTGTCGAGGGGTTGTGATTGTACTGTTTTCTCCACCATAGGAACCGCAGCGGTCGAGGGGTTAATTGTGCCGTATTCTCCCGCTGGAGGATGTTATGCATCATAACCGTTGAGGGGTTAAATGTGTCGTTTGCTCCAGTTAGGTATGTACGTTTAAGTGATCTAAGGAACCACTTGTGAAATCCGTGTATCCGATGTGTTTTAAAATTATGCTATGGAATCATTTTTGGCCACTATAATTGCCAATATATGTAATCATTTTTTGTCAAGGGAGTTTTTCGTGTTTTCCTATGTTTGTGAAGTTGAGTTCGGTATTGAGACGTACTTTGGTGCGACTCCCAAATCATTTTTGTTCGTGTTGATAGGCATTGAGGTAATGTATGAGTTGAGAGTGTGACTGTGATAATGGTTGGTTTGTGGATATGTTTGACTGAAAGTTCTATTTTCTGAAGCATCAGCCTGGCTGTTAATGATAATGGTGTTTAAGAGCGTTTGGTTGGCATGGGTTTTCAGTTGTACCGTGTAGATGGCAAATGCATTAGTGACATTCGAGATTACGATGAGTTGAGTACTCTATGAATACTTGATTTTGTGAGTATCAAGAGTAGTGGTATTCTCATGTATAATGGTACCGAGAAGGATCTTAATCGACAACCAAGAATTTTTTGGTAGGCTTTTGTAGCAAAGCAAGTGTTTGTTTCTTATTTGAGTAAGTGCGAGTTTTGGCGTGTTGAAAGGAGTATTGGTTTTGAGAATGTTATTGGTAAATGTGAATAGTCGAACATGCATAGTGTATAAACACTTATATGTATACATTTAAATATGTCAGTACATGCATACATTTGGGCATGACATTAGAGGTCTTGCATACATATACATAGATATCTATGTGGGCATATAAGTAATCATGCATACATATGTTCACACTTACTGATGACCTTTTCAGAGGCCGATAAGGATATGATGTAAGTAGCTTTAGCGATGAGGTTCTCTGGGGTCTCATAGACTATAAAAGGTGTTAAAGATTGCTTCTTTGAAGTTGGAGTTGTTCTAGATTTGAAGCAAGCAAGGTTGGTGTTAGAAGTACGTGATTTCTTTGGGTCCAATTGGTTGTTATCGAAATTCGTCGAGGAACTTTCTAAGATTGTTGCATCATTAGCGAAGTTGCGGCATGAGATGTTCTATTGGGTTGGATGATTTGCTTGGTTCCTGTAATATCCCAATTTTTGGACTAGTGACCAAATTAAAATTTTTGAAAGTTTAGGGGTTAAAGTGTAAACTTTGGAAAAGTTCAGGGACCAAAGTGTAATTTTCAAAAGTTATGTAAGTTAACCCCGTAAATGAATAGTTCACCCCCAAGAGTGTTATTTATGTGTTATTGGATTTTTCATACGAGGCTTATGTTATTCAAATCTGGATCGAATAAAATTATTAAGCGTGCTCAGGCTAGAGTAACCCAAGGATGGGTGACCTAATGGGAAGGTCTCATATTCAATATTTTGACTGATAAAAAGGATTCAGTTTGAGTTAAGAGTATTCGTAATGGATTGTTAAGATAAGATTTCTAAGAGGAGATGTATCCGATAAAAATTCTCGGTAATTATCGGTATATCGGATCGAATTGAAACTTTAAAGACAGTTCCAAGGATTATGGAAAATTCATAAAATATTATTTTATGAATATTTTATTAATTTTGGTGACATTCTAACTAGATTTAGTTAGAATGTGATGGAATGGTTATAAAGCTCAAAGAAAGAAAATTTGGAAATCGTATTAAGGGAAATTCAAATATTTGGATAGAATAAATGCCATAAATAAAAATCTAAGATATTTTGGGACATGGCTGGTTGGTTTGGAACCAATTTAGTTCAATTTTGATGGAATGACAATTTTCAAGACTTGTTGTAAATAAAGTCTAGTTGGAGGGCAAATTGGACATTTGCCATGGATGGCATTTTTGAAATATTTTGAAACTTTTAGGGTAAATTAGAAAGATGAAAAACACATGGATTTGATCTTGGCCATTAATTTTGATGAGATTAAATCATGGCCATTATAATAAAAGGGTAAAAAGGTAATTTCACTATTTAAACGAATTTTAAATTCATTTAATCTTACACATGGATTAAATATGTTAAGAGATGATAAAAAAATCATCTTCACCACCAGCTGCTGTTCGAACATAAGAAAAACAAAGGGGGAAAGGATTTTTCAAACTTTCAAGCCAAATTTGGGAGAAATCTAGGCTAGGTTCAAGCAAAGTTCATTTAGATAAATTGTTCTACACTTGATTTTCTTCAATTTGATAGTATTTTTGCATGATAAGAACCAAGTATGAGTTATGTTTGGATGAAGATTGATTATGGAGATTGGAGTAGATGATGGAATTAGACTTGTAGTTAGTTAATTTGACGATTTAAACTTGGAATTGGATAAATTCCATGTTAGAGATTATAAACCCTAACCCTAAAATTTGGAGTTTTGGTTAGGAAGTTAATTTGAGGATGGGATTGATTGAATTATGGTGTTAGGAGACTTATTTTGATGATATGTTGAATAATTTCCCAAGTTGTAAATTTAGGGACCATTTCAAAATTTTGGAAAAAATAGGGGCAATTATTGTAAAAATTATTTTAGAATCATTGAATTATGATGAAAGTGGCTTAGATTGGTGATTAGGGAACAAAATGAAAATTTTTGATAATTCAAGGACCAATTCGGCAATTTAGTAAAAGTTAGGGATTGGTCTTGAAATTATGGAAAATTGATAGAATTGAAGATTTAAGCATGTTATGAAAGTTGAAGAATTGAAATGTCAAGAAAGGAGTCAAGAGGGACCAAATTCGAAATAAAGAATTGGTGAAGGACTAAAGTGAATAAAGTTTGGAAGTTATAGGAAAATGTATAAGAATGTTGGAATTAAGTGAAAGGTTTAATTGTACATGAATTTAATGTACAAAGGCAATATAGTGACCAAAATGTCACTTTTATAAGATTTGGGGACTAAAAAGGAAATAGTCCAAAATAAGATATTAATTATGGAAATTGTTCAAAAATGGGTTTGAACAATTGTTTAATATCTAAATTGGTCACTAAAGACCTAGGGACTAATTCAGAAATTTTGCAAAGTATTGAGAAAACTTTCAAAAAAATTTATATTCGAATAGTTATGCTTAAGAATTTAATTAGCAGTATTATATTTAAATTAAAAACAAGAATGGTGATGTATTTGTCAATTGATTTATACAGTTTTAAAAGAAAACGAAGGAGAACCAAGTGACAAAAAGAAGGATAGGAATCGTGAGTAAAGCTTAGTGAGTTTGTACTGCACTAAATCAGGCAAGTGCATTTACATGTTTAATTCATAAATAGGAATACTAGCGAACAATCAACCTTAATTATAAATAAAATAATATTACATGATATGTATGTATGCATGTTGATCTATGTTGTCATAAATATGCATATATATATGGTGAAGCATGTGATATGAAATGTTTATATGATGATCTATGTTTACCATGAACAATTATAATAAAGCATGAAACATGAAATGTTTATTTATATGATTGATTATGATGATTGATTGATAATAAAAGAAATGCTCAAGTATTATGTATGAGAGTCCACGGTATAGTTGGCATGCCATAGAGTCCTTAGCAGTTGCACCCTCATGTTCAAGTTATCAAGAGGATATTGTGACAAAATGATTGTGTCACATGCACCCTGGGGATCCACGCCCACTGTGCCCGAGTGCACTATCGAGGTGCTTCATGTTTATGGGGAGCAAAGAGCGTCCTCGAGTATGTACTCATATTCACGTTCATGTTAGACACTGGAGTGTCATATCAAGATGACTCGCGTACCTCGGTCTCATATAGTTTACTTTGGGCAATGACAAATGAATCATGACACGTATATGAAATATGTTATGTAATTGAATCATGTTATATATATATATATATATATATATATGAGATTACGTATATGAAACATGCTACGTATGAAAATCATGTCATGCAAATGATATATGCCATGTACGAGAATCATGTCATGCAGATGAAACATGCCACGTACAAGAATTATGTTATATAAATAAATCATGATACGTATATGAACCATGTCATATATATGAATCATGTTATGTATGTGAATCATGCCATGTATGTATATCACATTACTTATGTGAATTATGTTATGCATACGAACTATACCATGTATAGGATTTATTGTATGATGATAGAATATTGGAACCATGACTAATTCAGAAACTTATGACATGCACACGAAAATTTTAGTGATTATAGAAACCTTGATAGTATTGTTCTATCTTAGGTAGAGAATCTGATATGACATCATGTGATAAATATTGTTCCACTTATATATGTTAAATGAAATTATGTCTCACTAAGTTCGTACTTAGCGTGTGTTTATTTCATACGTAGGTTCTCCGAAGTAAAGTAGCGAGGATGAGCAGTGTTTGATAAATCGAGTTACAATAGTAGTTCACGATATGTACATTTTAAGTTATAATTTTGATGTCTAGTGGGCATGTACGCATATGTATGAAAGTTTGAAAGTATAACTGTTTTGTAAACTTAAGTTTATCACGTGCTTATGTATTATTATGAAAGTATGGACTTAGATTATGAGTTACTACAAATGGTTATAATTTATGACATGATTAAATATTATTTAACCCTAATTATGTAATAAATTTTAGAATCAAGGAAAGGGTCTAGGCAGGATGCCTAGTTTTCACCTTGAATAATATTTTTATTTCAAAAACATATTTATAAATTTATAAAATAATTTAGGGTTGAAACTAGCTGTTGTAGATCGATGTAGTTTTCAATTTAAACCGAAAAAGGGTTAAATAACAGGATAAAAAAAATTCAAGTCAAGTTTTCTTAATAATCCAGTAACATCATTAATGTATATTCGGCCTACGAGTATACGTTAAGGGTGTTACAGTTTCGGTTGGGATCGCGGCTTGAGTTTAGGTAGTTAATTAGTTCCGAATTATTGATCGAATGTGTTTTCAAATGAATTTGGCAAAATTGGACATGGCTAATGCTTTGGAAGGTTATTTAATTGGTTTATTAAAATAACAAGAATTGTGTTTTTGATGACTTTTAAAATGAGTCAATTTGGTTTCAAAGTGGTTTTTGTGAATTAAATAGAAAGGGGACACGTGCTAAGAATCTTTAGGGAGTAGTTTCACCCTTTGTGTTTAAACAAATCGATTTTCTTTTGTTTTAAAAAACTACCGATGGATAACACTTTCTCTAAAATCGAGGTTTTCTAATTTTTTTTATCTCAACAAAAAACTATTGTTTTCATATTTTCTACTTTCCTAAAATATTTTTCAATGATCAATTGATTTTTCAGTCTCATTTCTAATCTATTTTTCATCCAAATGATTTTTAAACTTGAGTGAATCGGTGGACTTTGGTCAACAATGATTTTCACGTTAGAATACAATGGGAAGCTCATTTTGGTTGTACTCCTATCAAGCAAGGTGAGCTATGGTTTCTTATTGCCATTCCACACGCTTTATGTTCTTGATCTATTATTTCTATTAACATTTGTAATTAAAATGAATTTAATTAGGTTTAATTGGTTTATAATGGTTTAAGAACAAATTATGGTTAAGTTGTTCAAACCTAATATTTTTATTGGGTATTAATGATTTCTTATTGATTGATAATAATCTAAAATCAGTTTTGCAAGCTTGATCCCGAAATAAGTTTAATTAATTAATTGAGATAGTTGTTCTCCATGGATTATGGTGGATGTATAGTTAAGCGAAACTTTTGTTGTTAGCTTCTATTGTTGGGAGT
Source organism: Hibiscus mutabilis (assembly GCA_019671005.1). Taxonomy (NCBI): domain Eukaryota; kingdom Viridiplantae; phylum Streptophyta; class Magnoliopsida; order Malvales; family Malvaceae; genus Hibiscus; species Hibiscus mutabilis. Next base: position 15,022,517 of record CM033749.1, on the reverse strand, counting down.
TATTTGATGATTCTTGTTGTCATTAAAGTTGAGATTCGGTTAGGAAGAGCTGATTTGAATTTAGAAAGGATTGGTGTATGCTAAAAGTGGTTTTCGGTAGATTGGCGTGGTTTTGAGGTTGGAAATTAGATAAGTTTTGTATGGTTTGAGACAACGAGAAACCGATTATCATATGGGTGATTGGGTGTTTCTTGAGCTTTCTCCATGGGTGAAGGTTGTAGAGAATGGATCGTGATGGTATGTTGAATCAAGTTTTATTGGACAATAAATAGATAAATGGGAATACCGATTTTGAGGCATGTTGTGTCAAGATGGTTTTGAGGCATGTTGAATCAAGTTCTGTGTTGATAGGTGTTTCCTCTAGGAAAATTTTGAGGAGGAAATTTCTTTAGAGGGGGAGGGTTGTAACAACTCGGAAAATGGTCTAGAAGATTCGTGTGATTCATCAAAATTGAAAGTTTTGGTTAGGCTTTAGCTAATTAATTAATTCCGAAAAATAATTTAGGTTGATTAAATTGGTTTTCGATAAATTTATTGTGGCTTATATTTTTGAAAATATTTTAATGAGTTTGTCAAAGGACGAAATTGAATTAGGGTAATTTTAAATGGTGTTGATTTAATATTAAATTAAATAGCGACTATTTTGCAAAATATTGTAAAATATTATTAATGGCAATATTGTAAAAAGGATTAAAGTGGTATTTTTATTGGAATTAATAAATTAATTATTAAACATATATTTTCTCTCATTTTTAATAAAAGAATATGACGGTTATTATTTTCCCAAAAATGAAAAAATATATCAAAGCTTTTCTCTCATTTTTTCTCTTGAATTTGTCAAACACAATTTAAAGAACATTAATTTTCCTTTTTGATTTTCATCTCTTTTATATCCTAAATGATTTCTAATCAACAATCTAGAAAGAGCTAGTAGTATTCATCAATTCTTCTTGGATTCACGTTCAAATGGTGGTGGAGATTTTCAAGTTCCAATTTTCTTATCAATCGGGTAAGCTCTTGATTCTTAAAGGTTTTTTTAATTGTTTTTAATTGATTATCTATCATTTCTATTAGAGTTTATGAATTAAAAATAATTTAATTTGATTTAATTGGTTTCTTGGATGATAAACGGTATTTATGATTTGATAGATAAAATCAATATATTTTAATTGGGTTGATAATTAATCTTATGGGTTAGATGAAATTTAACATCAATTTTATAAAATTAATTTGCGAAATTAATCTAATTGATCAAATTTAGATTTGATAGATAAAACGATTAATTGAAGTCTTTGATTATATATTAGTGTGCATTGCGAGTGTTTGAAGAAATGCACCTAAGGAATTAAAAGGTTCGAGCAGGGTGTCGCACAGGACAGGCGCTACTGTGATTAATTTTGGGAGGTTCTTCTAATTCGATTCGTTGGTTGATTGAATGATTATAAGCATAGATTTTAAAAAGGGGAATTGGTGACGTGTTGCTGCGGCCCTGCCATTTGTACATATTTTGGTTAATAAAAAAAGAGAAAGGATTTATGCGGTGCAACACGGGCGTGGAAGGCAGGGAAGTGGTGCGTGTAATTGCCATGGTGCGCCTACTGCTCTGTTTCTTTTCTCGAGTGCAGGGTTAGGAAATAATGAGCAAGTGCTCGAATGATAAGGGTTTTAATATCATAGGGCATTTTAATGAAGTGGTTATCTGGGTGTGGTCCTATTGATATTGACCCTTGCATTTTCTTATGGAAGATGACAAGTGTTTGGACAATTTTCGATAGGCGTCGAGGCATTGGCGTCATGACGTTGACATCGAGACGGTAGTGAGTTGGTGAGTGCAAATGTGTTTTGGTACTATAAAGAGGTTTGAATTATGGCTTGGGAGTTTAGTTAAAGCCTAAAAAGCTTAGCTAAGCTGAAAAGTAAGTTTTCCTTATTTCGTCTTTAGAATATCGGTTTGATATGAGACTTGAGTTACATGTTTTGGTTTAAAAGCATAGATTGATTTACTTATTGTTTTATGCACCTTTTAAATTATATGCAATGATTTATTAAGTATATGGATGCTTAATTGTATTGAGAAATAGTTCCTAAATAGAATGTGGTTGTTACCTTGGGCAATGTGCTTTTTGCATATGGAAATATTTTGTTAAATACATGTGGGAAACAGTAAGGTAACATGTTTAAAATGGAATATATTGGCAAGTGACAGTGGTTAAATGTCATCAGATATAGTTGACATGCCATAGGGTTTAAAGTGCACTATAATAAGTCACATCATGTGTGTCGAGGGGTTGTGATTGTACCGTTTTCTCCACCATAGGAACCGCAGCGATCGAGGGGTTAATTGTGTCGTATTCTCCCGCCGGAGGATGTTATACATCATAACCGCTAAGGGGTTAAATGTGCTGTTTGCTACAGTTAGGGATGTATGTTTAAGTGGTCTAAGGAACCACTTGTGAAATTCGTGTATCGAATGTGTTTTAAAATTATGCTATGGAATCATTTTTGGTCATTCTAATTGCCAATATATGTGAATCAAAGTGGAAAGCTGTTTTGTATATGGTTGTTATGCATGTAATGTTTTTAAAAGAAGTAAGCAAATTGCATTGGCTTTATAGTCATATCTTGCTTTACATAGAATGCATGGTTTATGCCGAAAGATACGACGCTTATGTTTTGATCAATCATGTTTTATTTAAATATATTGAGAATGAAAAGATTATTATGAAAGCATGAAGTATATGTTCGAATAAACGTGTTTTATTAAAATGATTTGGAAATGGCTAGTTCGACTTGTTTTGTTATGGGTTTTCTAATATCGGTTTTAATTTTGAAAAGGTATTGATGTTTTCCTTTCTAGCGCACTCACTAGGCATTATATGCTTACGCTCTCTTTTCTTCCATCAATGCAGTGAATTAAGCAAGTGCGGGGTTTGGTTCGAGGCAAGGAGTGATCCCAAGACAAATGTTCCAAACAATATGTTTTATAGTGTTATCATTATTTGTAACAAGGCAATGTGGGTTAATTATTGGGATGTTTTTGTATAAGGCTTGAATATATGGTTGAGTTTATTTTATGTTGGATGATGATTTTATTCAATGCGTATGATGTTGGTTTTATTTAATGCCAAACACATTTGTTGATTATGGTCTAATGATTTAAAATGGTTTAAATAATAATTGGTTGATTGCTTGTGTTCTAAGAGTACTTATAGTCATGTGCTTTTGTTTCTTAGTTGATCTATAGCATATGTTTGAGGTTTTGACCATTTGGTGTTTATTGGATAATGCTTTATATTGTTAGGAAGTATGCCTCTAGATTACTTGTATGAATATGGATTGTGTTGATCAATTGATATGTAATTATTTGATCCTACTTGTTTATGATGATATAATATTAGAAGCATGTCAATGTTATTTGGAAGTAATTTGGATATTTTGGTTCGGGATCCGAATCCTTAAGATGAAATTTGGTGCAGTCTGCAACGGTACGGCCACTAGTTTATTTAGTTAATGAGTTTTACCAAGTTTAAGTTCTTTACATTTTGGTCCCTATATGTTCATGCATCAATTGAATGGGTAAATGTTATTCGTTTGACCTGTGATTATGCAAGCATGCTTTTAATGTATCGAATTGTTGTAATAAGCTTGTATAAACGTGTTAGTCCTTGTGTTTTGGTAGTTTTACGATTCAGTCCTTAGTTTCGTATTTTGCTAAATTGGATGCTTAGTTATTTTCCGTTTGAGATGAAATTTGTCACACTTGCTTGAATTATGATTAATTAAGTATTTGTAACCTGAAACTTGTACAAGTCCCTGTAATTATTCAAAATTGCATTTTGTTCCCTAGAATGCTTATATTTGCAATTGAGTGCCTTATCGATGTTCGTATCGAATGAAAATTGAAACATTGCTTGTATGAAAACCATAGGTATTAATAATGCATCTAGATAAATAAAAATAAAAAATGAACCATAATTCGAGTAAGTCAGTTTGGGTTTGCTTCGGCAAACCTAATATGATCTTATTGGTTCGGGTCTAACAACTAGGTCAGGTCAAGGGGGTTAGATTCCACTAATGGTATGTTGATCTGCAATTGTTTAAGGACTTCCAATAAATGCTTAAACTGTTGGTCTTGTTTGTGTTTCTGAAGTCTTTGTGGAAAAGGTGGTGGTGGATAGGCAAATGCTGGCTCAACTGGTTTTGCCAAGTTGATGTTGGTATTCGGCTGAGGTCTGGCATTATTAGTGCTTGCCTCATTTTTTTTCTACTTCTTTGGGTTCATCTACTGGCACCAACTTCTCGTCTTGGGAAATATTTGACTGCTTGACAAGTGTCTCAGTCTCGTATTATTTTCCACTCGAAGAGTGACTGCTTTGCATTGTTCATTCTTTTTCTACCGAGCATTTATCACTTGGAAATGTTCCATTGGGTCTGTTACTCAGTGCATTAGCAATCTGTCCCAGCTGAACTTCCAAGTTCCACATAGATGCTACTAAACACTAGACAATCGCGTCATTTTGCTCCATGTACTCTGTTAAAGTGTTCCCTTGGGTAGATCTATGCCCTTGATGGAAGTTATTTTGTGCTCTTTGCAGCATTGCATTCTAGTTAAAGCCTGGCGGTGCATTGTTATTCTAACATTGGGCATTATATTGGTTACCTCCCTGATTTGCCCAAGAGAAGTTCAGGTGCTGCTTCCAACTTGCAATATAAGTATTGGAATGTGGGTTAAAATTATGATTGAAATTGCTAACAATATTTATCGATTCAGGGTTTGCTGGGTATTCAGCCACATTATGATCCTCTCCATAAATAGTGCATAATGGATCTAGTGGCTTTACTTATCGGATTTCAGTAGGCTTTTGCATTACTTTTGATAAATGTGTAAAAGTATTGTTTTTCCTACCCTTTTTACTCACATTATTGTTAGGCTTAAGCTTATTTTAGTTCTATTTGTAGTCATTCATGCATAAGTTCATAGATTCCTAGTTCAATGTGCTTGGCCATGCATTTTATTACTTTTTGTAGAAAAAATGCTGCTCTTTTGCTTGTTCGTGTGCATGATGAATTTCTGAGCCAATTGTCGAAGTCTGCCATGGCGTTGAAGGGATCAAAGCGGTTAGGATTTCTAACTTAGGATTTCTAACCGCCCAATTCAAATTCAAATGCAAAGGTTAAATCCCATTATTTATTTATTTATCAGCTACATTATCTCCCACATTTGAAAATCAAAATGGAAGCCCTATCTTCACCAAAATTTCACGCAACAAACTCCCCTCCACACCTATTTAAAGGATCGAAAAACATGAAGATTTTTTTGAGAGAGGAAATTGGGGGAATCGGATCGAGAAGGAGAGATCAAGGGAAGCTGATTGTGGGAGTGATCGGATTGAGGAGCTCATCTCCTCTCTTCTTTCATTTCTCTAATCGCACATCACCCTTCATGTTGGGGAAATATTTTTTCTATTTTCTTTTCACCCGACCATGAACTAAACTTAGATTGTTTGGGTTATTAGGTTTTGAGAGGTTTTTGTGTGGATGATTTAATTTTGGTTCAAGTTTAAATGCACAATGTTGGTTCAATTCCTATTCTTGCAAATCAAGTAGTTTAACGCTTGAGTGGAGAATCATTTGTTGAAACTCAAATCCCTAAATCGGTGACAACACAAGGCAGAGCGAGATCAATGGTGATTCGTGGGAAGGAATTACTCTAATGAAGTGACAACCATTGGAGGTTCCTCAACCGAGTTGATTTCCAAACATTATGAGAGTTGAAAGAGTTCAACAAACTGAATTGAATCCAGGTTTCCTAACATTGTGAGAGCTGAAAGAAACCAATTCCCTCTTGAACCAAGTTTCCAGAAAGTGACAAAGTGAAGGAGCTTGGCGACGGGGAGAATTTCAAGAGGCTAACGAGAGTTTAAGGAAAGATGGTGTTCATTCTTGGTAAAGTAACGTGTGACAGATGTATCACCAGGATTTGCGCAAGCGTCAGCCCTTCAAGTTAGAGTTAACGTGAAGGTAGTGAAGAACACTCTACCCAACATTGGAGACACAATTGGCTTGCCACGACATCGCATTTGCCGCAACAATTAACTTTCCAGGGTAACCATTTTCCGAGAAGAGTCTTACTTTGACTCAACCACTTACGATTGCATTTCACTAGTCACAGAGAGTCCTACTTCTAGCAAACTACTTGCTTGGGCAATTACTTGCCATGACAATCTACTTGCCTCAACATTTCACTTGCCTCCGACATTCAAATTGCTAAAGCAACTCATCTAGCATACTCCCAATCCTAATAATCCAACCAACTCTCTCATTGATTATTTCATTTCCTTCACAAACTTGAGTTATTTGTTTTATTTTTCTATCACTATCTACCATCACAACTATTCTCTTATTTCAGTGCAAGGAGTTAAGAGTCCAAGTCCTTCAGACTAGTCCCTATGGGGACGATACTCTATACTTATCACTTATTACTTGCGTCGTGTTCGCTTGCACATTTGCATAGCACGCAAAACAGGCAACAAGTTTTTGGCGCCATTGCCGGGGACTGGCAATTGCAATTTTACCTTTAATTTCTTGTATTATTTTCTTTGTTTGTTTGTTTTTATTTTGTTATTTGTTTGAAGTGTCTAACACCCTTTGGTTTTGCATCTGCGATAACCAGGGCAAGACCAACAGCACAAGACTATCCACTTGAACCTAAGATTGAACGTGTACTCCGTAAGAGAAGAAGAGAACTACGCACAGTTATGGCAGATCCAATTGCCAATGGCAATTAGAATGCCGCGGTAAAAGGCAATGCAGCCGTAGCAGATCAACCAGTTCGAGTAAGAAATGGACCAATTCGAGATCACTTACTACCAGACCTTGGTGATCTCCAATTTTCTATATATTTATCTCACTCAAAATATTTACTCCCAAATTCGACTTGAATCCCTAACTCGGTCCACTAAACCGTCTAATAAACCCCAAGACCGCTAGGCCCAAAACTGGGGCTTTACAACTCTCCCCCAATTAAGAAATTTCGTCCGTGAAATTTACCTAGAGGAAACAAATACGTAAACTGATCCAACATGTTCGCCTTGCGTTCCCACGTGGCTTCCTCGGCACCGCGGTGCCTCCACAACACCTTAACAAGCTCAACCATCTTGCCACGCAAAACCTTACTACTAGTGTCAAGAATCTCAACCGGTTCCTCATCAAAATATAGATCTGGCCTTAACTCAATATCCTCCACCGGCATAACTTATGATGGATCCGACCGATACCTCCGAAACATCGAAACATGAAGCACATCATGAATCTTCTCCAACTCAGGATGTAACCTCAAACGGTAAGCAACGGGACCCACATGCTCAACAACATTGTATGGTCAAATAAACCTCAGGCTAAGCTTCCCTTTCCGCCCAGAACGCATCACCTTCTTCCAAGGCGATACCTTCAAAAACACTCGGTCACCAACAACATACTCCACATCCCTACGCCTCAAATCTGAGTAAGATTTTTGACGATCCGAAGCTGCTCTCAAGCGCTCATATATCAACTTCACTTTCTCATTGGTGCCTTTCAACACATCAGGCATAGAAACATGTTTTCCCCAACTTTAGCCCAACACAACGGTGTACGACACTTCCTACCATACAACGCCTCGTACAGTGCCATCTGTATACTACCCTGATAAATGTTATTATAAGCAAACTCCACCAAAGGCAACTACTTTTCCCACGTTCCCTGTAACTCAATGATACAACATCTCAACATATCCTCCAAAACCTGTACCATTCGTTTCGACTGACCATCCGTCTAAGGATGATACGAAGTACTAAAATTTAGTTGAGTTCCCAGAGCACGATGCAAACACACCCAAAACCTTGTTGAAAATGCAGATCTCTAACCGAATATATGGATTTGGGCACCCCGTGCAAACGCACAATCTCAGAGATGTACAACTCAGCCAACCTATCCAAGGTATACGTCGTATGCACTGACACAAAATGTGCACACTTCGTAAATCGATCAACAATCAACCAAATGGAATCCTTTTTGGTCGGTGTGAAAGGCAACCCAGACACAAAATTCATGGTGATTCTTTCCCACTTCTATTCCGGTATCCTCAAAGGTTGCAACAACCCCGAAAGAAACTGATGCTCAGCCTTTACCTGCTGACACACCATGCATCGAGCAACATAATCAACCACATCTCCAACCCAATAGTACTCTTCCTTTAAACCACAATACATCTTAGTACTACCGGGATGCATAGTAAAAGGGCTAGAATGTGATTCGGTGAAAATGGCACACCTCAACTCCTCATCTTCGGGCACCATAATTCGACCTTTAAAACACAACACTCCATCATCATTAAAATGAAAATCCATAGGATTTCCATCCATGATATCCTTCACATGCGGTGCCAAACTCTCATCATACGGTTGCTTCCCCTTAATCAATTGTGACAAGGATGGTTTTACTTGCAACTCAGCCAACAGCCCACCGTCACATGTTACACTCAACCGAGCAAACATAGCTCTCAACTCCACATCAGCTTCTTACTCAAAGCATCCGCCACAACGTTAGCTTTACACGGATCATACTCTATGGTCAGATCATAATCCTTAAGCAACTCCAACCATCTCCGTTGCCTAAGATTCAACTTATTCAACGACATCAGATACATCAGACTTTTATGATCCATATAAACCACACATTTCTTGCCATAAAAGTAATGCCTCCAGATTTTCAAGGCAAACATAAATGCGGCAAGTTCAAGATCATGAGTAGGGTAATTCCGCTCATGCACCTTCAACTGTCTAGATGCATATGCAACTAACTCACCCTCCTGCATCAACACGCAACCAAGCCCAACATAAGACGCATCACTATAAACAACGAATTCTTTTCCTGATTTAGGCTAAACCAAGACCGGAGCTCGCGTCAAAGCTTCATTCAACCTTTTAAAAAACCCGCTGCCTATTCTCCGACCACTCAAAACGAACATTTGTTTTGTAACAACTTGGTCAACGAATGAGCTATACTAGAAAATCCTTCAAGAAACCTACAGTAATAACCAGCCAAACCAAGGAAACTCTGAACTTCTGTCACAGATTTAGGCACATTCCAACTCATCACAGCCTCAATCTTGTGCATATCAACACGAATTGCCTCGGCCGATACCACATGCCCAAGGAAAACAACCTCCTTAAGCCAGAACTCACACCTGTTTAACTTGGCGTAAAGCTGATTAGCCAACAACGTCTGAAGCACAATCCGCAAATGTCTATCATGGTCCTCCTCGTTACAAGAGTACACAAGGATATCATCGATAAACATGACAGCGAATTAATATAAAAACTCATGAAACACCTGGTTTATCATGTCCATAAAAGCAGCCGATGCATTGGTCAAACCAAACGGCATCACCAAAAACTCATAATGCCTGTACCTCATATGAAAAGCTGCCTTGGGCACATCCTTCACCTTCAAGTGATAGTACTCAGACCTCAAATCTATCATTGAAAATGCAGAAGCACCCCTGAACTGATCAAACATATCATCTATTCGCAGCAACGGATACTTGTTCTTTATCGTCAACTTGTTCAGTTACCGATAACCAATACACATCCGCAATGTTCCATCCTTCTTCTTCACAAACAACACCGGTTCACCCCACGGTGAAATACTAGGGCTAATGAAACCTCAATCAAGCAACTCTTGCAGTTGCATTTTCAACTCCTTCGGGGCCATACGATACAGACCAATTAACACTGGTGCCGTATCCGCAAAGATCTCAATGCCAAGCTCCACCTCACAGTCGGGTGGCAACCCCAGCAACTCTTCTGAAAAGATTCCCTAAAACTCACATACTGTGCGAATATCCCGTACCCTCAACTCCTTCGAACCAGGATTCATAATATAGGCCAAGAAAGCCTGACATCTGGAATCCATCATCTGACTTGCTTCGAGAGCCGAAACAACATTACACAAGAACTTAGCATTCTCACCAACCACTACCACCTTAAAATCATCTAATAGCCTTAAGGATATCCGTTTGGTCTCAAAATCCACAATATCCCTGTGCTCGGTCAACCAGTCCATGCCCAAGATAACGTCAAAGCCATGAAATGGAAACTCCATCAAATACATGGCAAACTCATGTCCCTGAACCATCAACAGACATCTACGATACAATCTCCTAACCACGACTGTCTCCCCAAGAGAACTAGTCCCTCTAACACCCATATTAAAAATTTCAACAGGTATATCAAGCAATTGTGCATGCTCACTCAAGATGTAAGAATGGGTAGAACCAGAATCAACCAATGAATACGATGACAAAGACTGTAAAGAGAATATACCCGCAATCACATCGGTGTCATTACGACCCTCCCGATGCACATACACCCTAGTCGGTCCACCTCTCAGGTTGGATAACAACGGTATGAGCCACAGTCCTCTACCCACCATCTCTACGCTGAAACGGGCCACAGCCATAACCACGGCCTCTCGGCAGAGGAACTACAGGTGCAGCACCCTGCCCACCTCCTACTAACAGCGGACAATCACGTCTCACATGGTCGCCAGACCCACAACTCCAACAAGCATTGGCCACAATAGCCGTAGTTGCCTAACCCTCTCTGGCCAAACGAAGGCAATCTCGCCTCAAATGATCACGCGATCCACAAGCCCAACATGTAACACCCCATTCCCGTGATTGTACACCAGACACGAGTCGGAAATGTCATAGCTTTTTAAAATAGATCTTTTAACCAAAATCTGGGGTGATTTAATTAAAAAAAAAACTTTCCAATGGTTACTTATCTTAATGTTTCTATAACTCAAGTGCACTTAACTTTAATTAATACCGATATAAAGTATTTATTCAAGTTCCAATTATAAAACTTTTTACATAAAATATACAGACATACTAAAATAATTTATTTTACAAAAGGGTTTCTAATAAAATTATTCGATATCTAATTCGTATAAAATATAGCAAATCAGACTATTTAACACGAAACTATAGATATAATAATCAATTTAAAACAATTTACGCCACTATTATAGGCCCCGATAATTACTTTAACAAAATAGACAGATTTATTAAATACATGCCACTATTAAACATACAAAAGACGAATGTCATGATTACCGAAATACCTATCGATTATCTTCTATACAAAATGATGATGAAGCGAAGGCTGTCATCTACAAATCCCGATCACCTACGTGTATAACATAAATACACGCTGAGTATATCTCAGTGAGGCATAGAAATGTGTAACATGTAAAATACGGTATAAAATTATTTGTAGATGAAATAACTGTATTAGGCATGATACTCATGTAATGAACCTGTACTGTAAAATCTTATGGCCCAAGGTAAATTTCAAGAGACGAGTAAACGAGTCATGTACTTACATAGTACTAGCCAATTCCATTAGGTGCAAACGATGGACACAATTAAGTGCCAGATAACTATGGACACAATTAAGTGCTAGATAAACTCTTATGGTATACCACAATACTGTCATACTTAATATTATACTACCAAGGGCAAACATTTAAAATAATTCCTGCAAGATGACAATCAATTCCAAATTGCAATTTATATCATATCATCAAACCTTTAGTTTATTAATCAAATACATGTTAAGCTTTTTATCTTAACTACTTGTATAAATGCATTTCATGTATTATAGCACAAAGTACAAAATCATGTGATGCTATGGTACGCGAGTCATTACGACACCATAGTGTCTACGACGCCGTAGCGTCTGCATTGCCGAAGCGACTGAGATGAGTACGTACTTGAGGACGTTCTTTGGTCCTCATAATCGCACATTTTGTGCTAACAACACAGAAGTGTCTGAAGAACGTCGTAGCGTCTAAGTCGACACCGAAGTGTCTAAACATCACTGAAGTGACTGAAACGCACCGTAGTGCTAGGACGCAGCTGCTAGGACTCTATGGATATCCAACTATACCAAAGTCTTTACAATAGTACTTGGGCAAAATCAACATTATAATCAATATTCCATGTTCAAAGCATCAATATAAATCATAATTGTATGTATATATATATCCAAAGTCATAATGTCATTCTTACTTTATCAGTAGGAAATACGATAGACTTACTGGCCTATCCACCCGCATAAAGGCATTTCAAGAATTATAGCCCAAAGTACAATTTTATGTGAACCTATGGTATACGAGTCATCATAACGACACCGTAGTGTCCGCAACGCTGTAGCGTCTGATGGTGAGTACGTACTCGAGGACGCCCTTTGCTCCCCATTATCGTACCTTTTGTGCTAGTCGACATCGAAGTGTCTAAACAACACCGTAGTGTCTGCAATGCCATAGTGTCTGATGTCAACATCAAAGTGTCTGGATCACACTGTAGTGCTGGAATGCATCTATTGATATCCAATTATACCAAAGACTCTCACACTAGTACTCGAGCATAACAATATAATATTTTCACATTCAATATCCAATCCGTCAATACTATTATTCATAATTCGAACAAAAATCTAAAATTCAATTTATCTTAGATAAATCATTATGCCATATCAATGTATCACATATGCCATTTAATATCTCATGCCATTTACATAACTTTGATCAACATACATTTTCTCACGTTAAATATATAATTGATCCGATAAAGTTTCTTATATTCGAATCACATTTTCTCACGTTTTACCTTAAGCTTTGAACCTTTACTAAAATACTTATTTTAGTCCCTAAGTACTTTTTCAAGCTTCAAATGGTTAATTTAAGCTTGATCCTTACATTTTCATCCTTTACACTTTAGGACCTAAACCTCAAGCCGATTTGTCTTCTTGGTCCCCAAAGGAATGTTTTTGATCCAATTAATCCATTTTCTATTTTCCCACAATTTTTCCTTTTTGCTTAATAGCCGAATTGGTCCCTTGTATTCTACAAATTACCGTTTTGGTCCCTAAGTGAATACAAGCTTCTATTCACTTCAAAATCAACATCCAAATCACTTAAATAAAATTTTCCAACATAGTGCTCTTCAATTACCTAATTGTCACATTTCAACCCTTTGTTCTCTAATTTGTCGAAATAGTCACCAATTTACAATTCAAGGATTCTAGCTTTAGAATTTTGCAATTAGGCCCCCAATCATCAACTATACATCATAATCATCACTTAACATAAAAAATCAGAATTTGTCCTCTTCTTATACACCATTGCTGAATTGGTTATCCACTTTTGACAAATTGTCAAAATGGTCACTAGCTCGAATAATCATCGGTTTAGCATTTTAACTTCATTTTCATGCCTCAAACATCACTAACAACAAAAATACATTTCAAACTCCAAAAATCAGAATTGAAACCCTAACTTTAACACTTTGCTAAATTAGTCCTTTAGGGTTTAAATTTAGGGTTTTGATTTCAAACAACAAATCAAGCTTGCTAGATTACTAACTCACCATTACAAACCTTAATTCAAGGTTGGATCCCTAAACCCTAATATTATTCAAGGCTAATAAATTGTTTAGGGTTTAAATCCTAATTCAAAAACATGAATCCAACATTATTCTTCTTGATTTCAATATAAAAGCGAACATAGATTCATAAAATCATAAAACCCCCAAATTTGAACATAAACCCTAATTTCTTTATCATATCAAATCTCATCAACCAAGTATGAAATCCATGAATAATTTACATCGATAGATAGAGATTGAAGAGAAGAACAACTTTGTAGTTTGGAAGATTACCTAAAAATTGAGTTTCGAGGCTTAATCGAGCTTGTAAGATTTCCTCTTCTTTCTCCTCTTTCTCCATGGTTTAGGAATGAATTTTTGGATGATAACTCTTCATATATCATATATTTATGCCACTTTTATAAATAAAAATGAATTTTTAATTCATCAATTTACCAAAATGTCCCCCAATTGAATTCATATTTACTAGTTTACCATTTTGTAAAATTCTAACTAAAATTATTTGGATTCCAACCAACCACTATTAATTCATTAAAGAAATCTCAAAATTCCTTCCATGTACCTTTTGGGTGAAAAGACCAAAATACCCTTTACCAATCAACTTTTTTACAAAATTGCCATTATAGGCAATTTCAGTCAAATAAATTTAATCCAAACATTTAACTCTCCAAATATCCATAAAATAATATGTTATAACTCTTCCAAAGTCTATGGAATCATCTCCGAAATTTTAGCTTGATTCGATTTACAGATAAATGTCGAGAATTTTATCGATTACTAAATAAATTCCTTAATCAAAATAAATAATAGGATTCATCCTGAATCGAGCTAAAATATTTCCATCTCTTGGAAATGGATTTTATAACCTTCCTCTATCATATGGTAAAATTTCATACTTTTTTTCAATTCGATCCGGGTATCCGAATTCCACTTAAACTTTGATTGTGATTTCCCAATAATCAAAATATCTGATCAAACCAGTAATTCCACATTCGGTCCACACCAATAGTTTCTCTATCTATTTATGAAATAAAACACCTAACTTTTGGGAAATTACAACTTTGGTCCCTCAACTTTTCATATTTTGACTTGTACCATACAAGTTTTGAAAACTTATCATTTTGGTCACTAAACTTTAACCTTGAATTCCAATTTCATTGGATTTTTAACAAAATTTTGCCAGTATCCTATTTTACTCGTTCTCTATCACATGACACCTTAAAACCTCAGAAATTTCTTTTCTACAGTCCATAATTGAGAAAATCCTAACTTTTGCATTTTTGTCATTTTAGTCACTAAGTAAGCTTTTAAGCAATTATCTTAGCACTAAATGACCCTTAAACAATACTTTAAATTTTGGGGTATTACACAACAGGTATTATACGGAGCCCTAACCTGGGTACCCTACCCCTGTGCTCCACGCCCAACAACACCTCTACCACGCCTCGACTCAGGGCGATACCTCCTATCACGGTGTCTCTTGGACTGACCACCACCAAAACTGGAATCAGCCACTCTCTTACCAGAGCTAAAGCCTCGAGACCTAAAATCCAACTCAAGGTTCTACTCAATGTCCATGGCTCGCGTGACCAACACATCAAAACCTGTATAATCAGCAGCAAGCATGTATGTCTTAACATCCTGAACCAGCCTATAGCAAAACTGATCACATCGCTATTGCTTGTTAGGAACCAACTCAGGTGCGTACTGACTCAACCTCATGAACTGTACTTCGTACTTAGAAACATACATATTGCCCTGCACCATATCCATAAACTCTCGATTCTTTTCATCCTGATACTGGACTCCCAGATACTTCCTCCGAAAAGAGACACAAAAGAACTCCCAGGTTACATCCCCGGGTACCATCCAGTTATCATGGTCGTCCACCAACTATAAGCATCACCTTGTAATAGGGACACAACATAGCCCAGCTTACAGGCATCCGAACAATCCATCTAGACCAGTATCCTCTCAGTACTGGCCAACCAATCCTTAGAAGCCTCAGGTGCCAAACCACTAAACTCGACTCCGCCCATACTGCGAAGATGCTCTAATGGCAAACCTTGCCCAACCACTGATGTCGGCACATGAACACTCACAACTACTACCTAGAACACACCAGTTATGGCCTGAATCAAAGACGTCATGTCCCCCATCCCTGGCACAGGTGGTACTTGCTCCACATTTGCAGGTGGATTACGTGGGGGCGGAACCACTCAGGAGGTACAACATCCCCCTTGTCTCTCTGATCAACGGCAGTAGCAATCGTACCAAATTGTAACTCTCTCCTCAGTCGCATCGTGCTAAAAATATATCTAAGGCATGATAATCGTTTCAAAACAAAAAGTTAGGCTAGCTTCAAGCAAGGATCCAAGACTTCCATATCAAAATCTTAATATTTTAGACTATAATAATAAGGAAACGGGTTTCCGGAATTTCCCCCCAGCATGGCATAGGGCAATCAACGTGCATATTACAATCACCGTGCATGTTAAACAACAAATTACAACTCACAACATTCATACCAACTCCCAATATTCACAAACCTGGCTCTAATACCACCAAATGTAACCCTCTCGGCCCGACTTAGTTGCAAGATCGAACCGAGCGAGGTACATTAGGTTTACCAAAGTAAATCGGGAAGATGAAACCCAAAACACGTCCATTTATTTTCTTTTATCTTGTCTAGATGCACAATTACTATCCTACATGTTCGTACTGATCACAGGTGAAAAGCCAACTCAATCGGGCATCAAATTGACATCCAATTGAATACAATCACAATTTAGGGACCAAATTGCAATTTTAAAAAACTATAGGGACTTAACTAATTTTTATGATACCAACCATAAATTAATCCAATTTCATGCATACATGTCAAAGATCAACTCAAAATGATCATCCATACTCATTCAATTGTATCCACAACATTCAGGGACCAAAATGTAAGAAAACAAAACTTTAGAATATTCCAAATAACCAACTTAACTACCACCGTATCGGTACAGCCAAATCGATTGTGGCCATGGGTCCATGAGGTATGGCGGTTTAACTAGGCCACTCAGACTGTTGGGACCTCATTTGGGGCGTGCGGTTTAACTAGGCAACCCAAATTATTGATGATCTTGCGGTTTAACTAGGCAAAGTCGATAAACATGCAGTTTAACTAAGCAAGGGTGGCAAAACTTGCGGTTTAACTAGGCGAGGTTGTCAAATCATGCGGTTTAACTAGGCAAGGTTTGGGATATCATACAGTTTAACTAGGCATGGTATGAGAGATCCTTGTATCCAATATGTATGGATAAAGGGTAGTCTATCCGGTGTCACTATAAATGCCAATATATGTGAAAGTTCATGTGTTGAACCTATTTTAATGCTTTGGGATTTAAGCATGGTTTTTGATATAATGCTTTGGGATTTATGCATGGTTTATGGTTTAATGCTTTGGGATCTAAGCATGGAATTTGTATATAATGTTGCATAAGGATTGTTATGCATGTCTCAGTTAGAGACAAAGAAAAACACTTTGGGTTGTTAAGCATGTTTTTGGGAACAAGTGGTTTGGTTTTCAATTGGTTTTAATTGCATCATTGCTTTGTGATTTAAGCATGTTATGTGCTAGATTGTAAGGCTGATATGTTGGTTGATGATCTTTGCTTATAGTTGAGACTAGGTGGTTGCATAGGAATGCATCTAGTTAACCTTTGATGGCTGCCATGTTTTGATGATTCAAGCAAGTTTGTTTTGATGCTTTAGATATGTAAGCATGATGGGTATGCCTTAAAAGTGCCTAATGTGAGTTTTGGTTGTTTGGTAGAATGACATTAGGAAGCATGCCTATAGAATATCTTGGGGTGTATGAATGCTATGTAATGTTGTTGGTTCTATGTTGTTTTGGTTAGGAGTGTATCCTAGTAATGTTGTATAAGTGTTTGAGGCATGTTATAGCGTTTTGGTTATAATTAAAGAATGTTTAGACAACAATTTGGGACATTACAGGTCCAGGCGTATCGAAACAGGTGTCCCCATACCGATACGGCTAGGCTATTTTAGGCATAGCATTTCTATACGTGGGAGGGTGTTTTGATACGGACAAGCCTTTTCGGGTATAGCGTTTCGGTACTCGAGCAAGTGTTTCGATACGGGCTCAAGCATTTTGGCTAGGCGTTTTGATACACTATCAAGTGTTTCGGTATGAGTTTTAGCTTTTGAAATATGAGTTTTGGAAATTATTAAGGTGTACCAGAACACCTACACGTGTACCGATACGGGTTGCAATTATTTCAGTTATTGGAATATTTGGAACTTTCTATTTCCTTCATTTTGGTCTTTAAATTTTGTAAATACAATTGTATGAGATTGGATGATTGTTTTGACCTGAAATTTGACATGTAAGCATGTAAGTGGACTAATTGAGGATTGGTAGCTTTGATTTCAATTTTGGTCCTTTATTTTATCATATTTTCATTTTAGTCCCTAAAATGTAAGTTATGCAATTGGTTGCCTTTCTGTGGTCCGATTCGTTTGTAAATTTACCCACTGCAAGTATGTACACATAGGATTAGTACTATACATTTAGAGAAGATAAAAAGAAAAAATGGACCGATTTTCGTAATCTTTCTTCGATTTGCTTCGGCAAACCTAATGTAGTTCTCTCGGTTCAGTCAAGTGGTTTTGGGCCTAGTGGTTTTGGGCTGGTTAGACAGTCCAATAAGTTTCGAGTCAAATTTGAGAGCAGACATTTTTCTAAAAGATAAAAGTATGGAAAAATGTTTAAAAATCATATTTTATTAAATTAAAAATATTGGTGAAAGCAATTTTGGAAAACGAGCCTTGGAAGGATGACATTTTGGCCAGTGACCAAAATGTAATTTTTAAAAACTATTTTAAAAGGTGGATGTTTTGTAAAGAGACAAAACTTAGAATCTTTAAGGAGCTATTTTACCATTTAGTCTAATCTGAGTATTCCCTTAATTAGGATTATTTTAAAAAGGTTTTAATTGAAAGAATTAAATGGAATTTTCTTTAAAAGGTAGTTATCCTAAAACACATTTTGACATAACTTTTCTTCTCTCACATTTTCTCTCCAAACACTCTCAGCCAAACACTCTTTTTTCATCAGAGATTTAAGGTAATGATCTTAATTTCTTAACTCAATGGAGTTTTTTGATAACCTGGATGGTTGGATTTGTTTAGGAGTTATAGTTTGGTGATTGAATATCGTTCGAGCTAAGCTTATAGCCTATGCTTGGGTTGTGAGAGTTGCGGCGAAGTTGAGGATATTGTTTAAGCGGTTGGGTGTGATGCGTGATAGAGGCTTGATGTCAAGTTACAAGTGAATTCATTTCGGCCACAATTGATTAGAGAAAGGTAACAGTGTATTTATGCATTAGTATCGCATGTTATGGTTATTGGGAGGAGGAAATTCGGTGGATTATCATGTTAAAGGTTATATGGTGTTGTGTTTTAAAGATCGGAAGGTGGTGTCCCTTGATGTTGAGTTGAGGTGTATGGTTTGATGGAGGCGCATGCCAGTTCTTGTGAAATGCATTCCGGTAATGCCAAGAGATATCGAGGTTTGAAAAAGGGATTGTTGTTGGGTTGGTTTAAAGGGAGATATGGTTGATTTTTTTGTTCGATGCATGGTATGTCAGCGTGTGGAAGCTGAGCATCAGGTTTTTTTTGGTTTGTTGCAACCATTGAGGATACCGGAATGGAAATAGGGAAGAATCACCAGGGATTTTATGTTTGAGTTGCCTTTGGCACTGACCGAAAGGATTCCATTTGGGTGGTTGTTGATTGAGTGGCGAAGTGTGTGCACTCTCATGGCTATGTTTGTGATGTATGTTTTGGAATATGTGGTAGATTTGTATATTGCTGGGTTAGTGCATTTGCGTTGTGTTCCTGAGTTCATAGTTTTGGATGAAGATCGTGGGTTACAGTGAGGTTCTGAGGGTGTTGCTTGAGCTTAAGTGTATGCACTTCATAACTATCCCGGTTGGATGGCGGGTCAGAGCATGGAATTCAGGTTTTGAAAGATGAGTTGGGTTGTATATCACGGAGCTTCCGAGAAAGTGTGAAAGGCACATGCCTTTGGTAGAGTCTGCTTTAATGTCTGTTATCAGGAAAGTATGCAGGTGGCACCGTATCGGGCGTTGTGTGATTGGAGGAGCCGTCGCCCGTGTGTTGGGCTGAAATTAGGGAAAAGTACATTCCCATGTCTGATGTGTGGAAAGGAACTAGTGAGAAGGTGAAGTTGTTATGTAGCGCTTGAGAGCAGTTTTGGATCATCGAAAATTCTACGTGAATCTGAGGCGTAGTGATTTAAAGTGTGTTGTGATGGTCAGATGATTATGATGGTATCTCCTTGGAAGAAGGTAATGCGTTTTGAGGACCATACGATTTTGTTGAGTGTGTGGGTCATGTTGATTATTGTTGAGGTTATCTCCTGTGTTGGAGGGGTTCCTTGATGTGTTTCATGTGATGATGTTGCGAAGGTATCAGTTGGATTCCTTGCATGTTGTACCGGTGTAAGGCATTGTCTTGAGATCTGAGTTATCTTGTGTGAAGGACCTGGTGGAGATCCTTGTTTCCAGCGATAGAGTTCTGGGTGGTACATTGGTTGGCCTTGTTAAGCTGTTGCGGAGACACCTCAGTGTTAGGAAGCCGCGTGCGAATTTAAGTCGGAGATGTTGGAGCAGTTTCTGCTTTTGTTTCTTCTGAGAAAATTTTGGAGATGAAATTTCTTAAGTGGGGGAGAGTTGTAACGCCCTGGTTTTGGCCTAGCGGTTTTAAGGTTTGTTAAACAGTCCGGTGGACCAGGTTAGAGATTCGAGTCAGATTCGGGACCGCATATTTTTAACTGAGATAAAAATTTGGAAAATAGTTAAAACATGTTTTAATATATGATTAATATTGGTGGAATCAATTTTAGAAAATGATATTTGGAGGTATGACATTTTGACTAGTGACCAAAATGCAATTTTTGAAAACTGTTTTTAAAGTGACTAAAATGAAAAGGGTCAAATTCTTAGAATCCTTAAGGAGCTAATTTACCAAGTTTTTGCTGGTGATTTCTCCCTTCAATTAAATCATTTTAACATGTGTTTTAAAAGTTAATTAAAAGGGATTTTAGATATTAAAGTTAGTTATTTGCTTTTAATGAAAATTGACGTAACTTTTCTCTCCACTTCTTTTCTACCAAACACCCAAGTTTTCATAAAAACAAGAGGTGAGGGATACTTTTTACTTAGATTCTTGATCTACAATCGATTATTTAACTTTGGTTTACAAAACCTTATTGAAATCTTGTGTTTTCCTAGCTTTAAACAAGCCAATTGAGGGAGAAATCACACAATAGGGGTAAGGTCCGTGATCTCCTCTATTGAATGATTCTTTATTGATAATCCCAAGTATTTGATCCTTGATTTATGGCTTATAATCTGATTTTGTGTTTTTATATTGAATTAATTGATTTAATTGGGTAAAATTGATGAAATAGCAAAAGATCCGAATTGGATCTGTTTTCCAGTGATGTAGATTGATTTTAAACATATTATGGATGTATAATAATGTTGATAAGTCATTTTTAACAATGGAATCCTGAAACTCTTGAATCTCTAATTGTTTAGGTTGTTAGAATTGTGTTTTTGTGGAGTTGTGGTGGATGATTGGTTGCTGGAGGTGTTAGGTTGTTTTGATTCTGTTTTTAGATGTTATTTGATGATAAAAGTGATGTTAGATTGATAGGTTGTGGCTGGGTTGTGTTTGGAAAGGATTAGATGGTGTTTTCGGTTGTTATGATTGGGTAATTGTGAGGTGAATGTGTGAATCCGTGAGGATCTGTTGTTGCAGTGTTTTAAATGCATGGAGATGCATTAATCCTCTGTTGTAATGTGGTTAAAATAGGGGAGATGGATCCGAAAGTGTCCGGGGAAGCTTTGGACGCTTCAAATGCTTATTTTCACGTCGACAAATCAAGGTTTCGTGTATCAGTGAGTGAAAACGTGGTTTAAAGTGTTTTGATGTTTTGGAAACAGAGTTTTGGGAGTTATGGTAGAGCTTGAAACGCTTACCTAGACTCGAAAGTAAGTATGAAGTGGATATCTCTCTCGGTCGTGCTAGTTTGAAATGGTTTTATGCACTTGTTTTAATTTACATGTTACCTACTGTTTAAGCATGTTTTAAAGTATTTGATACACTGGTTTTAAGCATGAAATGTTGAAGGATGCACATGGTAAGTGATCCTTGTAAGTATGTGGTTTATACTTGTGGTTTAAAGCATGGTTCTTGCTTTGGAAAAGTGTTTTGGTTAATGCTTGTTTAAAACAGTGAGGTAAATGTTAAATGGTTAATTATATTGGCAAGTGATGTGGTTTTAAAATTGTTATCAGATATAGTTGGCCGGCCATAGGATTGAGTGCACTGTAAAATAAGTCACCTTGGATGTTGAAGGGTTTATATTGTGTACCGAATACTCCATCCAAGTACCCTAATAGTAGAGGAGTTCAACGGTACTGAATACTCCCATTAGTGGGGTTAAGCATCTAACCGATGAGTGGGATGGTTTCCCTATGGGTTGAAAGTGTACCCGGTTGTTATTGTACCTGATTGTTATTGTACCACGATTGTGATTGTATCGCCATTCCGGTTGAGATGGCTTGGAGTGTTGGGTTAACACTCGTTGAATCCGTGTATCCGATGAAAACTTTTGTTAATGGACTTGATACTGATCACTTGTAAGCCAATATAATTGTTAATGTATCATTGAAATGTTTTATGTTGCATAATGTGATTTATACATGTTTCTCCTTAAGCTTTACATTTGGAAGTAATGCATGGGAAGGCTTAAGTGGAGGGTTAGCAATGGGATTTGTTGTTGATTAATGATACACATAGCATATGGTTTATTATGCTGGTTTTAATGATATAAAGTGCATGTTTTCGAAAGGGGCATGATGATGATGATGATGATGATTTTAAAGGATGATGTTAAATAAATGGTTTTAAATGCATTGATGGTGGTTGTTTTGAGCATTCCTCACTAAGCCTTGTGTACTTACGCTCTTGTTGTCCATCAATGCAGATAATTGAGGTCTTGGAAGGCAGCAAGAAGCAAAGGGATCTTGGCAAGACTTGTTTCCAAAGTATGTCTTGGTTTAGACTATAATGAATAAGGGCAATGGGGTACCTATTTTGTTTTGGGAGATTTTTTGTGGAACTCCCTGTTTGAGCATGTTTCTTTAGTTGCTTTTGGGTTGTAAATGGCCTTTAAAGATTGTTTTGATGCTAGTTTACCTTTTTGGCATGTTGCTTGGATGGAAATTAGGAAGCATGCCTATAGAATCTCTTTAATGGATGATGTCATACTACGATGTTGAATTTGTGAAGACTGAATGATTGTGGTATGCTAGGGTTATGTTATGAGTATGATAGAATGATTTGAGAGTGCTTTTGGAATGAAAAACCTACAGTTTGTGACATTACGGTCCAGGCGTACCAATACGCTGGGGACTGTATCGGTACAGTTGGAAATTTTCTGGTCTGGGGAATCGGTACACGAAAGGGATTATCGGTACGCCAGGGCATTTTTGGCTTGGCGTATCGATATGGGCAATGGTGTATCGATACATGTTCTAGCCTCTGGAATTTCACTTTTTAAATCCTAACCCATGTACCGATACCCATGTAAGCGTACTGGTACGTATGTTAAAAAAAATCAAAAGTTAGGTAAGTTCGTTATGGCGTATCGATACCTGCCTTGGCGTATTGGTACGGAACAGTTTTATACGTATCGGTACGGCGACACCTGTACCGATACCCGAGGTCATTTTTTGTAATTTTAGCTTGGCAGTTTTGCTTTCATTGCATTTTAGTCCTCGAAACTTGTCCATGTGATTGTATGAGCTTGAATGATCAAATTGAGATGAATATTTAGAACCTGACTAATTAAAGATTGGTATTTTAAAAAGTGGCTTAAATCCTACAAATTTCCTGTATTTGCAATTTGGTCCCTAAATTGCAAATGTGATCAATTGGACGTCAAAATGATGCCCGATTTAGTAGGAGTTATACCTGAGTGTTGCATGTACATATATGATTAATAATTGGCATCTAGACAAGATAAAAAGGAAAAAAATGGACCAGGTTTCGATGTAACTCTCCGGTTTGCTTCGGCAAACCTAATATAGCTTCCTTCGTTTGGTTTGGCGGCTAGACCGGGTTAAGGGGGTTACAATATAGCTGGCCGACCATAGGATTGAGTGCACTGTAAATAAGTCACCTTGGATGTTGAGGGGTTTATACGGCATACTGAATAATCCATCCAAGTACCCTAACGGTTGAGGGGTTATACGGTACCAAAAACTCTCGTTAGTGGGTTAAGCATCTAACCGATCAAAGTGTACCTAGTTGTTAATGTACCACGATTGTGATTGTATCGCTATTCCAGTTGAGATGGGTTGAAGTGTTGGGTTAACACTTGTTCAATCCGTGTATCCGATGAACTCTTTTGTTATTGGACTTGTCTAATGATCACTTGTAAGCCAATATAATTGTTAATGTATCATTGAAATGTTTTATGTTGTATAATGTGATTTATACATGTTTCTCCTTGAGCTTTGCATTTGGTAGTAATGCATAGTGATAAGTGTTCAAAAGTACTATTTTTATTACCCTCTTTACTCATATTATTGTTAGACTTAAGCTCATATTAGTTGCATAATTAGTCATTCATGCATTAATTCATGTTTCTTTCCACTGTTGAGCTTGATTACATAACTTGATGATTTTTGTGGAAAAAGGTGCTGCTTTGGTGTGTTTTTGTGTGTGTGCAGAATCACTTGCCAAAGCAAGGCTGGAACCAGTTGCCAGGGCAACGCATGAAGGACATGCCGAGCTAGTTGCCAAGGCAATTTTCCACAAGGAATAAGATGACATGGTAGTCGAAATTGATGACTAGATAAGCCCAAGATGACGTGGAGCAAAGTTAAATCCCAAAGGAGTTTGATTTCCATGAAGAGGTTAAAGAGAAATTAAATCCCAAGAAGATAGGAGAAGTTCTAGAAGGAATTTAAATATAATAAAGAATTATATTCTTTAAAGATAATTTAATTCCAACTTAACTTCCTCCTCAAGAAGGATTTTAACCTAGCCATCTCCTATTTAAAGGACCAAGCCGTCAAAGAGAGGTGAGCAAGAAGAGAGGATTTTCGACAACTCCAAAGGGTAAGAATGGAGGGATTTCGACAAGAGAGCAAGGGGGAGAGAGTTCTATTTCTTCTACTTTGCTTACATTAGATTCATGGTTTGGGATTATTCTTTGAATATCTTTTGAACCCAACCATGAACTAACTTGATTGGTTGGTGATAAGTGTTCAAAAGTACTATTTTTATTACCCTTTTTACTCATATTATTGTTAGACTTAGGCTCATATTAGTTGCATAATTAGTCATTCATGCATCAATTCATGTTTCTCTCCACCGTTGAGCTTGATTAAATAACTTGGTGATTTTTGTGGAAAAAGATACTGCTTTGGTGTGTTTTTGTGTGTATGCGGAATCACTTGCCTAAACAAGGCTAGAACCAGTTGCCAGGGCAGTGCATGAAGGAGATGTCGAGCTAGTTGCCAAGGCAATGCATGAAGGAGATGCCGAGCTAGTTGACAAGACAACTTTCGACAAGGAATAAGATGATATGGTAGTCGAAATTGATGACTAGATAAGCCCAAGATGACGTGGAGCAAAGTTAAATTCCAAAGGAGTTTGATTTCCATGAAGAGGTTAAAGAGAAATTAAATCCCAAGAAGATAGGAGAAGTTCTAAAAGGAATTTAAATATAATAAAGAATTATATTCTTTAAAGATAATTTAATTCCAACTTAACTTCCTCCTCAATTAAGGATTTTGACCTAGCCATCTCCTATTTAAAGGATCAAGCAGTCAAAGAGAGTTAAGCAAGAAGAGGGAAAATTTCGAATTTTACGGTAGGAGCAGTCCTAGGCCAACACACAAGAAAGGAACAAAAAATCAAGTGGTCGATCGCTTATCACGTCTAGAACGCAATATGGAGAAAGACGCGAATTTAGAGATATGCGATGCATTCTCGGATGAGAAAATTTTAGTTGCCTCGGCAACCATGGATGCGCATGCCTCGGCAACCCTCGACGCCTCAGCAACCATTGACGCCTCGGCAACCCTCAATGCCATAGCAGCTCTTGACGGGCACGCCTCGACAACTTCAGACTCGCACGCCTCGACAACTACTGATACGCATGACTCAGCAGTCTTGGGAGCAGTCGCCACGGCAGCACATGCCTTAGCAATACCCTAGTACGCGATTTAGTTAATTTCCTTGTTTGTGGTATTTTACCTTATGGCCTTACTCACCAAGGGAAGAAGAGGTTCCGCCATGATGCTAAGCGTTACTTTTGGGACGAGCCTCTTTTGTTTAAAAAATGTGCAGATCAGGTCATACGCCGATGTGTCCCTAAAGAAGAGTAGCAGAATGTACTCCGGTAATGCCATTCTTCACCCTATGGAGGACATTTTGGAGGAACCCGTACCGCAGCCAAAGTTTTGCAATCCAGTTTGTATTGGCCAACACTGTACAAAGATGCCCAAGAGTTTTACAAGCAATGTGATCGTTGCCATAGGACGGGCAATATCACCCACAAACCAATGGGCAAGCAGAAATTTCCAACCGGGAACTGAAGAGTATACTCGAGAAAGTTGTAAATCCCATTAGGAATGATTGGTCAGCAAGACTAGATGACGCACTTTGGGCATATCACACTGCATTCAAAACACCCTTAGGCATGCCCCCCTTCCGACTTGTCTATGGAAAAACATGCCATCTACCGGTGGAAATCGAACACAAGGCATATTGGGCAATCAAGACCGTGAATATGGATTGGGAAAGTGACGGGCAAAAGTGTTTGTTAGACCTCAATGAGATAGAAGAATTATGTGCACTCGCCTATAACAATGCACGAATCTACAAGGAGAAAACAAAGCAATGGCATGACAAGAAACTATTGCCGCGACAATTCATGCCAGGGCAACTTGTTATCTTATTAAATTCTCGGCTAAAACTTTTCCCTGGAAAACTAAAATCAAGATGGTCGGCACCATTCGAAGTTCTCAAACCATTCTCTCATGGTACTGTGATAATCAAGTCCATTACTGACGAACATGAATTCAAAGTTAACAGACAAAGATTGAAGCACTACAATGGAGCCCATGTGGAACGTAACAAAGAAGTGGTCACCTAGGGAGATGCATGAGCATGCTCTCCTTTCAATATTTTCTTTTTCTTTTTATTTTCATTTTTATTTTTAGGAGATATTTTATTTTTCTTCATTATCTTTAGTTTCCAGGTTTTCTTTTCTTTTCCACAGCAAGACTCACAACCACCATGCTAAGGAAATTCACTGCCGACTAATTGCCACGGCAACCGCAACAGAGGATGCCCCTGTAACTACCTCAGTAGTTGCCACAGTAACATAAACTGACGATGCCCAAGCAACAACAATGGCGTTGTCAACTTCTGATGCCCAAACATGGATCAAATCAAAGCAATGCTATTCACGCGATACGAGCCACAAGCATTCAACCACTGACCGGAAAATGAATCAAGCAAACGGCACAAAGGAAACTTATCACTCGAGGTGACGACCTCTCCGACTAACTCATTTCATTTAGTTTCTTTTAAATTTTGTTTCACTTTTTCATGCATTGATGACAATGCATCTCTCGAGTTTGTGGGGTGTTGGTTTCTAGTTAGCTTCATGTTTATTTGCATTCATCTTTAGCAATCACATATAGGTTGCATATGTTACTTGCCATTCCTTTACTTGGATTTAATTGCTTAAGACTTGTTGAATAATTTTTGCCACTGCACTTAATTGAAATAACCTTTAATTTTAGGATTGCATGAAAAGAACTTAGAATTTTACTATGATGCTGAATTTTTTTACACGGTTGTGGGTTGTTGATTGAAAGAAACTTAGTGAACTTAGGTTGCTTAAAATTTGGGTAAATTTAAAATTAAAATTTAAAAGTTAATTTCTTGCTAGAGGTGCCTAAAACTGGCGCTAGTAGTAAATGCACTTTCTTGCTAGAGGTGCCCAAAACTGGCTCTAGTAGTTAATGCACATTAAAGAATCGCTAGAGGTGCCCGAAATTGGCTCTAGTCGACTAAAACAAAATGAGAAATTGCTTACTTTGCTAAAGGTGCCCGAAATTGGCTCTAGTGAAAATAAAAATAAATGCCCCAGTAATTAAATTGATAAAAGCCTATTGTTCACATAGAATCTTGAAAATCAACTTGTACACAACTATGCACACACATTGTCACGAGCATTATAGTTTGGTTCGGGTAATTTTTGTGCTATCCGAAAAATTAAAAGCTGATCATAATTTGTGCCACGGTTCTGAGGTTTGAATTCAAGTTTGAAGCATGTCTTTGATGATTAAAGTCTTGGCAGGTAATTGGTAGTTTGCATTGCTTGAGGACAAACAATAGTTCGATTTTGGGGGTGTGATAAGTGTTCAAAAATACTAATTTTATTTCCCTTTTTACTCATATTATTGTTAGACTTAGGCTCATATTAGTTGAATAATTAGTCATTCATGCATTAATTCATGTTTCTTTCCATCGTTGAGCTTGATTACATAACTTGGTGATTTTTGTGGAAAAAGATGCTGCTTTGGTGTGTTTTGTGTGTGTGCATGAAGGAGATGCCGAGCTAGTTGCCAAGGCAATGCATGAAAGAGATGCCGAGCTAGTTGCCAAGGCAATTTTCGACAAGGAATAAGATGATATGGTAATCGAAATTGATGACTAGATGAGCCCAAGATGACGTGGAGAAAAGTTAAATTCCAAAGGAGTTTGATTTCCATGAAGAGGTTAAAGAGAAATTAAATCCCAAGAAGATAGATGAAGTTCTAGAAGGAATTTAAATATAATAAAGAATTATATTCTTTAAAGATAATTTAATTCCAACTTAACTTCCTCCTCAAGAAGA
Source organism: Hibiscus mutabilis (assembly GCA_019671005.1). Lineage (NCBI taxonomy): Eukaryota > Viridiplantae > Streptophyta > Magnoliopsida > Malvales > Malvaceae > Hibiscus > Hibiscus mutabilis. Next base: position 14,993,997 of record CM033749.1, on the reverse strand, counting down.
ATTTTGACCTAGCCATCTCCTATTTAATGGATCAAGCCGTCAAAGAGAGTTAAGCAAGAAGAGGGAAAATTTCGACAACTCCAAAAGGCAAGAGGAGAGAAATTTCGACAAGAGAGCAAGGGGGAGAGAGTTTGATTTCTTCTTTTTCTTCTTCTTTGCTTCCATTAGATTCATGGTTTGGGGATTATTCTTTGTATATCTTTTGAACCTAACCATGAACTAACTTGATTGTTGGGGTTATTGTGTTTTGTTGTTGTGAAAAACAAATAGATTTTGTTTAGGTAATAAGAGTTTGCACTTTCAATTCAAGGTTTACTCATTCTTGGTTCTTATTCTTGTTTGCGAGTGAATTGGGAGAGGATCTCGTAACTTCATCTATTTATCCAATATCGGGAGAGTTAGATTCAAGAAACGAATGAGTTTGGTCTTTATTAAATCTATTGATGGTGAAGATTAATCCGGCTTAGGAATAAGTTAAGGATTTTAACGGCTAAGAGGAGCGCAAGATTGGTTGTTGTTCACCCTTAATTCACGCAGGGATGTATTATCAAGGCATGCACAAGTAGCTAGAGTTTTTACTTAAGGATAAGAAGAAACCATTGAAGAACGCTCTGCCGAACCTTGAAGTTGCTGCCCATACGCCCAAGTAGTTGCCCAGCTAGTCATCCAGGCAGCCATCGATTAGTTTCCAAGGCAACCCCGCTGTGCAAGTTTCCACGACAACTGAGTTGCCCTTGCACTCTTTTACCAAGATGATCCAATCGACTATCACTCCACAACCCACGATAACCTAGCCTATTCTCTCTTTTGATTTCATATATTCTTTTAGTTTATTGCTCTTAGTTTACTCGTTAATTAGAACTTCTATTATCAATTGTGTTTTTACTTTTCACAGTGCAGTAACTTAAGAAAAGTGGCCCAAACCAATCCCTGTGGAGACGATAATCGATACTCATATCACTTTATTACTTGCGATCTGTATACTTGCACAATTGCCTAGCACTTATTACACGCAACAGTTGGGGTTATTGTGTTTTGTTGTTGTAAAAAACAATTGGATTTTGTTTAGGTTTTTGAGTTGCAATTCAATTTTCAAAGTTTGTTCATTCTTGGTACTCAATCTTGTTTGCGAGTGAATTGGGAGAGGATCTCGTAACTTCATCTATTTATCTAATATCGGGAGAGTTAGATTCAAGAAACGAATGATCATGGTCTTTATTCAATCAATTGATGGTGAAGACTAATCCGACTTAGGAATAAGTTTAGGATTTCAACGGCTAAGAGGAACGCAAGATTGGTTGTTGTTCACCCTTGATTCACGCAGGGATGTATTATCAAGGCATGCACAAGTAGCTAGAGTTTCGACTTAGGGATAAGAAGAAACCATTGAAGAACGCTTCACCGAACTTTGGAAGTGAATGCTCAATTGCCCAGGCAAGCGACCCATACTTAATTGCCCAGGCAATCTGATCAAACTATGAGGGGGAATTGTCCTGGCAACCGACTAGGCAACACGGTAGAATTGCCCTGGCAATCAACCAGGCAATTGCAACCAAATTGCCATGGCAATCGACTAGGCAATCGTAACAGAATTGCCCTGGCAATCCGGCTGCTATTCAATCATCAAGACGATCCAATCGGCTATCACACCTCAACTCACGATAACCTGGCCTATTCACTCTCTTTTGATTTTATCTATTCTTTTAGTTTATTGCTCTTAGTTTTCTCGTTAATTAAAACCTCTATTATCAATTGTGTTTTTATTTTCACAGTGCAGTAACTTAAGCAAAGTGGCCCAAACCAATCCCTGTGGAGACAATACTCGATACTCATATCACTTTATTACTTGCGACGTGTATACTTGCACAATTGCGTAGCACTTATTACGCGCAACAAGTATTTGGCGCCGTTGCCGGGGATTGGCAAATGGTGTTAGTTTTTTTTGTTATTGCATTTTTTTCTTAGTTTTACTAACTTTTCTTTTTGTTTGTTTTATCAAAAAAAAATAGGTGCACTACAAGTTAAGGGACATCAACATGTCGGGAAATAAAAGTCGATCTATTCGAGAGTTGATGTTGGAAGATATGAATCAATACAATCAAGAGTTTCTTGCACCCTTTGATGGTTACCTTTACCAACCGAGAAAAGCCCAAAGAGCCTATACTGTGGAAAAATCTTGTGCTATCAGTGGATAACATCATGTGTTTGAAAATTGCCCTCACATTTTCGGTGCATATGACTACATGGAGGACCATAGAGGGAACCAGCAGCAAAATTCTTCATGGTATGGTCAAAAAGCTCAAAATATTTTTTACCATAACAATTTTGTCGCAACAACATATATGCCATGGCAATGTAGTCCTTTTCAAGAGCATTCCAATTCCTTGGAGGAAATGTTGCTAGCTTTCTTGGCTAGACTTGACGGATCAATTGAAGAGATTCGAGAGCTATCAAAGTCCATGGAAACAAGGATAGCTCAGTGGGATACAACCTTGGGGGATTCGGAAGATCAATTGAGGAGATCCACATATGTCATGGATAACATGCACCAACAATTCATTCATAGGGATACTGAAGTCCCAAGGCAAGAGGACAAGGAACAATGCAATGAAAGCTCTCTGATGTGTGAGGAACAATTAAAACCTCAAAGTCGAGAGTATGTTGATGAGAAAGTCTGGCCAACACATGATGAGCCCGAGCAATAAATTGCCTCGGCAATGATTGAGGAGCCTGAATAGAGCAATGTCGCAACAACACTCAGTGAAGCTGAGAACAACAATACTATAGCAAATTCTAAGGAACCAGATGCCCAGAAGGTTACAACGTTGATGCTGAAGCAGGAATCTTTAGATTACTCTCATCTACAGTTGCCACTGCAATTGCACGACCACATGGAAGATCAACGAGATGATAATACTTTGCCAATGGAATATGAGAAGGTAATTGTTGAAACTTTTAAATTCTTTAAAAACTCATTTCGTCCATTACAGGTATGTCTTGAGGAATCGATGTTGGTAGCTTTGAATCCATCGAAATCTCTACTGATGGAGATGTTTGAGAGGCCAAAAGAAAAAGGTGTTTGGATTAGTAAAGATTTTCAGAAAATTGGTTATTCCCTTAACTTACAGTAAATTTTGGCAACTGATTGCCACGACAATTGGCTAGAGCAGCAATTGCCACGACAACGAAGGCTACATCCAACCATGATGGAGCCCGACAAGAATGAGGTAATTAAATGGTTGGATGTTGATATAATTTTTCCTAATAATATATCCACGCCTTCAGAAACAGTAGCAAGGTGGAAGATGTGCATGGACTACAAGGGAACACAGAAGAAAGACACATCCACCATGGTAACGCAAAAGGGAGTAGTGGCAAGCACATGGGCCAAACTCTTTATGGGCAATATTGTCACCCGATGGAGGGTGCGGATGGACTATAAGAAGTATAAAAAATGACTCTCCTCAAGTTTTTTAAGATATACAGTAACATTAGAAGATGCATGATGGAACTCTTTTCAGACATGGTCGAAGACTTCCTTGAGATCTTCATGGATAATTTTTTCGTTTTTGGTAATGACTTCGACAGTTGCCTCAGCAATTTAGAAAAGGCGTTGGCAAGATGTGAAGAAACCGATTTAGTCCTTAATTGGGGGAAGTGTCATTTTATGGTAGATGAAGGAATAGTGCTCGGCCACAAGATTTCATCCAAGAGAATTGAAATAGACAAAGCCAAGGTGGACGTGATCGAGAGATTACACCTACCAAGTTCAGTTAAAGGAATTCAAAGCTTTCTTGGACATGTAGGTTTTTACAGGAGGTTCATTCATAATTTTTCTAAAATTACTAAACCCTTGTGCAGTTTGCTTGAACAAGATAAAGTCTTCAATTTTGATGATTATTGGGCCCAAGAATTCGAAACCCTAAAGGAAAAGCTTGCCTCGACACCCATTATCGTTCCACCAGATTGGACGCTACCTTTTGAGCTCATATGTGATGCAAGTGATTTCGCGGTAAGAGCAGTCCTAGGCCAACGCACAAAGAGGAGGACACAGATTTAGAGATATGCGATGCATTCCCGGATGAGCAACTTTTAGTTACCTCAGCAACCATGGATGCGCACGCCTCGGCAACCATGGATACGCATGCCTCAGTAACCCTCAACGCTACAGTAGCTCTTGACGCGCACGCCTCGGCAACTCCAGACGCGCACGCCTCGGTAACCCTCGATGCCGCAGCAACCCTCACGTCTCGGAAACCATGGATATGCATGCCTCGGCAACCCTCGATGTCGCAGCAGCTCTTGACTCATACGCCTTGACAACCATGGATGTGCATGCCTCGGTAACCCTCGACGCCACAGCAGCTCTTGACGCGCACACCTTGGCAACCACTGATACGTACTCCTCGGTAACTCTAGACGCACACGCCTCGACAATCTTGAGAGCAGTCACCACGGCAGCACATGGCTCGGCAATACCCTGGTACGCGGATTTAGTTAATTTCCTTATTTGTGGTATTTTACCTTATGGCCTTACTCACCAAGGGAAGAAGCAGTTCCGCCATGATGCTAAGCATTACTTTTGGGAGGAGCCTCTTTTGTTTAAGCAATATGCAGATCAGGTTATACGCCGATGTGTCCCTGAAGAGGAGTAGCAGAATGTACTCCGGCAATGCCATTCTTCACCCTATGGAGGACATTTTGGAGGAACTCGTACCGCGGCCAAAGTTTTGCAATCCGGTTTGTATTGTCCAACACTGTACAAAGATGCCCAAGAGTTTTACAAGCAATGTGATCGTTGACAGAGGACGGGTAATATCTCTAGACGACATGATATGCCGCTCCAAAACATCATCGAGGTGGAATTGTTTGATGTATGGGGGATAAATTTTATGGGACCTTTCCCATCTTCATTCGGCAGCCTCTACATTCTACTTGTCGTTGACTATGTGTCTAAATGGGTTGAGGCAGCTACAGTTCCCCCCAACGATTCCAAGATCGTACAATGATTCTTGCAAAAAAACATATTTACACGGTTTGGGATGCTGAGAGCAATTATCAGTGGTGAAGGCAAGCATTTTGACAACAGATTTATTGCCAAGATGTTGCAACGCTTCAGCGTATCACACAAGATTGCCACGGCATATCACCCACAAACCAATGGGTAAGCAAAAATTTCCAACCGAGAATTAAAGGGTATACTCGAGAAAGTTGTAAATCCCTCTAGGAAGGATTGGCCAGTAAGACTAGATGACGCACTTTGGACATATCGCACTACATTCAAAACACCCTTAGGTATGTCCCCCTTCTGACTTGTCTATGGCAAAACATGCCATCTACCAGTGGAAATTGAACACAAGGCATATTGGGCAATCAAGACCATGAATATGGATTGGGAAAGTGCCGGACAAAAGTGTTTGTTGGGCCTCAATGAGACAGAGGAATTTCGTGCACTCGCCTACAACAATGCATGAATCTACAAAGAGAAAACAAAGCAATGGCATGACAAGAAACTATTGCCGCGGCAATTTATGGAAGGGCAACTAGTTATCTTATTCAATTCTTGGCTAAAACTTTTTTCGGGAAAGCTGAAATCAATATGGTCGGGACCATTCGAAGTTGTCAAACCATTCTCCCATGGTGCCGTGATAATCAAGTCCATCACTGACAAACATAAATTCAAAGTTAATGGACAAAGATTGAAGCACTACAACGGTGCCCATGTGGAACGTAACAAAGAAATGGTCACCTTAGGAGATGCATGAGCATGTTCTCCTTTCAATATTTTCTTTTTATTTTCATTTTTATTTTTAGGAGATATTTTATTTTATTTTTCTTCATTATCTTTAGTTTCTAGGTTTTCTTTGTTTTCTTTTCCACAACAAGACTCACAACCACCATGCTAAGGAAATTCACTGCCGACTACTTGCCACGGCAACCGCAACAGAAGATGCCCACTCAACTACCTCAGTAGTTGCCACGGAAACAGAAACTACTGATGCCCAGGCAAGTGAACATGCCTTGGCAAACAAGGATCAAATCAAAGCAATGCTATTCATGCGGTACCAGCCACAAGCATTCAACCACCGGCCAGAAAATGAATCAAGAAAACGGCACGAAGGAAACTTGTCACTCGAGGTGACGACCTCTCTGACTAACTCATTTCATTTAGTTTCTTTTAAGTTTTGTTTCACTTTTACATGAATTGAGGACAATGCTTCTCTCGAGTTTGGGGGCTGTTGGTTTCTAGTTAGTTTCATGTTTAGTTGCATTCATCTTTAGTAATCACATATAGGTTGCATATGTTACTTGTCATGCCTTTAAGTGGATATAATTGCTTAAGACTTGTTGAATATCCAATGATGAATTTTTGCCACTGCACTTAATTGAAAGAACCTTTAATTTTAGGATTGCATGAAAATAACTTAGAATTTTACTATGATGCTGAATTTTTTTACATGGTTGTGGCTTGTTGATTGAAAGAAACTTAGTGAACTTAGGCTGCTTACAATTTGGGTAAATTTAAATTTGAAAATTAAAAGTTAATTTCTTGCCATAGGTGCCCGAAACTGGCTATAGTAGTAAATGCACTTTCTTACTATAGGTGCCTGAAACTGGCTCTAGTAGTTAATGCACATTAAAGAATCGCTAGAGGTGCCCTAAATTGGCTCTAGTCGACTAAAATAAAATGAGAAATTGCTTACTTTGCTAGATGTGCCCGAAATTGGCTCTAGAATCTTGAAAATCAACTTCTACACAACTACGCACACACATTGTCACAAGCATTATAGTTCGATTCCGGGTAATTTTTGTGCTATTTGAAAAATTAAAAGGTGATTGTAAATTGTGCCACGGTTCCGAGGTTTGAATTCAAGTTTGAAGCATGTATTTGATGATTAAAGTCTTGGCAAGTAATAGTTAGTTTGCATTGCTTGAGGACAAGCAATAGTTCGAGTTTGGGGGTGTGATAAGTGTTCAAAAGTACTATTTTTATTACCCTTTTTACTCATATTATTGTTAGACTTAAGCTCATATTAGTTGCATAATTAGTCATTCATGCATTAATTCATGTTTCTTTCCATCGTTGAGCGTGATTACATAACTTGGTGATTTTTGTGGAAAAAGATGCTGCTTTGGTGTGTTTTTGTGTGTGTGTGTAGAATCACTTGCCAAAGCAAGGCTAGAACCAGTTGCCAGGGCAATGCAAGAAGGAGATGCGGAGCTAGTTGCCAAGGCAATTCATAAAGGAGATGTCGAGCTAGTTGCCAAGGCAATTTTCGACAAGGAATAAGGTGATATGGCAATCGAAATTGATGACTAAATAAGCCCAAGATGACCTGGAGCAAAGTTAAATCCCAAAGGAGTTTGATTTCCATGAAGAGGTTAAAGAGAAATTAAATCCCAATAAGATAGGAGAAGTTCTAGAAGGAATTTAAATATAATAAAGAATTATATTCTTTAAAGATAATTTAATTCCAACTTAACTTCCTCCTTAATAAGGATTTTAACCTAGCCATCTCCTATTTAAAGGACCAATCCGTCAATGAGAGGTGAGCAAGAAGAGAGGATTTTCGACAACTCCAAAGGCCAAGAAGGGAGAGATATTGATAAGAGAGCAAGGGGGAGAGAGTTCAATTTCTTATTCTTCTTCTTTGCTTCCATTAGATTCATGGTTTGGGATTATTCTTTGTATATCTTTTGAACCCAACCATGAACTAACTTGATTGGTTGGGGTTATTGTGTTTTGTTATTGTGAAAAACAATTGGATTTTGTTTAGGTTTTTGAGTTGCAATTCAATTTTCAAAGTTTGTCCATTCTTGGTTCTCAATCTTGTTTGAGAGTGAATTGGGAGAGGATCTCGTAACTTCATCTATTTATCTAATATCGGGAGAGTTAGATTCAAGAAACAAATGAGTATGGTCTTTATTCAATCAATTGATGGTGAAGACTAATCTGACTTAGGAATAAGTTTAGGATTTCAACGGCTAAGAGGAGCGCAAGATTGGTTGTTGTTCACCCTTGATATACATAGGGATGTATTATCAAGGCATGCACAAATAGCTAGAGTTTTGACTTAGGGATAAGAAGAAACCATTGAATAACGCTTTGCCGAACTTTGGAAGTGAATGCTCAATTTCCCAGACAATCGACCCATCCTTAATTGCCCAGGCAATCGCGGGAGCTTTGCCCAGGCAATTGTTGCGCGTAATAAGTGCTACGCAATTGTGCAAGTATACACGTCGCAAGTTATAGTATAAAAGATATCGTCTCCACAGGGATTGGTGCCACTTCAAGAATCTAGTCTCTTGCACTGTAAAAAGTAAAAACACAAGTAAAGGATTATCGAAGTTTAACTAATTACTAATCTAGAAAGCAATAAAATAAAATAAAAGATGAATTCAATTGAGAGAGATAGGCTAGGTTATCGTGAGTTGAGGTGTGATAGCCGATTGGATTGTCTTGGTAAAAGAGTGCATGGGCAACTCAGTTGCCGTGGCGACTTGCACAACGGGTTGCCTTGGCAACTAATTGATGGTTGCTTGGGCGACTAGTTGGGCAACTACTTGGGCGATCGGGCAGCAACTTCAAGGTTCGGCGGAGCGTTCTTCAATGGTTTCTTCTTATCCCTAAGTCGAAACTCTAGCTACTTGTGCATGCCTTGATAATACATCCTGCGTGAATCAAGGGTGAACAACAACCAATCTTGCGCTCCTCTTAGCCGTTGAAATCCTTAACTTATTCCTGCCGGATTAATCTTCACCATCATTGGATTGCATAAAGATCATATTCATTCGTTTCTTGAATCTAACTCTCCGATATTAGATAAATGGATGAAATTACGAGATCCTCTCCCAATTCACTGCAAGCAATAATAGGAACCAAGAATGAATAAACCTTGAAATAGAAAAGTGCAAACTCTTATTACCTAAACAAAAACCAATAGTTTCTCACAACCACAAAACACAATAACCATAGCCAAGTAAATTTAGTTCATGGCTAGGTTCCAAAGAAACACAAGATAATTAATCCCTAGCATGAACCCAATCGAACAAAGATGAAGGAAGAGGCTTGTCGAAATCCTCCTTGCCCTTGATGCTTGTCGAAAATTCTCTCCTCTTGCCCTACTTGGACTTGCCGAAATTTCCCTCTTGCTCTCTCTATTCATCTTGTCGAAATCTCCTTGGTATTTATAGGGCTAGGCCAAAGTCCTTCTTTGAGGAGGAGTTTGAGTTGGAATTAAATTATCTTTAAAGAATATAATTCTTTATTATAATTTTATTCCTATTAGAACTTCTCCTATCCTCTTGGAATTTAATTCTTCTTTAATCTCTGCATGGCAATCAAATTCCTTTGGGCTTGGGCCTTGCTCCATGTCATCTTGGGCTTGTAAAGTCATGAATTTCGACATCCATATTGCTTTTAGTCTTTGTCGACAAATGCCATGGCAACTGGCTCGGCGTCTCCTTCATGCACTGCCCTGGCAACTAGCTCGGCATTGCTTTGGCAAGTGATCCTGCACATACACACACAAAAACACACCAAAGCAGCATCTATTTCCACAAAAATCACCAAGTTATGTAATCAAGTTCAACGTTTGAAGGAAACATGGATTAATGCATGAATGGCTAACTATGCAACTATTATGAGCCTAAGTCTAACAATAATATGAGTAAAAAGGGTAAGAAAAATAGTACTTTTGAACACTTATCACACCCCCAAACTCGAACTATTGCTTGTCCTCAAGCAATGCAAACTCATAATTACCTGCCAAGACTTCAAATTTTCACAAACTTAGCTTTGAACTTGATTTCAATTCTTCGAACTGGGCACAAAGTATGATTGGCTTTTTATTTTTCGGAAAAGCGAGGAGTTACTCGGAATCAAACTATAATGCTTGTGAGTGTGTGCGGAGTTGTGTGCAAGTTGATTTTTTTCGGATTCTATGCAAACAATAGGTTTTCAAATTACTTCATTGGGTTCTTTTTAACATGTTTTAACTAGAGCCAATTTGGGCACCTCTAGTGTTTTATTTTTAGTTTTCTTAAGTTAATTTAATCGACTAGAGCCGGTTTCGGGCACCTCTAGTTAACCGAAAAAATTTTAACGCCTCCTAGAGCCAGTTTCGGGCACCTCTAGTGATCAATTTTTTTTAGCATATGCTAGAGCCAATTTCGGGCACCTCTAGCATTCATCCAATTTTTATTCTAATCCCCCAATTAGTTAATTATCAACCTAAGTTTACTAGAACTCCTTAAATCAATCAAACCACAACAGTGTTTCATCAAATTTAGCATCATAGTACAATTCTAAGTTTTTCATGGTTATCCTAGAATAAAAATTCTATCAATTAAGTGCATTGGTAAAGTCATCATTGAATATTCATCAAATCTAAGCAATTCTTGTTCCAATTAAAAGGCATGGCAAGCAATTTATGTATCCTAAATGTAATGCTTAAGATTAATGTAACTAAACATGGTAATTACTAATAACAATCCCCCCCAAACTCGAGTGAGGCATTGTCCTCAATGCATGCATAAAAATAAAGAAAAATAACAATAAAAATAAAAATGCATACGAGGACTTACTCCGAGAGTTCGTCATCGTAGATGATTAGTTTCCTTCTAGTTGGCGTCTTGATTTTCTTGCTTGAATGCAATGGTTGTTTTCTTGTTGCCGGTGGTGTCTTTAGCTTTGGTTGCCGTGGCATCTTCAGGGTTGGTTGCCGTGGCATCAGCTTGTGCATGCATGAAGTAAGTTGTCGTGGCATCTTCTTCATTGGTTGCCGGGGCAATGATCTTGGCAGTAAATTTCCTTAGCATAGTAGTTGTGAGTCTTGTTGTGAAAAAGAAAATAAAGAAAACCTGAAAACTAAAGATAATGAAGAAAAAATAAAATATCTCCTAAAATTAAAAATAAAAATAAAAAAAGAAAAAGAAAAAGGAAATATTGAGAGGAGAGCATGCTCATGCATCTCCTAAGTTGACCACTTCCTTGTTACGTTCCACATGGGCACCATTGTAGTGCTTCAATCTTTGTCCATTAACTTTGAATTCATGGTTGTCGAGATGGACTTGATTATCACAAGCACCATGGGAGAATGGTTTGACGACTTCAAATGGTCCCGACCATCTTGATTTCAGCTTTCGGGAAAAGTTTTAGCCGAGAATTGAATAGGAGAACTAGTTTGCCTGGCGTGAATTGCCGTGGCAATAGTTTCTTGTCATGCCATCGCTTTGTTTTCTCCTTGTATATTCGTGCATTGTTATAGGCGAGTGCACGAAATTCTTCTATCTCATTGAGATCCATCAAGCGCTTTTGTCCCGGCACTTTCCCAATCCATATTCACGGTCTTGATTGCCCAAGACGCCTTGTGCTCGATTTCCACCGGTAGATGACATGTTTTACCATAGACAAGCCGGAAGGGGACATACCTAATGGTGTTTTGAATGCGGTGCGATATGCCCAAAGTCGTCATCTAGTCTTAATGACCAATCCTTCCTTGAGGGATTTACAACTTTCTCGAGTATTCCCTTCAACTCCCGGTTGGAATTTTTCGCTGCCCGTTGGTTTGTGGGTGATATGCCGTGGCGATCTTGTGTGATATGCCGAAGCGTTGCAACATCTTGGCAATTAGTCTATTGTCAAAATGCTTGCCCCCGTCGCTGATAATTGCTCTCGGCATCCCAAACCGTGTAAATATGTTTTTTCAGAGGAATCGTTGCACGGTCTTGGAATCATCGTTTAGAACTGCAGCTGCCTCTACCCATTTAGACAAATAGTCGACGGCGAGTAAGATGTAGAGGTTGCCGAATGACGATGGGAAAGGTCCCATAAAATCGATCCCCCATACATCGAACAGTTCTACCTCGATGATGTTCTGGAGTGGCATCTCATGTCGTCTAGAGATATTGCCCGTCCTCCGCAACGATCACATTGCTTGTAAAAGTCTTGGGCATCTTTGTACAATGTTGGACAATACAAACCGGATTGCAAGACTTTGGTCATGTACGAGTTCCTCCAAAATGTCCTCCATAGGGTGAAGAATGGCATTGAGGAGTACATTCATTGCTCTTCTTGAGGACACATCGGCGTATAACCTGATCTGCACATTGTTTAAACAAAAGAGGCTCGTCCCAAAAGTAATGCTTAGCATCATGGCGGAACCGCTTCTTCCCTTGGTGAGTAATGCCATACGGAAAAATACCACAAACAAGGAAGTTAACTAAATCTGCGTATTGTGGTATTGCCGAGGCATGTCTTTGCCGTAGTGTCTGCTCCCAAAATTGCTGAGGCGTGTGCGTCAAAGACTGCTGTGGCGTCGAGAGTTGCCGAGGCGTGTGCATCCATGGTTGCCGAGGCGTCATGGGCTGCCGAGGCGTTTAGAATTTGTTCATCCGGGAATGCATCACATATCTCTAGATCCGCGTCCTCCTCCCTATTGCGTTCCAAACGTGATAAGTGATCGGCCACTTGATTTTCTGTTCCTTTCCTGTCCTTAATTTCAATATCAAATTCTTGTAAAAGTAATATCCAACGAATCAAACGAGGTTTAGCATCCTTTTTAGCAAATAAGTATTTGATTGCCGAATGGTCCGTATGAACAATTACCTTTGTACCAATTAAATAGGATCGGAACTTGTCAAATGCGAAAACTACAGCTAGTAACTCTTTCTCCGTTGTTGTGTAATTCACTTGAGCATCGTTAAGAGTTTTACTAGCGTAGTATATCACATGGAATGTCTTACCTGTGCGTTGGCCTAGGACTGCTCCTACCGCGAAATCACTTGCATCACACATGAGCTCAAAAGGTAGCGTCCAATCTGGTGGAACGACAATGGGTGCCGAGGCAAGCTTTTTCTTTAGGGTTTTGAATGCTTGGGTGCAAGAATCATCAAAATCGAAGACTTTATCCTGTTCAAGCAGATTACACAAGGGTTTAGTGATTTTAGAAAAATTATGAATGAACCTCTGTAAAAACCTCGCATGTCCGAGAAAACTTGAATTCCTTTAACCGAAATTGGTGGGGGTAATCTCTCGATCACGTCCACCTTGGCTTTGTCTACTTCAATTCCCTTGGATGAAATCTTGTGGCCGAGCACTATTCCTTCATCTACCATAAAGTGGCATTTCTCCCAATTGAGGACTAAATCTGTTTCTTCGCATCTTGCCAACACCCTCTCTAAATTGCCGAGACAGCCGTCGAAGTCATTACCAAAAACCGAAAAATCATCCATGAAGATCTCAAGGAAGTCTTCGACCATGTCTCGAAAAGAGCGCCATCATGCATCTTTGGAAGGTTGCGGGCGTTACACAATCCGAACGGCATCCTTCGGAAGGCATAAGTACCGTAGGGGCATGTGAAGGTTGTCTTTTCTTGATCTTCTCAGTGCTATGGCAATCTGATTGTAACCTGAATAACCATCAAGAAAATAGTAAAAGGGTTTACCTGCAAGACGGTCAAGCATTTGATCAATAAAGGGTAATGGGAAGTGATCTTTCCTAGTGGCTTTGTTTAGCTTTCGATAGTCCATACAAACCCTCCAACCGGTCACAGTCCTGGTTGGGATAAGTTCATTATTTTCATTACTCACCACTGTTATACCTCCCTTTTTCGGCACACATTGTACCGGACTTACCCCGTACTATCGGAGATAGGGTATATAATGCCGGCGTCAAGCCACTTGATGATTTCTTTCATTACAACCCCTTTCATGGCATGATTCAATCTCCTCTGGGCCTCAATTGAAGGTTTGTGATCATCTTCCAACAAGATCTTGTGCATGCACACCGCCGGGCTAATTCCCTTCAAGTCGGCAATTGTCCACCCTATTGCCTTTTTATGTAGTTTCAACATGTTGATCAGCTTCTTTTCCTACTCAGGCTGTAACTTAGAAGAAATAATTACAGGTAATGTATTATCAGTCCCTAAGTATACATATTTCAGTTGCTCTGGCAATTGTTTCAACTCAAGAATTGGTGATTTTCGATAGAGGGTTTTTCGATCTTACCTTCCTTACCTGAGTAGTCCAGTGGTTCAAAGTATGTACCTGGTCGATTGACTAGCCAATTTGCCTCTTCTGGCTGTTCCTCATTGACCGGTTCTTCATACTCCTCAAGTTCCTCTTGATCGGCAATGTAGTTGCCGAGGCAACTAAATTCCTCATCGGTTAAATTCTGCCGTGGCATGAAGTAGTTGGCATTCTTCTCGGATCATCGGCTTGCCTTAGTGTTTGGAACACATTTAGTTTTACTCGCTGGTCATTCACCCTCATTGTGAGTTCTCCCTTTTCAACGTCGATCAAGGTTCTCCTGCCGCTAGGAATGGTCTCCCGAGAATGATAGGTGCATGCTCATCCGCTTCACAATCCAAAACAATAAAGTCAGTGGGAAAAATGAATTTATCAACTTTTACCAGTATGTCCTCGATTTTTCCTCTCGGATGCACATAGGATCTGTCGGCTAGCCGCAGCATAATCTGTTGTAGGTCTTGCCTTCCCGATTCCTAGTTTCTGAAAAACCGATTTAGGCATCAAGTTTATGCTAGCCCCTAGGTCGCATAGTGCTTTCCCGACATAGTGATTTCCAATAGAACAGGTATTGTGAAACTTCCGGGATCCTTCAACTTGGGCGGCATGCGATTGTGCAACATTGCCATGCATCCTCTGTCGCGCGCAATCTGTTTCAAACTCTCCTAGCCTTGTTCTCTTGGACACAATGTCTTTAAGAAACTTGGCATAGTTTGGCATTTGTTCAATTGCTTCCACCAATGGCAAGTTGATGTGGACTTGCTTTAGGATATCAAGAAACTTCTTGAATTGGTATTCTTGCTTTTGTCGCTTCAATCTTTGTGGGAATGGTGGTGGAAGTCGGATATCTTCTATCCTTTCATTGGTTTGAAACCTGATTGATGGCATTGCCGACATCCGGAGTTGCCGGCGCGTTATCAATGGGGTTCTTTGAGGCATGCTTATCACAAGACGCCGAGGCGTCATCGGTTGTCGAGGCATGTTTATTGCCGGTTGCCGCGGCAATTCCCGGGTTCAGCATCCGAGACTTTGCCGCTAGGTTCGTCTTGATCTTTTGTGGAGTTTTGTTTGACGAGCGGGTTTGAACCTCTCTAAGTTGTTGGCCACACTGGTGGTGATTGCCTTACATTGCTCATGGCAGTTCCTCTTGCGACTTGAGTATCGCTAGGTAAACCTCCTTGTGGTCTAGTGTTTGATTTTGAGCAAATTCTCCGACTTGATTTTCCAATGATTTGATTGCCGCCTCTTGGTTCCGCAATCTCATCTCGGTCCTGTTAATAAAAGCATCAGTTCTTTTTATGAAATTACTATTCTCAGCCATATAAGATTCAGTTTTCATCATAAAAGCATTTAGAGAATTTTCCAAAGAACTAGATGTTGTCGGTTGTTCTTTGCAAAGATCATTGTCGTGGCATATTATTCGCTGGAATCCCGATGCTTGTGCATTTCGATTGTTCGGTTTAGAGCATTGTTGGGATTACTCCATGAAAAATTCGGTGCTTCTTCCAAGCTGGATTGTATGTATTTGACATCATGTTGTTGCCCCGATTGTAATTCCCCACATAGAAGCTAGATTCCGGATTCTCGCATACATTCGGAAGAATTATGGTTATCACCACATAACTCACAAAAAGAATCCATTACCTTGACTTCATGTGTGTTGTTTGGTTTTTGCATGTTCGGACCATCTTGGTTAAAGCGGCCAATTGTGCGAAATTGAATCTGATGATCCTAGTTCATGTATTGTGGCTTGGCGTCTAACTCCTCCTCTTCTAGTAGATGGGAATTGATAGTCATTCTTGGCCAGCCTGTTTAAAATTTGCATTGCTTCCTCCGCGACTTATCTAAGAGTATGCCGTTTGCCGAGGCATCTAGCATCATCCTTGTTGGTGTATTCACGGCGTTGTAAAACATTGTCACTTGAGTCCACACGGGAATCCGTGTAGAGGGCATTTGTGTAGAAGTTCTCTATATCGCTCCCAAGCCTCGTACATGGATTCATCATCCGCTGCCGAAAAGAAGTAATGTCGTTCTGAAGCTTATCGATTAAATTTGTAGGATTAAATCTAGCAAGGAAATCACGACAAAGATCAGTCCAAGATGCTATGGATCCGGCAGAATGCTATTTAGCCATGCTTTCGCCCCTATCCTCGGTGAATAGGGGAATAATCTTAATCGTAAGACATCGGGGTGACTCGTGTATCTTGAACGAGTTGCAAATCTCGAGGAAAGATTTCAGATGTTGTCGTGCATCTTGATTCTTTGAGCCGCCAAATTGACCTATTGTGTTGATCATATTAAACATTACCGGTTTCAACTCAAAGTGGTCGGCTTCAATTTCGGGTGCGACAACTCTCGGGTTAAGTCCATCAAGATCTTCTTCAAGATAGTCTCGAATCGTTCATTTCGTGCAAGAATCACTCCTCCCCGCTTTCGAACATCTTGATTAATATTGCCGTCTTGATTTTCCATTGCTTCTCTTATCCTTCGTCTAAGTCTTTGTAAGGTTCGTTCGGTTTTCGGATCAAAGGGATATTACGGTGAAGTCGGTCTCGCACTGGTCATATACCAATGCAAAACCAAAGTTTGTTAGCCCTTTGAATTTTAAAAACAAGAAAAAAAAGAATGTGCAAGAAAATAAAAACAAAGTCGCTATTGCCAATCCCCAACGGCACCAAAAACTTGTTGCGCGTAATAAGTGCTACGCAATTGTGCAAGTATACACGCCGCAAGTTATAGTATAAAAGATATCGTCTCCACGAGGATTGGTGCCACTTCAAGAATCTAGTCTCTTGCCTCGTAAAAGTAAAAACACAAGTAAAGGATTATCAAGTTTAACTAATTACTAATCTAGAAAGCAATAAAATAAAATAAAAGATGAATTCAATTGAGAGAGATAGGCTAGGTTATCGTGAGTTGAGGTGTGATAGCCGATTGGATTGTCTTGGTAAAAGAGTGCATGGGCAACTCAGTTGCCGTGGCGACTTGCACAACGGGTTGCCTTGGCAACTAATTGATGGTTGCTTGGGCGACTAGTTGGGCAACTACTTGGGCGATCGGGCAGCAACTTCAAGGTTCGGCGGAGCGTTCTTCAATGGTTTCTTCTTATCCCTAAGTCGAAACTCTAGCTACTTGTGCATGCCTTGATAATACATCCCTGCGTGAATCAAGGGTGAACAACAACCAATCTTGCGCTCCTCTTAGCCGTTGAAATCCTTAACTTATTCCTAAGCCGGATTAATCTTCACCATCATTGGATTGCATAAAGATCATATTCATTCGTTTCTTGAATCTAACTCTCCCGATATTAGATAAATGGATGAAATCACGAGATCCTATCCCAATTCATTCGCAAGCAATAATAGGAACCAAGAATGAATAAACCTTGAAATAGAAAAGTGCAAACTCTTATTACCTAAACAAAAACCAATAGTTTCTCACAACCACAAAACACAATAACCATAGCCAAGTAAATTTAGTTCATGGCTAGGTTCCAAAGAAACACAAGATAATTAATCCCTAGCATGAACCCAATCGAACAAAGATGAAGGAAGAGGCTTGTCGAAATCCTCCTTGCCCTTGATGCTTGTCGAAAATTCTCTCCTCTTGCCCTACTTGGACTTGCCGAAATTTCCCTCTTGCTCTCTCTATTCATCTTGTCGAAATCTCCTTGGTATTTATAGGGCTAGGCCAAAGTCCTTCTTTGAGGAGGAGTTTGAGTTGGAATTAAATTATCTTTAAAGAATATAATTCTTTATTATAATTTTATTCCTATTAGAACTTCTCCTATCCTCTTGGAATTTAATTCTTCTTTAATCTCTGCATGGCAATCAAATTCCTTTGGGCTTGGGCCTTGCTCCATGTCATCTTGGGCTTGTAAAGTCATGAATTTCGACATCCATATTGCTTTTAGTCTTTGTCGACAAATGCCATGGCAACTGGCTCGGCGTCTCCTTCATGCACTGCCCTGGCAACTAGCTCGGCATTGCTTTGGCAAGTGATCCTGCACATACACACACAAAAACACACCAAAGCAGCATCTATTTCCACAAAAATCACCAAGTTATGTAATCAAGTTCAACGTTTGAAGGAAACATGGATTAATGCATGAATGGCTAACTATGCAACTATTATGAGCCTAAGTCTAACAATAATATGAGTAAAAAGGGTAAGAAAAATAGTACTTTTGAACACTTATCAGCAATCTGATCAGACAACGAGGGGGAATTGCCCTGGCAACCGACCAGGCAACACGGCAGAATTGCCCTGGCAATCAACCAGGTAATTGCAACCAAATTACCCTGGCAATCGACTAGGCAATCGTAACAGAATTGCCCTGGCAATCTGGCTGCTATTCAATCACCAAGATGATCCAATCGGCTATCACACCTCAACTCACGACCTGGCCTATTCACTCTCTTTTAATTTCATCTATTCTTTTAGTTTATTGCTCTTAGTTTTCTCATTAATTAAAACCTCTATTATCAATTGTGCTTTTATTTTCACAATGCAGTAACTTAAGCAAAGTGGCCCAAACCAATTCTTGTGGAGACGATACTCGATACTCATATCACTTTATTACTTGCGACGTGTATACTTGCACAATTGCGTAGCACTTATTGCACGCAACACATAGGAAGGCTTAAGTAGAGGGTTAGCAATGTGATTTGCTGTTGACTAATGATACATGTAGCATATGGTTAATATGCTGGTTTTAATGATGTAACGTGCATGTTTTAAATGGGAATGTTGTTTTAAAGGATGATGTAAAGTAAATGGATTTAAATGCATTGATGGTGTTTTGTTCTGAGCATTCCTCGCTAAGCCTTGAGTGCTTACGCTCTCTTTGTCCATCAATGCAGAGAATTAAAGTCCCAGAAGGCAGCAAGAAGCAAGGGGATCTTGGCAAGACTTGTTTCCAAAGTATGTTAGAGACTAGACTATAATGAATAAGGGCAATGGGGTGCTTGTTGTGTTTTGGGAGATCTTTTGTGGATCTCCATGTTTGAACATGTTTCATTAGTTTCTCTTAAGCTGTAAATGGCCTTAAACGTTTGGTTTTGGTGCTAGTTTTTCTTTTGATATGTTGGTTGGTTGCATAATAGGGAGCATGCCTATAGATCATCTTTTGACTCATGATGCTATGTTGCGATGTTGATCTTATGAAGCCTGAATGCTTGTAATATGCTTGGCATGTTGGTGTTGTGTTATAAGCATGTAGGAATGGTTTGGGAATGCTTTTGGGGTGAAAAACACCAAGATATGACATTATAGGTCCAGGCATACCGATACGCTTGGGGCCGTATCGGTACGTTTATACACCATTCGGCATAGAGGATCGGTACGCGTATGTGTGTACCGGTACGCCTAGGCAATTTTAGCCTGGTGTACTGGTATGGATAAAAGAGTATCAGTACATGTTTTAGCCTCTGGAATTTCACTTTTTCAACCCAAACCCGTGTACCGATACCCACGTAAGCGTACCGGTACGGATGTTTGAAAATTCAAAAGTTAGGTAAGATTGTTGTTGTGTATCGGTACGAGCTGTGGTGTATTAGTACGGTGCATTTCATGTGTATCGATACGGTAACGACAGTATTGATACTCGAGGCCGATTTTTATTAATGTCAGTTGGGCAGTCTTACTTTCTTTGTATTTTAGTCCCTGAATCTTGCCAATGCAATTGTATGTGATATAACGATCGGATTGAGTCGAAATTTGAGATGAAAGTTTGGAACCTGACTAAATAAAAGTTGGTAACTTAAAAGTGAGCTTTAATCCTAAAATTTTCTGTATTTTCAATTTGGTCCCTAAATTGCAAATGTGATCAATTGGATGTCAAATTGATGTCCGATTGAGTTGGGGTTGCAACTGATGTCTGCATGAACATGTAGGGTCAATAATTGGCATCTAGATAAGATGAAAAAAATGGAATAGGTTTTGTTGTATCTTTTCGGTTTGCTATGATAAACCTAATGTAGCCTTCTTGGTTCGGTTGGGCGTCTAGGCCGAGTCAAGGGGGTTATAGGTATCTCAGAATTTAATCTTGATAATAAGAGTTAATCTTTTAATGGTATTTAATTGACTATCTAACTTATAAGAGATTGTGTTATTTGGTGGTATTCATCTAATCTAAAACCAAGCTATTTGAGATTGATGTTGATTTATCTTTTGTGGGTCAATGATCTAAATTCTTGATTTAATATTCCAAGTTCTACCTTGACTAGAGTTCCAATTTATATTGAATTATTCCTTACTTCAATTGCATTCTTCAATTCAAACCACAAACTCCCCCTTTACTTAAATTGCATTATTGTGAATTTAATTTCTTAACCGCTCTCTGTGTAATCGACCCTACTTGCCACTACTACAAATCCAAAGAACAAGTAGGTATTATTTTTTTGACAGATTCGACACCCATCAAAAAATTGGCATCGTTGCCAGGGAATGGTGTTAAGAAGCTAAGTTCACTTCTTATTTAGTTTATTTTCTTTTTATACTTTTACGCTTTGTTCTTCTCGTGCAAATAAGATTTATTTGTTCGATCCTGATATAGACAAAACCGAAAGGCGACTAAGGAAAGAAGCAAAGCAAGGTGAACAATCAACCACACAAGAGGCTGACTTGGAGAGCACTCAAACTGAAATACCCCTTGAAACCGACAACATGGCTGAACAAACTCTTCAAGAACTCGCCACACCCCAAATCACCACACAACCACTATGTATCAATTACCAAGTTCTTGAGGTACCATTCGAATTAAAATATGGACTAATACATCTTCTTCCAACTTTTAGAGGATGCGAGAATGAGAATCCATACAAACACTTGAAGGAATTCCATGTGGTGTGATCAAGTATGAAGCCCCACAATGTCACCGTGGATCAAGTCAAGCTACATGCATTTCCATTCTTTCTAGCCGATCATGCAAAAGATTGGTTATTTTACATACCATCTGGATCGGTCGAAACATGGACAGACATGGCAAGGCTTTTCCTCAAAAAATATTTTCCAACCTCAAGAGCCACCAACATTAGAAAAGAAATTTGTGGAGCTCGGCAAAAAGATTCTGAGACGCTTCATTACTATTGGGAACGGCTTAAACAACTTTGTGCAAGCTGTTCGCAGCATGGAGTGTCCAACCAACTACTCATCTAATATATCTACGAGGGTTTATTACCCGTGGAAAGAAGGATGATGGATGCCACAAGTGGAGGAGAAATCGTAAACAAGACTCCTACCCAAGCCAAAGACCTCATCAACATTATGGCAGCGAACTGTCAACAATTCAGTTCAACACATGACACCGTCTCTCGACATATAAATGAGGTAAATATTTCTTCCCTTGAAGATAAGATTTTGAATTTAACTTCTCTTGTTCAAAAATTGGCATTAGGTAATGCACAACAAGTCAAGGCATGTGGGATTTGTACAAGTCAAAATCATGCAACCGATATGTGCCCCATGCTCCAAGAAGAGAGTACCGAGGACGCCAATGCAATTAGAAGACCTTAAGGCCAAAAGAAGTACAATCCATACTCAAATACATACAATCTGGGCTGGAAAGACCATCTAAATTTGAGCTATGGGCAAAGGAACAATCAACAAGGATGTTATGCGCAACCATCTTCATCGACGAAACCACCCTTAGAGGATGTCATATACAAACTTGCCTACAACCTCGAGCAATTCCAACAAGAGAAGAGGTCAAGTATTAAAAACCTTGAAACACAAGTAAGTCAAATTGCCTCATCTCTTAGTCAATTTGAATCTCGAGGTAAGTTACCTTCTCAAACTAATGTGAATATGAAACAAAACGTGAATGCAATTACTTTGAAAAGTGGCAAGAATTTGCATGATTCTTCACCCGAGGAGGATGTCAAAAAAGAAGAAGAGAAGGCTAGCAAACCAACAAAAATTTGGCAAATCCATTTTCCCGTCAAGGATGGAAAATTGCAGAAGCCTGAACAAGAGAAGGAAGATGTCGACACAAGCAAGGTAATTCAGCTTAATGTTGTTCAACCGCCTTTTCCTCAAAGGTTCTCAAAGACCAAGAAAGAGGAGCAAGAAAAAGAGATTCTTGAGACATTACGCAAAGTCAAGGTAAATATTCCATTGATTGATGCTACAAAACAAATTCCTCATTATGCAAAATTTCTCAAAGAATTATGCACGAACAAGAGGAAGTTGAATGGTAACGAAAAGGTAAGAATGGGTGAGAATGTGTCTGCCGTACTTAAATGGAAACTCCCTGGAAAATGCACAGATTTAGGTATGTTCACTATCATTTGTCAACTCAGAAGGATGAAGATTGAAAAAGCCATGCTAGATTTAGGATCATCTATTAATGTTGTGCCATATTCTATATATTGTGCTAACAATATGGGTCCTCTTAAAGATACACGTGTAATCATACAGCTTGTCGATAGGTCGAATGTCTATCCGAAAGGAGTCTTCGAGGATGTTTCGGTGCAAGTCAATGGACTTGTATTTACCACTGATTTTTATGTTTTATATATGGAGGAAAACTTTTCGTCTAGTCCTAATTTTATTTTGTTAGGAAGACCATTCTTGAAAACATCTAGAACAAATATTAATGTGCATGATGGGGTACTTACCATGAAATTTGATGGCAAAGTCATAAAATTCAATATCTATGATGCCATAAAATACAATGAAGATACATGTTCATTGTTTGCTTTAGATGTTACTAACTCTCGAATGCAGGAAACCATCAAAGAACTTGATTGTGATACGACCCAAAGACACATCCAAGCATTCAAGGACATCATACCATGGTATGCTGACATCACAAATTACCTAGTGACGAGGACGTTACCACATCACTTGTCTAGGGCAGAAAAAGACAAAATAAAAAGCGATGTAAAATATTACATATGGGACGATCCATACCTATGGAAGATAGGGGTAGATCAAATAATCCGCTGATGCCTACACCAACATGAGGCTCATTCAATCCTTCAATTTTGCCACACTGACAATTGTGGAGGACACTTCATTTCAAAGAGGACGACTCACAAGGTACTAGAGAGTGGATTTTAGAGGCACACTTTATTTTGAGATACATACATGTTTTGAAAATCTTGTGAGAAATGCCAAAGGACAAGTCATGCAGGACACCGAAATCAAATGCCACAAACACCAATTTTATTATGTGAAATCTTCGATGTTTGGTGAATAGATTTTATGGGTCATTTTCCTTCCTCATTTAATAATATCTATATACTTTTGGCCCTCAATTATGTATCAAAGTGAGCAGAAGCTAGAGCTACCTAAATTGATGATTCAAAAGTTGTCGATTTTGTCAGGACTAATATCTTTTCCAGGCTTGGGACACCCAAGGCCATCATAAGCGATCAAGGGACACATTTTTGCAACAAAATCATAAACGACTTGCTGAAAACGTACAACGTGCTACACCGAGTCTCAACCACATGTCATCCTCAAACCAACGGTCAAGCCGAAGTCTGTAATAGAGAAATCAAGTCCATATTAGAAAAGACCGTCAAACCCACACGTCGAGATTGGAGTCTACGCCTCAACGATGCTTTGTGGGCATATCGGACAGCCTATAAAAGCTCCCATAGGAAAGTCCCCTTACCAGATTGTCTACAGAAAAGCATGTCATCTACCCACTAAATTGGAACATCAAGCCTATCGGGCGGTCAAGTGATTCAACATGAAGATATAGGAAGTTGCAATTACAAGAACTTGAAGAAATTCGCAATGATGCCTACAACAATGCAACTATCTACAAGGAGAAAACAAAGGCCTTCCATGATCAAATGATTTCTTGAAAAAAAATTCAAAATTGGGCAAAAAGTTTTACTTTACAAACCTCGATTGAAATTATTTCCCAGAAAGTTAAAATCTAGGTGGGAAGGACCTTTTGTTGTCACTAACATATTTGCTAATGGTGCAGTTGAGATACAAGATATGCACACTGTAATGCCTCAGTTTTGGGCCTAGCAGTTTTAAGGGCTAGCTAGACGGTCCGATGGATCGAGTTTGAGATTCGAGTCAGATTCAGGAATAAATATTTTTGAATAAGATAAAAATATAGAAAAATGGTTAAAAATAATATTTAAATATATGAAAAATATTTGTGAGATCAATTTTGGAGAATTGGATTTGGAAGGGTGACATTTTGGTTGGTGACCAAAATGTAATTTTTGAAAACTGTTTTTAAAAGGTTACTAAATTATAAAGGTTCAAATTCATAGAATCTTTAGCGAGCTATTTTACCAACTTGTGGCTGATGGTTCTCCCTTCAATTAAGACTTTTAAAACGTGTTTTAATTATTAATTAAAATAGATTTTATAATGAAAATGTAGTTATTGATTTTAAAGTAATTTGACGTAAACTTTTCTCTTCATTTTTTTCTGCCAAACACTCTTGTTTTCATTAAAATCCAGAGGTGAGAGATATATTTTCATGGATTCTTGATTTATAATTGATTCTTTATCTTTGATTTACAAAACCTCATTGAAATCTTGTGTTTTTTCAAGCCTTAATCAATCAATTGAGGGAGAAATCACACAATAGAGGTAAGGCTCATTCTTATCCTTTATTGATGGTTCTTTATTGATATTCCCAAGTATTTGATCCTTGATTTATGATTTATAATCTGATTTTATGTTTTTATGATGATTATTTGATTTAATTAGGTTTAATTAATGAAATTAAGGTAGATTCATATTGAATCTGATTTCCAGTGTTGAGGATTGATTTTAAACATGTATTGGATGTTTTATAATGTTGATGAGTTGTTTTAACATTGGACTCTCGAATCTCCACGAATCTTTAATTATTTATGTTGTTAGATTTGTGTTTTTGAGGTGTTGTGGTGGCTGTTTAGTTGTTGAAGATATAAGGATAATGTAATCCTATTTTTGAGTGTTAATTGATGTTTATGAAAGTGTTAGATTGATATATTGTGGTTGGACTATGTTTGGAAGGAGTTAGATGATGATTTCGGTTGTTGTGGTTGGGTAATTGTGATGAGATTGTTGATGTTTTGTGAGGAATGTTGCTATAGTGGTTTGAATGCATTGAGATACATTAACCCTCTTTTTTTATGTGTTTAAAATAGGGGATGTTCATCCGAAATCTATCGGTGAAGTTTTGGAAGCTACGGATGCTTGAATTCACGTCGGTGAATTAAGGTTTCGCATATTGATGAGTGAGAATGTGGATTTCAGCTTTGAAATGATTTAAAGGTGGCTTATGGGAGTTTAAGCTGAGCTTGAAATGATGGTTTAAACTCATAAGTAAGTATAAAATGGTTTTCTCTCTCAGTCGTACTTTTATGAAATGGTTTTATGTACTTGTTCTGAACTACACGGTACCTATTGTTTAAGCATATTTTAAAGTATGCGAGATACTATTTTTAATCATGAATGGTTGAAGGATACACATGGTAAGTGATCCTTGTAAGTATGTGAAATACTTGTGAAAATCATGGTTTGTTGCTTTGGAAAAATGGTTTGTTTTAATGCTTGTAAAAATAGTGAGGTATATGGTTGATTGTGAGTTATATTGGAAAATGATATGGTTTAAAAATGTTATCAGATATAGTTGGCCGGCCATAGGATTGATAGTGCACTATAAAGAGTCACCTTGGATGTCAAGGGGCTTTATACTGTGTACCGAATAATCCATCCAAGTACCATAACGGTCGAGGGGTTATACGGTACTGTAAACTCCCGTTAGTGGATTAAGCATCTAATTGAGGTTTAGGGTTGGTGTCCCCGTGGGTTATAAGTGTACCTGGTTGTAATATACCGCGATTGTGATTGTATCGCTATTTCAGTTGAGATGGCTTAAAGTGTTGTGAGGACACTTGTTGAATCCGTGTATCTGATGAACTATTTTGTCAATGGAACTTGGTTAATGCTCACATGTAATCCAATATAATTGTTGATGTGCCATGTGATGGTTTATGTTGTATAATGTGACTTATACGTGTTTACACTTTAAGCTTTGCATATGGTTTGTTATGCATGGTAAGGCTTAAATTGAGTTTTGTCAATGGGATTTGATGATGGTTAATGACACATGTTGTATATGGTTAATATGCTAGTTTTTAAAGGTGCTAAGTGCATGGTTTTCAAGGCATGATATTTTGAATGTTGTTTTAAGTGATGCTTAAAAGATGATTGAAATGACATTTCAATGTGTTGATGAGAAATAGTTTTAAATGCATTGATGGTATGTTGTTTTTGAGCACTTCTCGCTAAGTCTAGTGTTCTTACGCTCTTTTTGTCCATCAATGCAGAGAATTAATGATTTAGAGGCAGCGAGGAAGTAAGGGATCACCAAAGACTTGATACTAAGAGTATGTTTTAATCTAGACTATAAGTAATAAGGGCAATGGGGTTTCCTTTGTTGTTTTGGGAGGTGTTTTATTAAACTCTCTGTTTGAGAAATGTTGTTTTGCTGCTCTTGGTTTCTAATTGGCCATTATGGATTGTTTGTGGAGATGATTTGAGATTGCATGCTTGGCTTGGCTTGATTTCTAGGTAGCATGCATCTAGGTTTACATTTGAAGTATGATGCCATGAAAGGTTGATGAATTTGTGATGTTTTATAGTGGTATGTCTCTTGAATGTGTTGGATTCGTGTTAGAAGCATGTTAGGGTGTTTTGGTATGTTTGAAATCATGTTAAACCAGCAAAAGTGGACATTCAGGTATAGGCGTACCGGTATGCGTGTCCCTATTTTGGTACGGGTAACCCATTCTAGGCTTAGCATATCAGAACTCGGGCAAGTGTTTCGATACAGGTTTAGGCCATTTGTGGCTAGTGTTTTGGTACACAGGCTTAGCGTATCAGAATGGGTAGGCCTTTTCAGGAATGACATTTCGGTACGCGATGGACCATTTCGATAAGGGGTATGTGTAACAAGCATGGCGTATCGGTACACGAGGGTGTATCGATACATGTTTTGGCTACTAGAATCTGGGGTTTTTAAAATAGCAACACCATAAACGTGTGTAGGTGTACCAATACGGCTACTGTTAATTCAGTTATATGGATGTTTTGAAGTTATATTCTCTTGCCTTTTGGTCTGTGATTGTTGTGGATGCAATTGAATGAGTATGGATGAGTATTTTGAGCTAAAATTCAACGAGCATGCATGGAACCTGACTAGTTGAAGGTTGGTAACATAAAAATAGGAAAGGTTCTTGTAATTTTTCAGAATTACAATTTAGTCCCTAAATTGCAATTATACCCCAATTAGATGTCGATTCGATGCCCGATTGAATTGAGTTTTCACCTATGGTCAGCATGAACACATAGGATAATAATTGGCATCTAGATAAGATAAAATAAAAAAATAGATGCGTTTTGAGTTTCTTCTTTATGGTTTACCTCGGTAAACCTAATATAGCTTGCTCAGTTCGACCTTGTGACTAGGCCAGGTCGAGGGCGTTATATTTGGTGGTATCAAAGCCATGTTTACGATAATTTGGAGTTAGTATGGTTGTTGTAATGTTGTTGTGAGTTGTAAACTGTTTTTGCTATGCACAGTGATTATGATATGCACGTCGATTGTTTTGTGCCATGTTGGGGGGAAATTTGGGAAACCCATTACCCTATTATTATAGTCTAAAATGTTTTGGATTTGAAATGAAAGCCTTGGATCCTTGCTTAAGCTGGCCTGATTGTTTTGTTTTTGGTAAAATATAATGCCTTAGATATATTTCTAACACGATGAGACTGAGGAGAGAGTTGCGATCTGGTACGATAGCAACTGCCATTTGGCAAGGAAATGGGGATGATGTTGTACTTCCTGAGGGGTTGCCACTGCCACCACCTAATCTATCTACGGAAATGGAGCAAGTACCGCCTGTGCCAACTAAGCCAGGGATGGGTGACATGGCACCGTTGATTTAGGCCATGACCGGTGTGTTTCAGGCAGCAGTTGCGAGTGTTCATGTGCCAGCACCAGTGGTTGGGCAGACAGGTTTACAGTTAGAGCGTCTTTACAGTCTAGGCAGAGTTGAGTTCCTTGGTCTAGCACCAGAGTCTTTTGAGGATTGGTTGGCCAGTACAGAGAGGATACTGGTCAGATGGGTTGTAAAGATGCCCTTAAGTTGGGTTGTGATGTGTCCCTGTTGCAGGGAGATGCCTATAGCTGGTGGACCACTGTGATAGCTGGGATAAAATATGAGGATATAACCTGGGAGTTCTTTTATAAAGCTTTTCAGAAAAGGTACCTGGGGGTTCGGTATCTGGATGAGAGGAAGAGAAAGTTTATTGCTCTAGTGTAGGGTGGTATGTCTATTTCTAAGTACGAGGTGCAGTTTGTGAGGTTGAGCCAATATGCACCTGGGTTGGTTCCTAACGAGCGACATCGGTGTGATTGTTTCTTCTATGGGCTTGTGCAGGAGGTTAAGACATACATGCTTGCTGCTGATTATACAGATTTTGACGTATTGGTTATGCGAGCCAAGGATATCTAGCAGAATCGTGTTTTGGCTTATGGGTCTCGAGGCTTTAGCGCTGGTAAGAGAGTGGCATATCCTAGTTTTGGCGGTGGTCAGGTCAAGAGACACCGTGATAGGAGGTATTGCCCTGAGCATAGACGCGGTGGAGGTGTTGTTGGGCGTGGAGCGCAGGGGCAGGGTACCCAGGTTAGAGCTCCACGTAATATGTGCTAGGTCTGGGGATCACGTGATCATCTAAGGTGAGATTGCCCACGTTTGGCCAGAGAGGGTTAGACACCTACGGATGTTGTGGCCAATGCTTGTTAGAGTTGTTGGTCTAGCGACCATCTAAGGCGTGATTGTCCTTTGTTAGCTGGAGGTAGGCAGGGTGCTGCGCCTGCTGTTGCTCCGTAGAGAGGCCATGGACATGGTCGTGGTTAGTTTCAACACAAGGATAGTGGGCAGAGGAATGTAGCTCATACGGTTGCTATCCAGTCTGAGGAAGGTGGACCAGTTAGAGTGTATGCGCATCGCGAGGGTCGCAATAACTCTAACGTGATTGTAGGTACATTCTCTTTACAGTCTTTGTCGTTGTATTCTTTGGTTGATTCTGGTTCTACCCATTCATATATCCTGAGTGAGCATGCTCAATTGCTTGATATACCCGTTGAAATTCTTAATGTGGGTGTTAGAGTGACTAGTTCTCTTGGGGAGGCAGTCGTGGTTAAGAAGTTATATTGTCAATGTCCGCTGATGGTTCAGGGACATGTGTTTGATGTGGATTTGATGGAGTTGCCATTCCACAGTTTTGAGGTTATTTTAGGGATGAATTGGCTGACCGAGCAGAGTGTTGTCGTAGATTTTACAGCTAAACGAATATCTCTAAGGTTGTTTGATGATTTTGAGGTGGTGGTTGTAGGTGAGAACGCTAAGTTCTTATCTAATGCTGTTTTGGCTTTAGAAGCGAGATGAATGATGGATCCTGGATGTGAGGCTTTCTTAGCCTATATTATGAATCTTGGTTCGAAGGAGTTAAGGGTGCAGGATATTAGTACAGTATGCGAGTTTCTGGGTGTTTTTTCGGAAGAGTTGCTGGGGTTGCCACCAGATCGGGAGGTAGAGTTTGGCATTGAGGTTTATGCAGATACAACACCTGTGTCAATTGCTCCGTATCGCATGGCCCCAAAGGAGTTGAAGATGCAACTGTAAGAGTTGCTTGATCGAGGGTTCGTTAGACCAAGTATTTCACCGTGGGGTGCACCAGTGTTGTTCGTGAAAAAGAAGGATGGTACGTTGCGGATGTGTATAGATTATCAACAACTGAACAAGTTGACAATAAAGAATAAGTATCCTTTACCGCGGATTGATGATCTGTTTAATCAATTTAGGGGTGCTTCTGTGTTCTCTAAGATAGATTTGAGGTCTGAGTACTATCAGTTGAAGGTGAAGGATGTGGATGTGCCCAAGATAGCTTTACGTACGAGGTACGAGCATTATGATTTTTTGGTGATGTCGTTTGGTTTGACCAATGCACTGGCTGCTTTCATGGACATGATGAATCGAGTGTTCATTGAGTTTTTGGATTAGTTTATGGTTGTGTTTATCGATGATATACGTGTGTACTCTCGTTCGAGGAGGATCATAATAGGCATTTGTGAATCGTGCTTCAGACATTGTTGGCTAATCGGCTTTATGCCAAGTTAAGCATGTGTGAGTTCTGGCTGAGTGAGATTGTTTTCCTCGGGCATGTGGTATCGGCCGAGGGAATTTGTTTTGATCCACACAAAATTAAGGCTGTGATGAGTTGGAAAAGTCCTAAGTCTATGTCAGAGGTTGGAGTTTCCTAGGGTTGGTCGGTTATTACCGTAGGTTTGATGATAGGTTCTCCAGTATAGCTGCTCCTTTGACCAAGTTGTTGTAGAAGAATATTCATTTTGAGTGGACAGAGGATAGGCAACGGGCTTTTGAAAGGTTGAAGAAAGCTTTGACACAAGCTTTGATCTTGATTCAGCCAGAATCATGGAAAAAGTTCGTTGTCTACAGTGATACATCCTATGTTGGGCTCGGTTGCGTGCAGATACATGAGGGTAAGGTAGTTGCCTATGCATCTAGACAGTTGAAGGTGCATGAGTGTAATTACCCTACTCATGATCTTGAACTAGCCGCAGTTTTTTTTGCCTTGAAAATCTGGAGGCATTACCTCTATGGTGAGAAGTGTGCAGTTTATACAGATCATAAGAGTTTGAAGTATCTCATGTCGCAGAACGAGTTAAATCTTAGGCAATGAACATGGTTGGAGTTGGTTAAAGATTATGATCTTACCATCGAGTATCATTCGGGTAAAGCTAACGTTATGGATGATGCTTTGAGTAGAAAAGCTATTGTCGAGTTGAGGGCTATGTTTGCTAGGTTGAGTGTGACGTGTGATGGTGGGTTGTTGGCTGAGTTGCAAGTGAAACCGTCCTTATCACAGTTGATTAAATAAAAGCAACTGCATGATGAGAGTTTGGTACCGTATGTGAAGGATATCATGGATGGAAATCCTACAGATTTTCATTTTAACGATGATCGGGTGTTGTGTTTTAAAGGTGAGATTGTGGTGCCTAATGATGAAGAGTTAAGGCATACCATTTTGACTGAATCCTTTTGCTATGCATCTTGATAGTACTAAGATGTATCGAGGTTTGAAGGAAAAGTACTATTGGGTTGTTTTGAAGAAAGATGTTGCTAATTTTGTGGCTCAATGCATGGTATGTCAGCAAGTAAAGGCAGAGCATCAATTTCCTTTCGGATTGTTACATCTGTTGAGGATACCAGAACGGAAATGGGAAATAATCACCATGGATTTTGTGTCTGGGTTGCCTTTGACTCTGACCAAAAAAGATTCCATTTGGGAGATTGTTGATATGTTTACGAAGTGTGCACATTTTGTGCCAGTGCATACGGTATATACCTTGGATAGGTTGGCCGATCTGTACATCTCTAAGATTGTGCGTTTGCACGGGGTGCCCAAATCTATAGTTTCAGATAGAGATCCACGCTTTACAGCAAGGTTTTGGGAGTGTTTGCATCGTGCTTTGGGAACACGACTAAATTCCAATACTTCGTATCATCCTCAGGCGGATGGTCAGTCGGAGCATGTGATTCAGGTTCTAGAGGATATGTTGAGATGTTGTATCATTGATTTCCAAGGAACATGGGAAAAGTAGTTGCCTTTGATGGAGTTTGCTTATAATAAAAATTATTAGGCTAGTATACAGATGGCACCGTACGAGGCTTTGTATGGTAGGAAGTGTCGTACACTGTTGTGTTGGGCTGAGGTTGGAGAAAACATGTTTCGATGCCTGGTGTGTTGAAAGACACCAATGAAAAAGTGAAGTTGGTATGTGAGCGCTTGAAAGCGGCTTCGGTTTATCAAAAATCCTACGCAGATTTGAAGCGCAGGGATATAGAATATGTTGTGGGTGATCAAGTGTTTTTAAAGGTGTCACCTTGGAAGAAAGGTGATGCGTTTTAGGCAAAAAGGGAAGCCTAGCCTGAGGTTTATTGGACCATACGATATTGTTGAGTGTGTGGGTCCAGTTGCTTACAGTTTGAGGTTACCTCTTGAGTTAGAGAGGATTCATGATGTGTTTTATGTGTCGATGTTGCGGAGGTATCGGTCGGATCCATCGCATGTTATGCAAGTGTAAGATATTGAGTTGAGATCGAATTTATATTATGATGAGGAACTAGTAAAGATCTGTGATACCAGCAGTAAGGTTTTGCATGGCAAGATGATTGGGCTTGTTAAGGTGTTGTGGAGGCACCGCGGTGTTGAGGAGGCCGCGTTGGAAAGCGAATTGGATATGTTGAAACAATTTTCGCATCTGTTTCCTCTAGGTAAATTTTGGGGACGAAATTTCTTAAGTCGGGGAGAATTATAACGCTCCAGTTTTGGGCCTAGCGATTTTAAGGGCTAGTTAGATGGTCTGGTGGATAGGGTTAGAGATTTAAGTCGAATTCAGGAATAAATATATTTGAGTAAGATAAAAATATGGAAAAATGGTTAAAAATCTATTTAAATATATGAAAAATATTGGTGAAATCAATTTTGGAGAATTGGATTTGGAAGGGTGACATTTTGGTTAGTGACCAAAATGTAATTTTTGAAAACTGCTTTTTAAAAGATGACTAAATTGTAAAGGATCAAATTCTTAGAATCTTTAGGGAGCTATTTTACCAACTTGTGGCTGATGGTTTCTCCCTTCAATTAATACTTCTAACATGTGTTTTAATTATTAATTAAATGAGATTTTATAACGAAAAGGTAGTTATTGGTTTTAAAGAAATTTGATGTAAACTTTTCTCTCCACTTCTTTTCTGCTAAACACTCTTATTTTCATTAAAATCCAGAGGTGAGAGATCTATTTTCACATATTCTTGATTTATAATTGATTCTTTAACTTTAATTTACAAAACCTCATTGAAATCTTATGTTTTTTCAAGCCATAATCAATCAATTGAGGAAGAAATCACACAATAGAGGTAAGGTTCGTTATTCTCCTCTATTGATGGCTCTTTGTTGATATTCCCAAGTATTTGATCCTTGATTTATGATTTATAATCTGATTTTATGTTTTTATGATGATTATTTGATTTAATTGGGTTTTAATTGATGAAACTGAGGTAAATTGGTTTTGAATCTGATTTCCAGTGTTGATGATTTATTTTAAACATGTATTGGATGTTTTATAATGTTGATAAGTTGTTTTTAACATTGGAATCCCAAATCTCCAAGAATATTTATTTATTTAGGTTGTTATATTTGTGTTTTTGAGGTGTTGTGGTGGTTGTTTAGTTGCTGGAGATATAAGGATGATGTAATCATGTTTTTTAGTGTCAATTGATGTTTATGAAAGTGTTAGATTGATAGATTGTGGCTGGGTGTGTTTGGAAGGAGGTAGATGATGATTTTAGTTGTTGTGGTTGGGTAATTGTGAAGAGGTTGTTGATGTTTTGTGAGGAATGTTACTATAGTGGTTTGAATGCATTGAGATGCATTAATCCTCTATTGTTATGTGTTTAAAATAGAGGAGGTTCATCCGAAAGCTATCGGTGAAGTTTTGGAAGCTACGGATGCTTGAATTCGTGTCAGCAAATTGAGGTTTCACGTATCAGTGAATGAGAACGTGGATTTCAGCTTTGAAATGATTTAAAGGTGGTTTATGGGAGTTTAAACTGAGCTTGAAACGCTGGTTTAAACTCAAAAGTAAGTATAAAGTGGTTTTCTCTCTCAGTCGTGCTTTTATGAAATGGTTTTATGCACTTGTATTTAAGTACACGGTACCTACTATTTAAGCATGTTTTAAAGTATGTGAGATACTATTTTTAATCATGAAATGATGAAGGATGCATATGGTAAGTGATCCTTGTAATATGTGGAAATACTTGTTGAAAAGCATGGTTTGTTGCTTTGGGAAAAGGTTTGGTTTAATGCATATAGAAACAGTGAGGTATGTGGTAATTGTGAATTATATTGGCAAGTGATGTGGTTTAAAAATGTTATCGGATATAGTTGGTCGGCCATAGGATTGATAGTGCACTATAAAGAGTCACCTTGGATGTCGAGGGGTTTTAAACGGTGTACCGAATACTCCATCCAAGTACCCTAACGGTCGAGGGGTTATATGGTACCGTAAACTCCCGTTAGTGGATTAAGCATCTAATTGAGGTTTAGGGTTGGCATCCCCGTGGGTTGTAAGTGTACCCGGTTGTAATGTACCACGATTGTGATTGTATTGCTATTTCGGTTGAGATGGCTTGAAGTGTTATGAGGACACTTATTGAATTCGTGTATCCAATGAACTATTTTGTTAATGGAACTTGGTTAATGATCACATGTAAGCCAATATAATTGTTGATGTGCCATGTGATGGTTTATGTTGTATAATGTGATTTATACATGTTTACTCTTTAAGCTTTGCATATGGTTTGTTATGCATGGGAAGGCTTAAATTGAGGTTTAGCAATGGGATTTGCTAATGGTTAATGACACATGTTGCATATGGTTAATATGGTGGTTTTTGAAGGTGTTAAGTGCATGGTTTTCAAGGTATGATATTTTGAATGTCATTTTAAGTGAAGTTTAAAAGATGATTAAAATGATATTTTAATGTGTTGATGAGAAATGGTTTTAAATGCATTGATGGTGTGTTGTTTTTTAGCACTACTCACTAAGCCTAGTGTGCTTACGCTCTCTTTTTCCATCAATGCATAGAATTAAAGATTTGGAGGCAACGAGGAAGCAAGGGATCACCAAAGACTTGATCCTGAAAGTATGTTTTGATCTAGACTATAAGTAATAAGGGAAATAGGGTTTCTGTTGTTGTTTTAGGAGGTGTTTTATTAAACTCCCGGTTTGAACAATGTTGTTTTACTGCTCTTGGTTTGTAATTGGCCATTATGGATTGTTTGTGGTGATGGTTTAAGATTTCATGCTTTGCTTGGCTTGATTTCCTAGAAGCATGCATCTAGGTTTACATTTGAAGTATGATTCCATGGAAGGTTGATGAATCTGTAATGTTTTGTAGTGGTTTGTCTCTTGAATGTGTTGGATTCATGTTAAAAGCATGTTAGGGTGTTTTGGTATGTTTAAAAGCATGTTAAACCAGCAAAAGAGGACATTTCAGGTCCAGGCGTACTGGTATGCATGTCCCTGTTTCGGTACGGGTAAGCCATTCTAGGCTTTGCAATTGGAACACGGGCAAGTGTTTATGTACGGGTTTAGGCCATTTGTTGCTAGTTTTTCGATACATAGGCTTAGTGTATTGAAACGGATAGGCCTTTTAAGGCATGGCGTTTCGGTAAGCGAATGACCGTTTCGATACAGGGTATGTGTAACAGGCATGGCGTATCGGTAATGCGAGGGCATATCAAAACGAGTTTTGGCTACTGGAATTTGGGGTTTTTGAAATAGCAACACCGTACTGATACTACTACCGTTAATTCAGTTATATGGATGCTTTGAAGTTCTGTTCTATTGCGTTTTGGTCGTTGATTATTATGGATGCAATTGAATGAGTATGGATGAGTATTTTGAGCTAAAATTCAACAAGCATGCATGGAACCTGACTAATTGAAGGTTGGCAACATAAAAATGGGAAAGGTTCTTGTAATTTTCCAGAATTGCAATTTGGTCCCTAAATTGCAATTGTACCCCAATTGGATGTCGATTCGATGCCCGATTGAATTAAGTTTTCACCTGTGGTCAGCATGAACACATAGGATAATAATTGGCACCTAGATAAGATAAAGAAAAACGATGGACGCGTTTCAAGTTTTCTTCTTTACAGTTTACCTCGCTAAACCTAATGTAGCTCGCTCGGTTCGGCCTTGTGACTAGGTCAGGTCGAGGGGGTTACACACACCAACAAAGTATTCAAGGTAAACGAACATCGATTGAAACCATTTTATGAAGGATTCATTGAGAGGAATGAAGAAACGAACGAGTTGGAAGAACCATGCTATGAGGATTAAAGGGAGTTACATCTAGCCAAAGACGTTAAAGAAATGTGCTTCTTGGGAGGCAACCCATGATTTTTATTATTATTATTATTATATCCTTAGATTAAGTTTTTATATATTTTAATTTAATTAATTAATGCAAACTTTATTTCTTAGGTACATGGGACATAAAAACTACGGAAATAAGGCGTGCCCATGCCAGCTGAAACTGAACTAGACAGAAACACTTGAAGAATAAGGCGTGCCCAGGCTACGAAAATTTCATGAAAATTTTTAGTGGGAAAAGCAAAAATTGATGAAAAATTTTGGCTCCCCTTCCTACAATATAGGTGCCAAAAATATGGAAAAAAAAGGAGGGAAAGGTTTGCTTTAATTTAAAAGTCTATTATATTAAGTCTTTCAATCCAATCAAAACTTTACATCTTTCACCTTTCTTGTTTTCTAAGAATTTGAGATTTTTTATAAATAGATATAACCTATTCACTTTTCATCTACTATCTTCTTTCATAAATTCACCCTTGTTCTTGTTCTACAAGAAAAAAGATTTCTCTTTCTCTTTTCTTAAGGATCTTCCAAACACCAAAGGAAATCTCACCAAGAAATCATTCAAGAATGCCAAGAACGAAGAGTCATGGAAGGAGCAATGGAGGAAGATACCTCGAACAGCCGTCGTCGGTCGAAGAGCAGCCCGAGCAGCCGCCGATTCGCACCTCCTCCACTCACACTCGCAACAACCGCCGCACACAGCCCCCTCCAATAAATGTTGGCCATGTCGACAACCTTACATTCACGTCATTGAAACACAAGAAAAGGTTAGCCGACATACAAAAAAGAACCATCCAAGGTTGTAAGTACATTCATCATGAAACTCTTTCTAGGCTTGGATTGTTAGAGAAGGTAAGAAATTACTTTCATGCAATTGGTTGGATGAACTACCTGACTATTACCTTTTCGATTTATGCCAAATTGTTGTGGGAATTTTATGCTACCTTTGAGTTTAAGGATGAAGGGCGTGCTGACTTAAGTGCTTCTAATGTTATTAAATTCCAATTGATGAACAAACAATTTTCTTTATCCATTACGAAATTTAATCTTGCCATGGGCTTTATTCTAATGACTATGCACTATCTAATGACTATATATCGAGCTTGTGTGACTATAGTGCAGATTTTGAGCCCGCAATCCTCTTCCAAGAATGGTCGACGAGCACCTCGGGGTATAGCCCAAGCCGCTCGAAAGATCATGAACTCAAAAATCTGACGCTAAAATACATCCATTGATTCCTAGCATATTCATTCTCCGGTAGAGTGAACTCGGCAAGCATATTAAACAAAGCTGAATTTTTCTTTCTTTGGTGCATGGTAAAAAGGAGAAAAGTAAACCTTGGCTATTGGTTCGTGCAACAACTTGCTGCCGTAGAAAATCAAAAAAGTAAGCCCTTGATCCTTGGTTCTTATATTTTTCATTTAGCTTTCAAAGA
Source organism: Hibiscus mutabilis (assembly GCA_019671005.1). NCBI lineage: Eukaryota > Viridiplantae > Streptophyta > Magnoliopsida > Malvales > Malvaceae > Hibiscus > Hibiscus mutabilis. The sequence goes on along the minus strand of CM033749.1, from coordinate 14,956,530 downwards.
TGGCTTGCTTGCCACAAATACTAACCTACAGGTAGTGAGACAAATGGAAGCAATTGACATCAATTGCTTACAAACAATGAAGATTCTCGATAAGGATGCAAGGGGGAACTTTGTCATGAAGCCGCCTTATGGAACCACGGAGGAAGCCTCCTCTTTGCAAGCCATCACCGCCAAGTAACGTCTAGCTCGCTTGGAATATCAGATGCAACAAGTATAGGTGAACCAGAGGGCATTTTTCGAGCATTCAGAGTTTGACCCTCCACACCCCTACACCCCTAAACCACCGCATGCCGCATGAGGGAGCACTCTTCTCCCTTAACTTTGTGCTAGAACCATGGGATTTAATTATGTGAAATTACATGCCTCTTGATGAATTTGAGTATTACTTTCACATGAAATTTTTTCTTGAACTTAACATGTGGAATTTTTTGAGAAAATTGGATCCCTAGGTAAAGATGAGATTGATATGGGAAGCAAAATAGGATTGATAAGATCTTGTTAGACTTGCAAATCGTTTCTCATATTAATTGATTTGATAGTCAGATGGATAAAAATTGCACACAATAAACCACTTTATGAGACTTGAAACTTAACAAGCATATATCTTTGTGCTTTATATTTTTGTTCATTGAGTGATTATCAAGCATGATTAGATTACTTCTAGAACTTACAATGTTATGCACATTAAGACCACATAGGATTAAATTACTTGAGATAATTAAGGCACCTAGGTATGAACCTTGAGCCAAAAAGCCTACCTTGGTGAATATGACCATTAGAGAACCACTTTTGAGCCTAAGCCTTTTGTCTGGAAATTAACCACATTACAAGCCTAATTCTTTTTCGTTGATTTCCCCAATTTTCAACTAAAATTGAAGAACTACATACTTTCCTTAAGAGATAAAAATCAAGCAAAAGAAAAAGGAAAGGGAGAAAATCTTGAAAAACAAGGAACATAAATCAAAAACAAAATTGTCTTGTTTGTTCAAAATGAAAATTCAAAAGAAAAGACAAGAAGTGTGAAAAAGATTGAATCATTGAATCCTTGTTTCTTCGAAAATTAAATTTGTGCAAAAGCTTGATACAAAAAAAAGAAGAAGAGTGTGAAGTTCTTCGATTCAAAAAGCCTAAAAGTCTTTCTCATCACACCTTGTCCTAAGCCCCATTACAACCAAATTCAAAGACCTTTTGATCTTGTAATTTGATCCAACTAGTTGTGGAGATGTGATATATTTGCAAGCCTATGGTATCTTTTTATGGTTTGACTTGAGTGTTGTTGACCCTTAAACACTTTGAGCGATATTGAGTGAATCTTTTGCAAGGGTGTTTGATTTTATTCCATCTTAACTTCATGATAATTAATTGGGATATTATTTGCATGTGCTAATTTGCAAATCATGATTTATTACTTCTCTTATCCTTTCCTCGTTACTAAAGGGACCCTAGATCTTGAATTTCAATATGCTTGAGGACAAGCATAATCTAAGTGTGTGGGTATATGATAAGTCATTAATTTGCATGTTTTTCATATATTAAATCCTATGTTTTAGCACATTAATCTATCTTAAATCCTTTAATTATGTTCCAATTTGGGTTTGCATGTGTTTTTGGGCCTTAACGATGTTTTATATGTAAAAGGCAAGTTTTAACACCATTTTGGCGTCATTGGGAAATCCTTCGCACAAAACCAGTAGCACTCGCAAAATAAGGCATGGGCACGATGCAAGACAGACTTTTTGACTTGGAGGACAAGCAATCCTACTACAAGTGGACTTCTGCTTTTACCATAATTAGATTTGTTTAGGATTGTAGCATTTAATATAAAGTCTTCCCCTTTATTTTCCCATATAAATAAAGATCAAAGGGTGAAGAGAAATCAATCCGAAGTAGCCGAAAGCCTCTACCTCTTCTTTTATCGCCGCCAACCACCATGAGTGACTAACTCCCCCTTTTATAGTTAAGTGTAGTTACAAGGATATTATTTCAAGTTTTTAGTGAGATTTCTTGTTCCCAAATTATCTTCATCTTTATTCAAGTATTTTCATATCTTTTGTGCTTCATCTTCATGTGTATGTTTGGTTAAATATATGCTACAACCAATTCAATGGTATTTTATACACGTGGTAAAGAAATTCGGGTTCGATTTCTAAAGGTATGAATTCATGTTCTTAATAAGTTAACGGGTTCGCGCTTAAGAAGAATATGCGCTTTGGGTCTATTGAGATCATTAATGCTATTTGATAGATTGTAATTCTTTAGTGGTATCTAGGAATTTAATCTTGATAATAAGAGTTAATCTTTTAATGGTATTTAATTGATTATCTAACTTAGAAGATATTGGGTTATTTGGTGGTATTAATCTAATCTAAAACCAAGCTATTTGAGATTGATGTTGATTTATCTTTTGTGGGCCAATGATCTATATTCTTGATTTAATATTCCAAGTTCTACCTTGATCAGAGTTCCAATTTATATTGAATTCTTCCTTACTTCAATTGTTTTCTTCAATTCAAACCACAAACTCCCCTATTTACTTAAATTGCTTTACTTGTGAATTTAATTTCTTAACTGCTCTCTGTGGAATCGACCCTACTTGCTGCTACTACAAATCCAAAGAACAAGTAGGTATTATTTTTTTAACGGATTCGGCACCCATCAATTAAGCCACGGATCAATAATTAAAAGGCCTCTCTCGATAGCTCTTGCAATAATTATTCATGAAGAACAATGAACATGATAGATAAAGGAAAAAGTTATAACATTGAACAAGTAATTAAAACAAAGAATCCTAAAACAATAAAACCCAACAAAAGTATTTAACTCATGTCTAATCAAATAACATCCATAGTAAAAACAATTAAAATCATAGCAATCATAATGTGACATCCCCTTCCCGTAATCGTACACCAGACACGAGTGAGAAATGTCACGGCTTTTTAAAATAGTCTTTTAATTAAAAACTAGGGTAATTTAAAAATTTTAAAATAACTTCCCAGTGATCACCCATCCTGAGATTTCTTCGGTCCAAGCACACTTAACTTTGTCTAATTTAAAAATAAAATATTAACTTAATACCCGATAGTAAAACTTTTTACGTAAATAATATAATCATATCAAATCATGTAATATTAAGCAGTAACATGTTTAACGTCTATAAAAGGTTTATAAAACTATTACATATCCGGTTAAAGTATTTTAACAAAATAGAAAGATTTATCTAGTATATGCCACTACTAAATACACAAAACATGGATGTCATAAGTACTAAAAATAACCTGTCGATTATTATTCTCGGAAGAGACGATGATGCAAAAGTTGCCCTCTCCTAGTTTTGATCACCTACGTGTATAACAGAAATACACTCTAAGTATAACTTAGTGAGGCACAAAGTAAATATATATATAATACTGTATAATGCATGATAACTTTAAAAGCATGATAATCATTTAAATCATATAATCGGTAATGCAGGAATAGTTAAGAAAGAAACTATACAATGATTATTATGTATTGTAAAGACATGTAATTTATGCTGTAAAATCATATGGCCCAAGGCAAATATAGAGACGAGTAAATGAGTCGTGTACTTCTAGAGTACTAGCCAATCCCCTTAGGGATAAGGTAATGGTAACAAGCTCGTAGCAACCCTTAGGTGCTTATGGTGTACACAATTAAGTGCCAGATAAACTGTGGACACAATTAAGTGCCAGATAAATTGTGAACACAATTAAGTGCCAGATAAACTGTGGACACAATTAAGTGCCAGATAAACTGTGGACACAATTAAGTGCCAGATAAACTGTGGACAAAATTAAGTGCCAGATAGACTCTTATGGTATACCACAATACTGTCATACTTAATATTATACTACCAAGGGCAAACATTTAAAACAATTCCTGCAAAGTGACAAGCGATTCCAATAACAGTTTATATCATATAAAACATATTCATACTGGAGCAGTTCATACTCCAATACGTTCTATAAAATTCATGGTATACGTGCCATTTAAAACTGTATAAAATAACTTGTCATATATATCATGCTATAAATCATTTGTAAGCATAAAAATATGCCATAGTCTTTAAGTCAAATAAATAATTTACCATGCAAAAATATGTTATGCTGTATAAAAATATTCACCTTTTAGGTTGACTTATCACAAGTCTCCCTATAAAATGTATGTTAACAAACATACCTCTGAATACATGTATGCACTCACCTTAGCCTTCTATTAAGGTTGACTTTATCACTTGATATCACTCCAGACATGTTCTTTCCCTTTTTTGCTAGTATGATCTCGATTTGTGTCGAAAACTACATTAAAAATAACATATACCATTTCAAGTATATGTTAGTACATATTCACTCTAAATATAATAATGGAAAGTAAATAAAATAACTATCCATTAAATATAAAATTGATCCGATAAGGTTTCCTATATTCAAATCACAATTTCTCACATTTTTCCTTAAATCTCCAATTTTTACCAAATACTTATTTTAGTCCCTAATGACTCTTTCAAGCTTCCAATAGTAAATTTTAAACTTAATCCTTACATTTTTTATTCTTTACACATTAGGACCCCAAACTTTACAGTTTATTCAATTTGGTCCCTAATGGAATCTAATTAGTGATTTTCATTCCAATCACCTTAAATCAACACATAAAACCATTCATCCTTCAATCATTTTCTAAATTCCAAACCTTAACATAAACCCTAATTCTTCTCTTCAAGAACATGAACAATTCTTCATACAAATAACATAATCAAGCATGTAAAACATCATTCTTATCATTTCCATCATCAAAATATTTTTTTGCAATATTTCCCCTAATTTTTCTCCACTTAGTCGAATGGTCCCTATACCATATACCATATGATTTTTATCATCTTAAGCATAGAAACAACATCACAACCTTATTTCCAACATGAATAAACCTTAAAACATGAGATTTTAACATGTTCTTCATCCACCCTAATCATCAATACCAACTTAGAAGCATGGAAACTATGTAAAACTTGTACCAAATGAAAGAGAATTCCATGAAGAACAAATCTTTATCTTATATCTAAGCCTCAAATCCAATCATATAAGCTTAAAATTGAAAAGAAAAAACTCCTACCCTTACCTTGAAGACTTACGGCTATGGAGAGAAATATGAGAGAAAATTTCCACACTTTTCTATTTCTTTATTTCATGCCAAATGTCACTTTAATTCACCTTATTTAAAATAAAATTCCTTTTAATAGTCAAATGACTATTTTACCCTTTTATCTCATCCAATAATATGTTGCCACCTATGTTCTTAACTTTTCCATAACACAAAATATTCATAAAATATATGCAAAATAACCATTTTGCCATTAATGAATCAACTTATCTTCAAAATTTCCATTTCATCTACTAGACCAAATATTGCATAAATTTGAATTTAAATAAAATAAAAATGATTCAAAAGCCACAATATCATATTCTCTGAGTCTTCCTAAGATTTCCATAAAAGTTCCATAATATTCTAAATTCAAATAATCGTCTGAACTAAATATCGAACTTATCCTTTTTATACCTTTTTCACACAAATCTTGTACTAAAAATATGATTCCCACCTAAATTCTTATACTGGGATAAACTATTCATTTATGGAGTACAAAATAATTTTGGGGAAACTTTTCTCAACTTTTCACTTTAGTCTCCCAACTTTAAAAGTCTACGTTTTAGTCACTAAACTAAAACCACCAACTTTTAATTCTTTATGTTTTAGTCATTGAACAAATACTGGGTATTACAATTCTCTCCCCCTTAAGAAAATTCATCCTTGAATTTTCAAAACGTACCTGTTCCAAATAAATGTGCGTACTGCTTTTCCATTGTATCCTTAGCTTCCCATGCTACCTCTTCAATTTTTTGATTACGCCAAAGGACCTTCACCAATGGTATTTGTTTGTTCCTTAATTCCTTGACTCAATTTCCTCCGGTATAATCACATGTGATGGATCTAATCTGTATCTTCGGAGCATCGAGACATGGAAAACATCATGGATTTTACTCATCTCTAGTGGAAGAGCTAGTTGATACGCTACAAGGCCAACTTTCTTTAGAATCACATAAGGTTCAATATACCTGGGACTTAGTTTTCCTATGCACCCGAAACGCATTATTTTCTTCTAAGGGGAAACATTCAAGAATAATTTTTCTCCAACCTTAAATTGGATATCTTTTCTTTTTAAGTTTGCATAAGACTTCTGTCGATCAGCGGCCTTTTTAAGATTATCTTGTACAATCTTAACTTTTTCTTCGATTTCTAGCAACAAATCTGACTCAATCAGCTTGCGATCATGTAATACAAACCAATTTAATGGCGTTCTACACTTTCGACCATAAAGGGCTTCATAGGGTGCCATTTGTATACTTGTCTGATAACTGTTATTGTAAGTAAATTCTGTAATGGTAAATATTTTTCCCATGATCCTTCAAATTCAATTATGCAAGCTCTTAGCGTATCTTCTAGTATTTGAATTGTCCTTTCAGATTGGCATATGTTTGAGGATGAAATGTAGTACTGAAGTTTAATCGTGTCCCCAAAGCTTTGTGTAGTACATTCCAAAATCTTGATGTGAACTTTGGTTCTCGATCTGATACTATAGATATTGGCACTCCATGCAGTCGAACTATTTCATTTATATCTAGCTCAGCATATTTGCTTATCTAATAGTCCATTCTAACTAGAATAAAGTGGGCGGATTTGGTTAACTTGTCCACTATTACCCAGATAGAATCTTTCTTGCTGGGGGTCAATGGTAGTCCTATCACAAAATCCGTAGTAATTATGTCCCACTTCCATCGTGGAATAGAAATAGGTTGTAACTTCCTGACGGTAATTGATGTTCAGCTTTTACCTGTTGGCAAGTCAAACACTTGACAACAAATTCCGTTATCATTTTCTTCATACCAAGCCACCAGTACCGGCTCTTCAAATCTTGATACATTTTATTTCCCCCGGGATGCAAAGTCAAGGGACTGTGGTGCGCATCGAAAAGAAAATCTCGCTTCAACTCAGCATCTTCAGGAATATACATTCTATCTTTGTAATAGAGACACCCATCAGGTTTAATTTCAAAATCTTTAATTTCACCCGACTCCACTTGTTTAATCTTTGCTATACACTCCTCATCTTGTTGTTGACTTTCTTTAATCTAACTTAGCAATGATGATCGTAATTGTAGCTCTACTAACAATGAACCGTTTGGTTTTCCTTTTAACTGTGTATTTAAAGCTCATAATGTAGCGAATGTCTTCCGACTTAAGGCATCAGCTACATTATTTGCTCGACCTGGATAATAATCAATGATTAGATTATAATCCTTTATTAGTTCCAACCATCTTCGTTGTTGTAGATTCAACTCTTTTTGTGTCATCAAATATTTTAAAATCTTATGATCGGTATATACGTGGCAACGTTCACCGTAGAGATAATGTCATCACACCTTCAGAGCAAAAATTACAGCTGCTAGCTCTAAATCATGAGTCGGATTGTTCCTTTTATGCGGCTTTAACTATCAGAAAGCATAAGCAATTACCTTTCCATCTTGCATTAACATGCACCCCAATCCATTATAAGATGTGTCACTGTACAAAGTAAACTATTTTCCTGACTCTGGTTGTACCATAACCAGAGCTTTTGTTAAATTTTTCTTTAACTAATCAAAGCTTTCTTGACACTCCTCGGTCCATACGAATGGAACATTCTTTCTCAATAACTTTGTAAGTGGAGCAGCTATCATTGAAATTTTTTTCATAAATCTTCGATAATATCCAGCAAGTCCTAAGAAACTACGAACCTCAGTAATATTCGTGGGAACCTTCCACTCCACAATAGATTGTATCTTTTTAGGATCCACTTTGATTCCTTCAGCTAGAGCAATATGACCCAAGAAAGCCACTTCAGATAATCAGAACTCATATTTTGAGTGCTTAGCATACATTTTCTTTTCTCTTAAAATCTGTAACACTATTCTTAAATGTGCATCATGATCCTCTTTAGCCTTTGAGTATACTAGTATGTCATCAATAAATACTACAACAAACTGATCAAGATATGGTTGAAATACTCAGATCATTAAATCCATAAATGCTGCTAGAGCATTTGTAAGGCCAAATGGCATCACTACAAATTCATAATGCTCATACCTCGTTCGGAATGCTATCTTTGGAATGTATTTCTCCTTAACTTTCAGTTGATAATAACCAGATCGAAGATCAATAATGGAGAATACAGCTGCTCCTTTCAGTAGGTTGAACAAATCTTTTATTCTCGGTAATGGATACTTGTTTTTTATTGTCACTTTGTTCAACTATCGGTAATCAATGCACAATCACAGTGAACCATCTTTCTTTTTGACAAATAATACCAGAGCTCCCCACGGTGATATACTAGGACGTATAAATCCTCTATCTAACTATTCCTGCAACTGTGATTTTAACTCTCTCAACTCTGCAGGTGCCATTCTATATGGAGTCATAGATATTGTCTCAGTACCGGGAATAACCTCAATCCCAAACTGTACTTCTCTCTTTGGAGGTAATCCTAGTAACTATTCCGAAAAAACATCAGGAAAATCTTGAACTGTCAGAATGATACTGAGGTCATTATTAATCTTCTTAGTGTCCACTATATGGGCTAGAAAAGCCTCACAACCCCGCTCCACTAGTTTCTTGGCTTTAAATGCCGAAATCACATTCTTTATACATTGAGACCCTTTGCCCAATACTATAATCTATGTGCCATTTGTAGCCTTTAAAATCAATCCTTGTAAGCGACACTTCACAGTGGCATCATAAGCATGAAGCCAATCCATGCCCAATATGATCTCAACATCACTAAATGGTAATTCTAACAAGTCAGCTGGAAATTCAATTCCTTGAACAACAAGTGGGCATTTTCTACTTACTTTGGTTACCTAGGCACTTAGGCCTAAGGGGTTTACGGCTATCACATCACTCTGAGTTAGTTCTAAGGGAATTTCTCTTTCACGTATTAAGTTCGAACTAACATATGAGTGTGTAGATCCAGTGTTTATCAAACCAAATACAGATTGACCATTAGTTGGAAAGTACCAGTAAAAATGTCGGGTTCTTCTCTATCATCTCTATCGTCCTGCATTTGAATATGATATAATCTTACTGAAGCTCTATCATCTCGACCTATAGTTACTTCAGTCTCCTTTCGAGAACCAATTCTAGATGATCCTGCAGATCCACGGCCTCTGCCTTTTTGCATTCCAACAGATCTTTTGGTCTAAACTGATCTATCATCTCGATTTGGGTAGTCGCGCATAAAATGTCCAGTTTCACCACAACAGAAATAGGCTCCTGTGATAATCTGACACTCACCATGATGATTTCGATTGTAATACTTGCATCAAGAAAGTCTGTGCCTCCTTCCAGAGCCTTTTTCTGATGTCGATGCATTTTTGGACTTCCTGGCTTGACTTGTTTATCCCTATGGTGTTGAAAATATGGATTGTAACACTCAATTTTGGGCCTATCTGTTTTGAGGTTTATTAGACGGTTTGGTGGACCGGGTTAGAGATTCGAGTCAGATTCGGGACCGTGTATTTTTTGGTAAGATAAAAATATGGAAAATAGTTAAAAATAATCTTTTAATATATATTTATTTTTGGTGGAATCAATTTTATAAAAGGGAGTTTGGAAATATGACATTTCGGCTTAGTGACCTAAATTCGATTTTTGGAAAACTGTTTAAAGTGACTAAAGTCAAAAGGGTCAAATTCTTAGAATCCTTAAGGAGCTAATCTACCAAGTATTTTCTGGTGGTTTCTCACTTCAATTAAATCATTTTAAACATGTGTTTTTAAAGAGTGTTAATAAGGATTAAATATCTAAAGTTAGTTATTAGCTTTTAAAAGAAATTCATGTAACTTTTTCCTAAACCTTATCTCTCAAATTCTTTTTTTCCAAACACTCAAAATTTCATCAAAATCCAGAGGTGAGGGACTCTTTTCACTCGGATTATTGATTTTAATTTGATTCCTTAACTTTGTTGTACAAAATCTCATTGAAATTTTATGTTTTCTTAGCTTTAAACAAGCCAATTGAGGGAGAAACTACATAACCGGGGTAAGGTCCGTGATCTCCTCTGTTAAATGGTTCTTTATTGATATTTCCAAGTATTTGATCCTTGATTTGTAAGTTGTAATGTGATTTTAATGTTTTATCAATGTTTAATTGAGTTATTTTGGAAATATTGATGAAACATGGTGATTTTCGAAGTGGATCTGATTTCTAATATTTGAGATTCATTTACTATATGTTTTGATGTTGATAAGTTGTTTTTATCAATAGAATCCTGAAACTCTTGAATCTCTAATTATTTAGGTTGCTAGTTTTGGGCTATTATGGAGATAATCAAGTTTAATCTTTGCTGGAGGTAAAACGATGTTAGGAAAGGGTTTTTGGATGTTATTAGATGTTGGTTGATGGGCTGAAATGTTGTTTTATGGATGGGTTAAGTTTCAAAAACGTTTGATAGTCTTTTTTGTATGTTTCGAATGGTTTTTGAGTGGGCAAGTTGGGAGTTATGGGAGATTGCTGTTAGGCAATGGCTTGAATGCATTTTAATGCATTTATCCTCTAGTTTTATGTGTTTAAAATAGGGGATAATCAAGGCGACGAAGCTTGAAGTTGTTTAGTTGCTTACCGAGAGCTTGTTTTGCGTTGGCAAGGAATGCGAGGCATATCGGTGAGCGGAAACTAGTTTTAAATGCTTTATAAAGGTTTGTAAAGGTTGTTGGGAATTTAGGGTAAGCGTAAGACGCTTACCTAAGCTTGGAAGTAAGTTTCCCTTATTTTACTCATGAATATTGGCTTGGATATGAGCATGTTGTTTGCATGTTTGGTGATAAACATGGTATGATTTACTTACAGGTAATGCATGATTTTGAGTACAGATGCAGGGGTTTGAAAGTATATTAAATGCTATTGAGCATTGGTTTTCATTCCAGTTGGGAATGGTGTTATTGCATTGGCAATAAGATCTGCATATGTGGTGTTTTTGTAATGCATTGTAAAATAGTAAGTAAATGGTTTTGTAAATGATATATTGGCTATGTGACAGGTGAGAAAACAATCAGATATAGTTGGCATGCCATAGGATTAAAGTGAACTATAAAATATGAACAAAATAAATTGTGGACATGGGTCCTTAAGGTATGACCTCATTTGGGACGTGCGGTTTAACTATGCAACCCAAATTGATGGTGATCTTGCGGATTAAATAGGCAAGGCTGGTACACTTGCGGTTTAACTAGGCAAGGGTAAGATCTCAGAGTTTAACTAGGTGAGGGTGTCAAATCTTGCTATTTAACTAGGCAAGGTTTAGGATATCACGCGGTTTAACTAGGCATGGTATGAGAGATCCTTGTACCTAATATGTGTATAGGGTAGAGGTAGTCTATTCGGGTCACTATAAATGCCAATGCATGTGAAAGTTCATATGTTTGAACCATGTTTAAAATGCTTTGGGATTTAGGCATGGTTTGTTTAAAATGCTTTGGGATTTAAGCATGATTTGTTTAAAATGCTTTAGGTTTTAAGCATGGATTGTATATGATGCTATGTAAAGGTTATTATGTTTTGATTCAGTTGGAATCATGGAAATATGCTTTGGTTGTAAGCATGCTTTGGGAAAAGCAATCATGTGGTTTTTAAATGGGTTTTAATGCATCATTGTCTTATGAGCATCCGCACTAAGCATGTGTGCTTACGCTCTCTTTTTCCTAATGATGCAGAGCATTAAAGTTCGGGGCAACAAAGGCAAGGTTTGCAAGGATCAAAAAGATAAACTATTTTTGAGTATGGACTCGGTTTACATTTTTGGTTAATAAGGCATTGTGTTCGCCATGGTTGCTTAGGTATGCATCTAGAGCTTCCTTGATGATTGCCTTGTTGTGATGGTTCAAGCAAGTTTATTATTCTCTGTGGGTTGTGTTGTTATGATGCATATGCTGAGATTGGCCTATTTGTGTATTTTTGGGTTGTTTGGCAAAGTGGTTTTAGGAAGCATGCATTTAGAATATCATGGATGTATGAATGCCAATTGGTTGCTGAACTTATGATGTTTAGGTTGTTGTTACATCTTGGTACTGTTGTATGAGAGTTTGTGGCATGATGAAATGGTTTAGTTTTGAAGTAAGCATGTTGAACCAGTCATTTGTGACTATTCAGGTCCAGGCGTACCGGTACGCGTGTTTACGTATCAGTGCGGAAAGCTATTTTGGGCTTGTGGTTTTGATATAGGGCTAGGTGTTACGGTACGAAAATGCTTTTTAAGAGCAGCATACCAATACTCAAGTTTGTATATCGGTACAGGAAGGCTGAGTTTGGCATGGTGTTTCAGTACACAGGTTTGAGGATTGGTACGAGCCTTTGGTTTTGGTAAGGCGTATCGGTACACAGGGTCGTACCGGTACGGGAGTTGGCTACTGCGATTTTTAGAATTCAAAATGGTAAGGGCGTACCGATACTCAAGTGTGTGTACCGATACCCGAGGCAGTTAAGTTCGTTAATGGCTTTAGTGAAGTTATGTTTTCTTTCATTTTGGTCCTTGATTGATGTGGGCTCAATTGTATGAGTTTGGAGAGTCTATTTGAGCTGATTTTTGACATGTAAGCTTGAAATATACTTAGTTAAAGGCTGGTAACTTTAAAATTAGAAAAGTCCTTCCAGATTGCTGAAATTACGTTTTGGTGCCTAATTCATGTTTATGGCCAATTGGATATCGTTATGATGACCGATTGAGATGAGTGCTCACCTATGAATAGTATGATCATGTAGGAAGCATCAAAGCATTTAGACAAGATAAAACCAAAAATGGACTTATTTTAGGTTTAATCTTCCCAGTTTACTTTGGTAAACCTAATATAGCTTGCTCGGTTCAGTCTTGCGACTAGGCCAGGTCGAGGGGGTTACATTTTTTGGTATCAGAGACAGGTTTACGAAAGGTTGAGATGTTTTTGTTCAACTAGCTGATGTTGTTTGAATTGCACGGTGATTGTGTATATGTTCGGTGATTGTTTAATGTTCTGTTGGGGTATGTATTAGGAACACATTGCCTATTACCGAGGATTTTAATGCGTTTTAAAGTTAACTTGGATCCTTTTCCTGACGCTAGCCTAACTTTAATGTGTTTTGATGCTTTTATTAACATGGCTCGACGTGAGACACGATCTATGGCTAATACTACCGGGGTTGGGCAAAATAATGAGACAGAAGATAATCTCCCTCGTGTTTTACCTTCTTCTCCTCTAGTGGTTCCTCCAATTGATGTTGGGGCGGGTGAAGCACCCCAGGTTTGAGTGCAAGCCCAGACATCGGCACCCGCTGTGGTGTCAAATCAAGGTTTACCCTTGGAGCGTTTGAGGAGTTTAGGAGGTGAGGAGTTTCAAGGTTTAAGCCCTGAGACAGTTGAGGGTTGGCTGGAAAAGACAGTTTGCATCATGAATCAGATGTAATGTAATGAGGAGCACAAGTTGGGTTGCACTGTATCTTTTCTGCAGGGGGATGCATATCATTGGTGGGTGACCACAATTGCTAGCGTTCCTGAGGCGGGCGTTACTTGGGAGTACTTTTGGAGAGCTTTCAAGAGGAAGTATCTTGGTAGCCAGTATTTGGGTATGAAGAAGCACGAGTTTATGTCGCTATCTCGAGGAGGCAAGTTTGTTGCTGAATACGAGGTGAAGTTTGTTCGGTTGAGTCAGTATGCTTTGGAGTTGGTTTCATATGACCAGTATAGATGTGATAGGTTCTGTTATGGTCTTGTTAAGGACATCAAGATGTATCTCTTGGTTGCAGATTACACGAATTTTGATGTGTTGGTCAATCGGGCCAAGGATATCGAGCAGTCATTGGGTAGACCAGTTTAGGCTGCAGGTGTGAACTTGGGTAAAAGTGTGGCGTACTCCAGCTATTTTGGGAGGCAGAATAGGAGGTTTAGGGATAAGAGGCAAAAGCCAGATCTCTGGCGTAATGGTAGAGTTGGCCAAGGAGCTCGTGTTATACCGGAGTGTGAGCGATGCGGTAGGCGCCATGCGGGTATGTGCTAGGGTAATGCCGGAGCTTGTTGGATTTGTGGTTCATATGATCACTTAAAGCGTGATTCTCCTCGGGCTGCGAGGGATGCACCAGCATAGGTTGTTGAACTTGCTATGGGCTGAGGTCGTAGCAGGGCTAATTTTTAGAGGCGCGAGGATGGTCAGAGGGGTATGACTCATGCTGCAATGGTGAGACCTGAAGGTGGTGGACCGGCTCCTGTCTTTGCTCACCGAGAGGGTCGCCATGACATGGATGTGATTGTAGGTACTTTTACTTTTCAAACCTTTTCATTGTTATCTTTGATTGATTCGGGGTTTACGCATTCATATATCTTGAGTGAACATGCATATTTGCTGAATGTTCCTGTTGAGAACTTAGATGTTGGAATGTTAGTCACAAGTTCTTTTGGGGAGACAATTTCAACAAGAAGGTTGTATCGGCGTTGTCCTTTGGTAGTGCAAGGACATGAGTTTGCCACAGATCTGATGGAATTGCCATTCCATGGTTTTGATATCATTTTGGGTATGGATTTGTTGAGTGAGCACAAAGCAGTTGTGGATTGTGAATCCAAGAGGATTTTCTTGATGTTGGACAACGACTATGAAGTTGTGGTGGTTGGCGAAAATGTTAAGTTTTTGTCCAATGTGGTTTCAACTATTAGAGCGGAGAAGATGATTTTTGATGGCTGTCATGCCTATTTGGCTATTGTTATGAATCCGAAAGCCAAGGGTGTTCGAGTGCAGGATATCCAGACCATTTGCAACTTTCTTGAGGTTTTTCCTGATGAGTTGTCTGGTTTACCTTCGGAAAGGGATGTGGAGTTTCGTATTGAGACATATGAGGGTAAGAAACTAGTGTCCATTACTCATGATTGGATGGCACCGAAAGAATTGAAGGAGTTGAAGTCTCAGCTTCAGGAGTTGTTGGACCATGGGTTCATTCGACCAAGTGTTTCTCCGTAAGGTGCTCCTATTCTCTTCGTGAAAAAAAAGGATGGTACGATGTGTGTGTGCATCGATTATCGTCAGTTGACGGTAAGGAATAGGTACTCATTGACGCGGATTGATGACTTGTTCTATCAGTTTCATGGATCAGCGGTGTTTTCCAAGATAGATTTAGGATTGGGGTATTACCAGTTGAAGGTTAAGGATGTGGATGTGCATAAGTCTGCATTTCGTACGAGGTATGGGCATTACAAGTTTCTGTTCATGCCTTTTGGTTTGACAAATTCCCCAGATGCGTTTATGGACATGATGAATAGAGTGTTCCATGAGTATCTTAATCAGTTTGTGGCGGTGTTCATAGATGATATTCTCGTGTACTCTCGTACTGAGGAAGAGCATGTTCGGCATTTACGGATAGTGTTGCAAGTGTTGAAGGATAATCAGTTATACGCTAAGTTGAGCATGTGCGAGTTTTGGCTTAAGGAAGTGACATTCCTTGGTCATGAGGTTTCCGCAGAGGTATTTGCTTTGATCCACAAAAAATTTAGGCTATTCTCAATTGGAAGCCACCTAAGTCTGTATTGAAGGTGCGTAGTTTTCTTGGGTTGGCTGGTTATTATTTCCGTTTCATTGAGGGGTTCTCGAGTATTGCAGCACCATTGACCAAGTTGTTACAGAAGAATGTTCCTTATCTGTGGACAGAGAAGCAGCAACATAGTTTTGAGAAGTTGAAGGAAGTTCTAACACATGCTCATGTGTTGATTCAGCCTGAATTTGGGAAGGAGTTTGTAGTTTATAGTGATGCGTCGTATGTTGGCTTAGGTTGTGTGCTGATGCAGGATGAGAAGGTTGTGGCCTTTGCATCAAGGCAGTTGAAAGCTCATGAGCGCAATTATCCAACTCATGATTTGGAGCTTGCGGCTATGGTTTTCGCTTTAAAAATTTGGCGACATTACCTCTATGGTGAGAAGTGCGTGATCTTTACAGATCATAAGAGCTTGAAGTATTTGATGTCCTAGAAAGATTTGAATCTTAGACAACGTAGGTGGTTGGAGTTGCTTAAAGATTATGACTTGACAATTGAGTATCATCTTGGTAAGGCCAATGTAGTGGCAGATGCATTAAGTCGTAAGGTTGTGATTGATCTTCGAGCTATGTTTGCAAGGTTGAGTGTGACACGGGAGGGCGGTTTGTTGGCTGAGTTGCAAGTTAAGCCTACGTTATCTTAGTTGATTAAAACTAAGCAACCGTATGATGATTCGTTGGTTGAGGATGTTAGGGACATAGCAGATGGTAATCTGATAGAATTTCATTTTGATGATGATTGAGTTTTGTATTTCAAGGGTCGAATAGTGGTGCCGGATGATCCAGAGTTGAGGCACACTATCTTGACGGAGGCACACTCTAGTCATTTTTCTATGCATCCTAGTAGTGTTAAGATGTATCGTGATTTGAAATAGGTATACTACTGGGTTGGGTTGAAAAAGGATGTGGCTGAGTTTGTTTCCAGGTGCATGGTATATCAGCGGGTCAAGGATGAACATTAATTTCCATCTGGGTTGTTGCAACTGCTAAAAAATTTGTAGTGGAAATGGGAGAGAATCACCATGGATTTTGTGACAGGTTTGCCGTTGACACCAACTAAGAAGGATTCTGTTTGGTTGATTGTTGACTAGTTCACAAAGTGTGCACATTTCCTTCCAGTACATACAAGTTGGCAGATATGTATATAGTAGATATTGTGCGCTTGCATGGTGTACCTAAATCCATCATTTCTTATAGGGATCCGAGGTTTACGGTAAGGTTTTAGAGGAGTTTGCACCAGACCCTGGGTTCGAGGTTGAGTTTTAGTACTACGTATCATCCTTAGTCGGATGGGCAGTCTGAGCGGGTTATCCAGATTTTGGAGGATATGCTGAGATACTTTATTATCGAGTTTTAAGGAACATGAGATAAGCACTTGCCTTTAGTTGAGTTTGCTTACAAACAAAATGATTATCGTGTGAGTATCTGAGATGGCACCTTATGAGGCGCTATATGGTCGGAGGTGTCGTACGCCCTTATGTTGGGCTAAGGTAGGGGAAAGCATGTTACTCTACCAGATGTGTTGAAAGACACAGATGAAAAGTTTAAGCTTGTATGCGACCGGTTGAAAGCGGTTGCGGATCGGCAGAAATCTTACGCAGATTTGAAGCGTAAGGAGATTGAATATGCAGTGGGCGATCGTGTATTCTTGAAAGTGTCACGAGGTTATTGAGTGTGTGGGTCATGTGGCATATCAGTTGAGGTTGCCTCCCGAGTTGGAGAAAATTCATAATATGTTCCATGTTTCGATGTTGAAGAGATATCGATCAGATCCATCGCATGTTATGTCGGTGGAGGATGTGGAGTCGAGGTCAGATCTATCCTTTGATAAGGAACTCGTAGAGATCCTCGATACTAGCAAGAAAGTCCTACGTGGTAAGACGATAGAACTCGTGAAGGTCTTGTGGCGACACCGAGGTGTTGAGGACACTACTTGGGAAAGCAGGGCAGATATGAAGGAGCAATTTCCGCATCTGTTTCCTCCAGGTAATTTCGAGGAGCAAATTTCTTAAGTGGTGTAAAGTTGTAACACCCCGGTTTTGGGCATAGCGATTTTAAGGTTTATTAGACGATCCGTGGACTAGGTTAAAGATTCGAGTCGATTCGGGATCATGTATTTTTTGGCAAGATAAAAATATGGAAAAATAGTTAAAAATAATCTTTTAATATATATTGAATTTTGGTGGAATCAATTTTAGAAAAGGGAGTTCGGAAATATGACATTTCGGGTTAGTGACCTAAATGTAATTTTTTGAAAAACATTTTAAAGTGACTAAAATCAAAAGGGTCAAATCCTTAGAATCCTTAAGGATCTAATCTACCAAGTGTTTGCTGGTGGTTTCTCCCTTCAATTAAATCAATTTAAACATGTGTTTGAAAAGAGTGTTAATAAGGATTAAATATCTAAAGTTAGTTATTAGCTTTTAAAAGAAATTCAAGTAACTTTTTCCTAAACATTTTCTCTCAACTTCTTTTTCTTCCAAACACTCGGAATTTCATCAAAATCCAGAGGTGTGAGGACTCTTTTCACTCAAATTATTGATTTTAATTTGATTTCTTAAGTTTGTTTTGCAAAATCTCAATGAAATTTTATGTTTTCTTAGCTTTAAACAAGCCAATTGAGGGAGAAACTACATAACAGGGGCAAGGTCCGTGATCTCCTCTGTTAAATGGTTCTTTATTGATATTCCCAAGTATTTGATCGTTGATTTGTTAGTTGTAATGTGATTTTAATGTTTTATCAATGTTTAATTGAGTTATTTTGGAAATATTGATGAAACATGGTGATTTTCAAAGTGGGTCTGATTTCTAGTATTTGAGATTGATTTACAATATGTTTTGGATGTGTTTTGATGTTAATAAGTTGATTTTATCAATAGAATCCCGAAACTCTTGAATCTCTAATTATTTTGGTTGCTAGTTTTGGGTTATTGTGGAGATAATCGAGTTTAATCTTTGATGGAGGTAAAAGGATGTTAGGAAAGGTTTTTAGATGTTATTTGATGTTGGTTGATGGGTTGAAAGTTGTTTTATGGCTGGGTTAATTTTTCGGAAACGTTTGATGGTGTTTTCTGTATGTTTTGGATGGTTTTCAAGTAGGCAACTTGGGAGTTGCGGGAGATTGTTGTTAGGCAATGGTTTGAATGCATTTTAATGGATTTATCCTCTGGTTTTATGTGTTTAAAACAGGGGAAAATCAAGGCGACGAAGCTTGAAGTTGTTTGGTTGCTTGCTGGGAATAAAATCGGTGAGGCGTATCGGTGAGTGGACAATAAAATATGAATAAAATCGATCGTGGCCAGGGGTCCTTGAGGTATGGCGGTGTAACAAGGCCACTCGGACTATTGGGGACCTCATTTGGGACGTGCAGTTTAACTAGGCAACCCAAATTGATGGTGGTCTTGCGGATTAACTAGGCAATGTCGGTACACTTGCGGTTTAACTAAACAAGGGTGAGATCTCGCGGTTTAACTATGTAAGGGTGTCAAATCTTGCGGTTTAACTTGGCAAGGTTTGGGATGTAGATTAACTACGCATGGTATGAGAAATCGGTGTATCCGATATGTGCATAGGGTAGAGGTAGTCTATCCGGGTCACTATAAATGCCAATATATGTGAAAGTTCATATGTTTGAACCATGTTTAAAATGCTTTGGGATTTAAGCAAGGTTTGTTTAAAAGGCTTTGGGATTTAAGCATGGATTGTATATGATGCTATGTAAAGGTTATTATGTTTTGATTCGGTTGGAATCATGGAAAGATGCTTTGGTTGTAAGCATTTTTGGGAAAAGCAAGCATGTGGTTTTTAAATGGGTTTCAATGCATGATTGTTTTATGAGCATCCTCACTAAGCATGTGTGCTTATGCTCTCTTTTTCCTAATGATGCAGAGCATTAAAGTTCGGGGCAGCAAAGGCAAGGTTTGCAAGGATCCAAAAGATAAACTACTTTTGAGTATGAACTCAGTTTACGTTTCCTGTTAATAAGGTAATATGTTCGCCATGGTTTTGGGAGTTGTAATCCTGATTTCTTATGGTTTTTAAGTATGTTTCTATGCTGGGTTTTGAGGATGGTTTTATGTTGCTAAGCTTGATGCTAATACTTGCTTGTAGTTGTGGATGAATGGTTGCTTAGGTATGCATCTAGAGCTTCCTTGGTGATTGCCTTGTTGTGATGGTTCAAGCAAGTTTATTATGCTGTGTGGGTTGTGTTGTTATGATGCATATGCTGAGATTGGCCTATTTGTGTATTTTTGGGTTGTTTGGCAAAGTGGTTTTAGGAAGCATGCCTTTAGAATATCATGGGATGTATGAATGCCAATTGGTTGCTGAACTTATGATGTTTAGGTTGCTGTTGCATCTTGGTAGTGTTGTATGAGAGTTTGTGGCATGATGAAAAGGTTTAGTTTTGAAGTAAGCATGTTAAACCAGTCATTTGTGACCATTCAGGTCCAGGTATACCGGTACGCATATTCATGTACCGGTACAAAAAGCCATTTCGGGCTTGTGGTTCTGGTACGCGGGCTAGGTGTTGCAATATGAAAATGCTTTTTAAGAGTAGTGTACCAATACTCGAGTTTGTGTATTGGTACGGGAAGGCTGAGTTTGGCATGGGGTTTCGGTATACAGGTTTGAGGATCGGTACGAGCCTTTGGTTTTGGTAAGGCGTATCCGTACGCAGGGTCATACCAGTACGAGAGTTGGCTACTGGAATTTTTAGAATTCGAAATAGAAAGGGCGTACCGATACTCAAGTGTGTGTATCGATACCTGAGGCAGTTAAGTTAGTTAATGGCTTTAGTGAAGTTTTGTTTTGTTTCATTTTGTTCCTTGATTGATGAGGGCTCAATTGTGTGAGTTTGGAGGGTCTTGAGCTGATTTTTGACATGTAAGCTTGAAATATACTTAATTAATGGCTGGTAACTTTAAAATTAGAAAAGTCCTTCCAGAGTGCTGAAATTACATTTTGGTCCCTAATTTGTGTTTGTGGCCAATTTTATATCGTTATGATGCCTGATTGAGATGAGTGCTCACCTATGAACAGTATGATCATGTAGGAAGCATCAAAGCATCTAGACAAGATAAAAGAAAAAATGGACGTGTTTTAGATTTAATCTTCCCGGTTTACTTTGGTAAACCTAATGTAGCTTGCTCGATTCGATCTCGCGACTAGGCCGGGTCGAGGGGGTTACATGGATTGTCCCTGTTGTGAATATCCTTTGCCCCTCTTTGAAGATTGTGATGCAAAAGATGTTTCAGTACTTCTTTTCTGGCTCTGTGATTCTTTTTCAGTTTTCTCTCGAACATTCTCCATCGCTTTATCTTTGTTAACTGCGTCTTGGAAATCTCTGGGAATAAATGCCACCAACACCTCTTGATATCGGATATTTAGTCCACTCATAAAGCTGCCAGTAATGGCTCTCTCATTCGGAAGCAATTCAAAGGCAAACCTACACATTATGTTGAACTCGCACTTGTACACATACACCGAGCATTCTCTTTGTTTAAGATTCAAGAACTGTTGTTGCATCTCCCAAGTGAATACATCTCAATATATTTCCTCCTAAACTCACGGGGAAAAAGCGTGAGTTCACTTCTTCACCACCAGCGTAATATTGTTCCACCATACTAGTGCTTGCTCAAGCAATAGGAAGCAACTCCTTCCAGCTTTCCTCGATCATCACATTCAATTTGAGCTAACATTATCTGCATGTCGTTCAGCCAAAAATCAGTCGACATAGGGTCTCCATCAATATCACCTCGAAAGTCGGGAGCGTGCGGCTTCTTTAACTCTTTAGGAAGCGAAACTCAAGGAGGTCATTAATTATCGCATTCGGGGCTTGCAAAAAATGTTGTAACACCCCGGTTTTGGGCTTAGCGGTTTTGAGGTTTATTAGGTGGTCTGGTGGACTGGGTTAGAGATTTGAGTCAGATTTGCGACCGTATATTTTTCGGTAAGATAAAAATATGGAAAATAGTTAAAAATCATCTTTTAATATACATTGATTTTTGGTGGAATCAATTTTAGAAAAGAAATTTGGAAATATGACATTTTGGGTTAGTGACCAAAATGCAATTTTTGAAAGCTATTTTAAAGTGACTAAAATCAAAAGGGTCAAATCCTTAAGGAGCTAATCTACCAAGTCGTTTCTGGTGGTTTGTCTCTTCAAATCACTTTAAACATGTGTTTTAAAAGGTTGTTAATAAGGATTAAATATCTAAAGTTACTTATTAGCTTTTAAAAGAAATTCATGTAACTTTTCCTAAACCTTTTCTCTCAACTTCTTTTCTTCCAAACACTCAGAATTTCATCAAAATCTAGAGGTAAGGAACTCTTTTCACTCAGATTATTAATTTTAATTTGATTCTTTAACTTTGTTTTGCAAAATCTCATTAAAATCTTATATTTTCTTAGCTTTAAATAAGCCAATTGATGGAGAAATCACATAACATGGGTAAGGTCCGTGATCTCCTCTATTAAATGGTTCTTTATTGATATTCCCAAGTATTTGATCCTTGATTTATACGTTGTAATGTGATTTTAATGTTTTATCAATGTTTAATTGAGTTATTTTGGAAATATTGATGAAACATGGTGATTTTCGAAGCGGATCTGATTTCCAGCATTTGAGATTGATTTAATATATGTTTTGGATGTGTTTTGATGTTTATAGGTTGTTTTTATCAATAGAATCGTGAAACTCTTGAATCTCTAATAGTTTAGGTTGCTAGTTTTGAGTTATTGTAGAGATAATCGAGTTTAATCTTTTCTAGAGGTAAAAGGATGTTAGGAAAGGGTTTTTGGATGTTATTAGATGTTGGTTGATGGGTTGAATTGTTGTTTTATGGTTGGGTTAAGTTTCGAAAGTGTTAGATGATGATTTCGGTATGTTTCAGATGGTTTTTGAGTGGGCAACTTGGGAGTTGCGGGAGATTGTTGTTAGGCAATGGTTTGAATGCATTTTAATGCATTTATCCTCTAGTTTTATGTGTTGAAAACAGGGGATAATCAGGGCTACGAAGCTTGACGTTGTTTGGTTGCTTGCCGGGAGCTTGTTTCGCGTTGGCAAGGAAGGCGAGGCGTATCGGTGAGTGGAAACTCATTTTAAATGCTTTACAAAGGTTTGTAAAGGTTGTTGGGAGTTTAGTGTAAGCGTGATACACTTACCTAAGCTTGGAAGTAAGTTTCCCTTATTTTGCTCCTGAATATTGATTTAGATATGGGCAAGTTGTTTGCATGGTTTGGTGATAATCATGGTGTGGTTTACTTACTGGTAATAAATGATTTTGAGTACATATGCAGGGGTTTGAAAGTATATTAAATGCTATTGAGCAATGGTTTTCATTCTGGTTGGGAATGGTGTTATTATATTGGCAATGAGATTTGCATATGTGATGTTTTGTTAATGCATTATAAACAGTGAGTAAATGGATGTAAATGATTTGTAAATGATATATTGGCTATGAGACAAGGTGAGAAAACAATCGGATATTATTGGCATGCCATAGGATTAAAAGTGCACTATAAAATATGAACAAAATCGATCGTGGCCATGGGTCGTTGAGGTATGGCGGTGTAACAAGGCCACTCAAGATCTATTGGGTCCTCATTTGAGACTTTCGGTTTAACTAGGCAACCCAAATTGATGGTGTTCTTGCAGATTAACTAGGCAAGGCCGGTACACTTGTGGTTTAACTAGGCCAGGGTGAGATATCGCGGTTTAAGTAGGCGAGGGTGTCAAATCTTGTGGTGTAACTAGGCAAGGTTTGGGATATCATGCGGTTTAACTAGGCATGGTATGAGAGATCCGTGTATCCGATATGTGTATAGGATAGAGGTAGCCTATCCGGGTCACTATAAATGCCAATATACGTGAAAGTTCATGTGTTGAACCTTGTTTATAATGTTAAGCATGGTGTGTTTAAAATGCTTGGGATTTTAGCATGAATTGTATATGATGTTATATAAAGATTATTATGTTTTGATTCGGTTGGAATCATGGAAAAATGCTTAGGTTGTAAGCATGTTTTGGGAAAAGCAAGCATGTGGTTTTTAAATGGTTTCTAGTACATCATTGTTTATGAGCATCCTCACTAAGCATGTGTGCTTACGCTCTTTTTTCCCTAATGATGCAGAGCATTAAAGTTCGGGGCAGCAAAGGCAAGGTTTGCAAGGATCCAAGAGAGAAACTACTTTTTTGAGTATGAACTCGGTTTACGTTTTGAGTTAATAAAGCAATGTGTTCGCCATGGTTTTTGGGAATTGTAAATCCGTTGCATTGAGGTTCTCTAGAATGATTCTATGCTAGTTTTTGATGATGGTTATATGTAGTTTATCTTGATGTTGTTATTTGCCTATGGTTGAGGTTGAATGGTTGGTTAGGTATGCATCTAGAGTTTCTTTGTGGGTTGCTATGTTGTGCTGGTTTGACAAGGTTTAATATGCTATGTTGCGTGTGTTGGCATGTTGCTTATCTTTGAGAATGGTTTAAATGTGCATTTTGGTATGTTTGGTAAAGTGGTATTGGAAGCATGCCTTTAGAATGGTCCTTTGGAAGTGTGAGGCTGTTATGGGTTGCCTAACTTGACATAAATGGTAGTTTGTGTATATTCAAGTGTTGATCAACATGTATGCAAGTTACTAGGGTCTATTGCATCCAAGATAAGGTGAAAACCAGCTAATTTTGACATTACAAGCCTCGACATACCTAAACGCTGGGGGATCGTTCGTGACGGCTAGGCAAATATGGCGAGGACATTTTGGTATAGGCAGGTGTGTTTTTGATACGCCTAAAGGTTACTAGAATTACACTTTTTGGAGAAGAGGTCGAGGATCAAACACCAAGGGACCGTATCGACACGGTGTGAAATGATTTTGAACCGTATTTTATACTCAAAGTAGCGTCTCGGGTACGTGCCTTACCGTATCAAAATGATGAGTTTACAAACCGTATCGATCACGGGACTCGGCATATCGATATGGATACCGTTGTTTCTATTAATGTCCTAGGAAGGTAGTTATGGTTTCTTTCATTTTAGTCCTGAATCTTGTTTTGCCAATTATTTGAGCTTGGATGATCGTTTGAAGCTGATTTTTGACACATAAGCATGAAATGTACTTAATTAAATGGTTGGTAACTTAAAAATTGGAAAAGTCCTTTTATATTGCTAAAATTACATATTGATCCCTAAGTCGTGTTTGTGGCCAATTGGATATCGTTCGATGCCCGATTGATATAAGTGCTCACCTATGAACAGTATGATCATGTAGGAAAGCATCAATGCATCTAGACAATATAAAAGAAAAAATAGAGTGTTTTATGTTTAATCTTCCCGGTTTACTTCGGTAAACCTAGTGTAGCTTGCTCGGTCCGGTCTTGCGAGTAGGCTGGGTCGAAGGGGTTACAATTGTTGGTATTAGAGCCAGGTTTGTGAAAAATTAGGATGTTGTTTGATGAGTTGTTGTTGTTTAAACTGCACGGTGGTTGTGTATGTGTTCGGTGTTTGTTTAATGTTCTGTTAGGGTATGTTTTGGGAACACATTGCCTATTACCGAGGATTTTAAATGCGTTTTAAAGTTTACTTGGATCATTTGCCTGATGCTAGCCTAACTCTAATGTGTTTTGATGCTTTTGTTAGCATGGCTCGACGTGAGCACATTCTATAGCTAATACTGCCGAGGTTGGGCAGAATAATGAGACAGAAGAGAAACTCCCTCATGTTTTACCTCCTTCTCCTCCAGTGGTTCCTCCAGTTGACGTTGGGGCAGGTGAAGCACCCCATGTTCACCAAGTGATTGTGTATGGTGATTTGACTCTATTGGTTCAAACATCGGGAGCTTTCCAAGTAGCGATGGCTAGAGTGTAGTGTCAAATCTGTGGTGGCAAATCAAGGTTTACCCTTAGAGCATTTGAGGAGTTTGGGAAATGAGGAGTTTCAAGGTTTGAGCCCTGAGGTAGCCTAAGGTTGGCTAGAAAAGACGGTTCACATCAGGAAACAGATGGGATATAACGAGGAGCGCAAGTTGCGTTGCATTGTATCTTTGCTACATGGGGATGCATATCATTAGTGGGTGACCACAATTCCAGGCGTTCCCGAGGCAGATGTTACTTGGGAGTTTTTTCGGAAAGCTTTCAAGAGGAAGTATCTTGGTACCCAATATTTGGATATGAAGAAACGCTAGTTTATGTCGCTATCTCAATGAGGCATGTTTGTTCTTGAATACGAGGTGAAGTTTGTTCGGTTGAGTCAAGTATGCTTTGGAGTTGGTTTCGGATAACCAGTATAGATGTGACAGGTTTCGTTATGGTCTTGTTAAGGACATCAAGATGTATCTCTTGGTTGCAGATTACACAGATTTTGATGTGTTGGTCAATCGGGCCAAGGATATTGAGCAGTCATTGGGTGCATCAGTTTAGGCTGTAGGTGTGAATTTGGGTAAAAGGGTGGCTGACTCTAGCTATTTTGGGAGGCAGAATAGGAGGTTCAGGGATTAGAGACATAAGCTAGATTATAAGCGTGGTGGTGGAGTTGGCCAGGGTGCTCAGGAAGCTCGTATTACACCAGAGTGTGAGCGATGCGGTAGGCGTCACGCGGGTATATGCTGGGGTAATATTGGAGCTTGTTGGATTTGTGGCTCATATGATCACTTAAAGCGCGTGATTCTCCTCGGGTGGCGAGGGATGTACCAACATAGGTTGCTTGAACTTGCTAGGGGCTGAGGCCGTGGCGGGGGGCTAATTTTTTTAGAGGCGCGGGGATGGTTAGAGGGGTATGACTCATTTGCAAGTGGTGAGACCTAAAGGTGGTGGACCGGCTCGGGTCTTTGCTCACCGAGAGGGTCGTAATGACATGGATGTGATTGTAGGTACTTTTATTTTTCAAACCTTTTCATTGTTATCTTTGATTGATTCGGGGTTTACGCATTCATATATCTTGAGTGAACATGCATATTTCTTGAATGTTCTGTTGAGATCTTAGATGTTGGAATGTTAGTCACAAGTTCTTTTGGGGAGACAATTTCAACAAGAAGGTTGTATCGGCGTTGTCCTTTGGTGGTGCAAGGACATGAGTTTGCCACATATCTGATGGAATTGCCATTCCATGGTTTTGATATCATTTTGGGTATGGATTTGTTGAGTGAGCACAAAGCGGTTGTGGAATTGTGAATCCAAGAGGATTTTCTTGATGTTGGACAATGATTATGAAGTTGTGGTGGTTGGCAAAAATGTTAAGTTTTGTCCAATGTGGTTTCAACTATTAGAGCGGAGAAGATGATTTTTGATGGCTGTCATGCCTATTTGGCTATTGTTATGAATCGGAAGCCAAGGGTGTTCGAGTGCGAGGATATCCGGACCATTTTGCACATTTCTTGAGGTTTTTCTGATGAGTTGTCGGTTTACCTCGGAAAGAGAGGTGGAGTTTCGTATTGAGACATATGAGGGTACAAAACCAGTGTCCATTGATCCTGATTGGATGGCACCAAAAGAATTGAAGGAGTTGAAGTCTCGGCTTTAGGAGTTGTTGGACCATGGGTTTATTCGACAAAGTGTTTCTCCGTAAGGTGCTCCTATTCTCTTCGAAAAAAAAAAGGATGGTATGATGTGTGTGTGCATCGATTATCATTAAACAAGTTGACGATAAGGAATAGGTACTCATTGACGCGGATTGATGACTTGTTCAATCTGTTTCATGGATCAGAGGTGTTTTCCAAGATAGATTTAGGATTGGGGTATTACCAGTTGAAGGTTAAGGATGTGGATGTGCATAAGTCTGCATTTCGTACGAGGTATGGGCATTACAAGTTTCTGTTCATGCCTTTTGGTTTGACAAATTCCCCAGATGCGTTTATGGACATGATGAATAGAGTGTTCCATGAGTATCTTAATCAATTTGTGGTGGTGTTCATAGATGATATTCTCGTGTACTCTCGTACTGAGGAAGAGCATGTTCGGCATTTACGGATAGTGTTGCAAGTGTTGAAGGATAATCAGTTATACGCTAAGTTGAGCATGTGCGAGTTTTGGCTTAAGGAAGTGACATTCCTTGGTCATGAGGTTTCCGCAGAGGTATTTGCTTTGATCCACAAAAAATTTAGGCTATTCTCAATTGGAAGCCACCTAAGTCTGTATTGAAGGTGCGTAGTTTTCTTGGGTTGGCTGGTTATTATTTCCGTTTCATTGAGGGGTTCTCGAGTATTGCAGCACCATTGACCAAGTTGTTACAGAAGAATGTTCCTTATCTGTGGACAGAGAAGCAGCAACATAGTTTTGAGAAGTTGAAGGAAGTTCTAACACATGCTCATGTGTTGATTCAGCCTGAATTTGGGAAGGAGTTTGTAGTTTATAGTGATGCGTCGTATGTTGGCTTAGGTTGTGTGCTGATGCAGGATGAGAAGGTTGTGGCCTTTGCATCAAGGCAGTTGAAAGCTCATGAGCGCAATTATCCAACTCATGATTTGGAGCTTGCGGCTATGGTTTTCGCTTTTAAAAATTTGGCTACATTACCTCTATGGTGAGAAGTGCGTGATCTTTCTGAATCATAAGAGCTTGAAGTATTTGATGTCCTAGAAAGATTTGAATCTTAGACAACGTAGGTGGTTGGAGTTGCTTAAAGATTATGACTTGACAATTGAGTATCATCTTGGTAAGGCCAATGTAGTGGCAGATGCATTAAGTCGTAAGGTTGTGATTGATCTTCGAGCTATGTTTGCAAGGTTGAGTGTGACACGGGAGGGCGGTTTGTTGGCTGAGTTGCAAGTTAAGCCTACGTTATCTTAGTTGATTAAAACTAAGCAACCGTATGATGATTCGTTGGTTGAGGATGTTAGGGACATAGCGGATGGTAATTGATAGAATTTCATTTGATGATGATTGAGTTTTGTATTTCAAGGGTCGAATAGTGGTGCCGGATGATCCAGAGTTGAGGCACACTATCTTGACGGAGGCACACTCTAGTCATTTTTCTATGCATCCTAGTAGTGTTAAGATGTATCGTGATTTGAAATAGGTATACTACTGGGTTGGGTTGAAAAAGGATGTGGCTGAGTTTGTTTCCAGGTGCATGGTATATCAGCGGGTCAAGGATGAACATTAATTTCCATCTGGGTTGTTGCAACTGCTAAAAAATTTGTAGTGGAAATGGGAGAGAATCACCATGGATTTTGTGACAGGTTTGCCGTTGACACCAACTAAGAAGGATTCTGTTTGGTTGATTGTTGACTAGTTCACAAAGTGTGCACATTTCCTTCCAGTACATACAAGTTGGCAGATATGTATATAGTAGATATTGTGCGCTTGCATGGTGTACCTAAATCCATCATTTCTTATAGGGATCCGAGGTTTACGGTAAGGTTTTAGAGGAGTTTGCACCAGACCCTGGGTTCGAGGTTGAGTTTTAGTACTACGTATCATCCTTAGTCGGATGGGCAGTCTGAGCGGGTTATCCAGATTTTGGAGGATATGCTGAGATACTTTATTATCGAGTTTTAAGGAACATGAGATAAGCACTTGCCTTTAGTTGAGTTTGCTTACAACAACAGTTATCAGGTGAGTATACAGATGGCACCTTATGAGGCGCTATATGGTCGGAGGTGTCGTACGCCCTTATGTTGGGCTAAGGTAGGGGAAAGCATGTTACTCTACCAGATGTGTTGAAAGACACAGATGAAAAGTTTAAGCTTGTATGCGACCGGTTGAAAGCGGTTGCGGATCGGCAGAAATCTTACGCAGATTTGAAGCGTAAGGAGATTGAATATGCAGTGGGCGATCGTGTATTCTTGAAAGTGTCACGAGGTTATTGAGTGTGTGGGTCATGTGGCATATCAGTTGAGGTTGCCTCCCGAGTTGGAGAAAATTCATAATATGTTCCATGTTTCGATGTTGAAGAGATATCGATCAGATCCATCGCATGTTATGTCGGTGGAGGATGTGGAGTCGAGGTCAGATCTATCCTTTGATAAGGAACTCGTAGAGATCCTCGATACTAGCAAGAAAGTCCTACGTGGTAAGACGATAGAACTCGTGAAGGTCTTGTGGCGACACCGAGGTGTTGAGGACACTACTTGGGAAAGCAGGGCAGATATGAAGGAGCAATTTCCGCATCTGTTTCCTCCAGGTAATTTCGAGGAGCAAATTTCTTAAGTGGTGTAAAGTTGTAACACCCCGGTTTTGGGCATAGCGATTTTAAGGTTTATTAGACGATCTGGTGGACTAGGTTAAAGATTCGAGTCAGATTCGGGATCATGTATTTTTTGGCAAGATAAAAATATGGAAAAATAGTTAAAAATAATCTTTTAATATATATTGAATTTTGGTGGAATCAATTTTAGAAAAGGGAGTTCGGAAATATGACATTTCGGGTTAGTGACCTAAATGTAATTTTTGGAAAACTGTTTAAAGTGACTAAAATCAAAAGGGTCAAATCCTTAGAATCCTTAAGGATCTAATCTACCAAGTGTTTGCTGGTGGTTTCTCCCTTCAATTAAATCAATTTAAACATGTGTTTGAAAAGAGTGTTAATAAGGATTAAATATCTAAAGTTAGTTATTAGCTTTTAAAAGAAATTCAAGTAACTTTTTCCTAAACATTTTCTCTCAACTTCTTTTCTTCCAAACACTCGGAATTTCATCAAAATCCAGAGGTGAGGGACTCTTTTCACTCAAATTATTGATTTTAATTTGATTTCTTAAGTTTGTTTTGCAAAATCTCAATGAAATTTTATGTTTTCTTAGCTTTAAACAAGCCAATTGAGGGAGAAACTACATAACAGGGGCAAGGTCCGTGATCTCCTCTGTTAAATGGTTCTTTATTGATATTCCCAAGTATTTGATCGTTGATTTGTTAGTTGTAATGTGATTTTAATGTTTTATCAATGTTTAATTGAGTTATTTTGGAAATATTGATGAAACATGGTGATTTTCAAAGTGGGTCTGATTTCTAGTATTTGAGATTGATTTACAATATGTTTTGGATGTGTTTTGATGTTAATAAGTTGATTTTATCAATAGAATCCCGAAACTCTTGAATCTCTAATTATTTTGGTTGCTAGTTTTGGGTTATTGTGGAGATAATCGAGTTTAATCTTTGATGGAGGTAAAAGGATGTTAGGAAAGGTTTTTTAGATGTTATTTGATGTTGGTTGATGGGTTGAAAGTTGTTTTATGGCTGGGTTAATTTTTCGGAAACGTTTGATGGTGTTTTCTGTATGTTTTGGATGGTTTTCAAGTAGGCAACTTGGGAGTTGCGGGAGATTGTTGTTAGGCAATGGTTTGAATGCATTTTAATGGATTTATCCTCTGGTTTTATGTGTTTAAAACAGGGGAAAATCAAGGCGACGAAGCTTGAAGTTGTTTGGTTGCTTGCTGGGAATAAAATCGGTGAGGCGTATCGGTGAGTGGACAATAAAATATGAATAAAATCGATCGTGGCCAGGGGTCCTTGAGGTATGGCGGTGTAACAAGGCCACTCGGACTATTGGGGACCTCATTTGGGACGTGCAGTTTAACTAGGCAACCCAAATTGATGGTGGTCTTTTGGATTAACTAGGCAATGTCGGTACACTTGCGGTTTAACTAAACAAGGGTGAGATCTCGCGGTTTAACTATGTAAGGGTGTCAAATCTTGCGGTTTAACTTGGCAAGGTTTGGGATGTAGATTAACTACGCATGGTATGAGAAATCGGTGTATCCGATATGTGCATAGGGTAGAGGTAGTCTATCCGGGTCACTATAAATGCCAATATATGTGAAAGTTCATATGTTTGAACCATGTTTAAAATGCTTTGGGATTTAAGCAAGGTTTGTTTAAAAGGCTTTGGGATTTAAGCATGGATTGTATATGATGCTATGTAAAGGTTATTATGTTTTGATTCGGTTGGAATCATGGAAAGATGCTTTGGTTGTAAGCATTTTTGGGAAAAGCAAGCATGTGGTTTTTAAATGGGTTTCAATGCATGATTGTTTTATGAGCATCCTCACTAAGCATGTGTGCTTATGCTCTCTTTTCCTAATGATGCAGAGCATTAAAGTTCGGGCAGCAAAGGCAAGGTTTGCAAGGATCCAAAAGATAAACTACTTTTGAGTATGAACTCAGTTTACGTTTCCTGTTAATAAGGTAATATGTTCGCCATGGTTTTGGGAGTTGTAATCCTGATTTCTTATGGTTTTTAAGTATGTTTCTATGCTGGGTTTTGAGGATGGTTTTATGTTGCTAAGCTTGATGCTAATACTTGCTTGTAGTTGTGGATGAATGGTTGCTTAGGTATGCATCTAGAGCTTCCTTGGTGATTGCCTTGTTGTGATGGTTCAAGCAAGTTTATTATGCTGTGTGGGTTGTGTTGTTATGATGCATATGCTGAGATTGGCCTATTTGTGTATTTTTGGGTTGTTTGGCAAAGTGGTTTTAGGAAGCATGCCTTTAGAATATCATGGGATGTATGAATGCCAATTGGTTGCTGAACTTATGATGTTTAGGTTGCTGTTGCATCTTGGTAGTGTTGTATGAGAGTTTGTGGCATGATGAAAAGGTTTAGTTTTGAAGTAAGCATGTTAAACCAGTCATTTGTGACCATTCAGTCGGGTATACCGCAGACGCATATTCATGTACCGGTACAAAAAGCCATTTCGGGCTTGTGGTTCTGGTACGCGGGCTAGGTGTTGCAATATGAAAATGCTTTTTAAGAGTAGTGTACCAATACTCGAGTTTGTGTATTGGTACGGGAAGGCTGAGTTTGGCATGGGGTTTCGGTATACAGGTTTGAGGATCGGTACGAGCCTTTGGTTTTGGTAAGGCGTATCCGTACGCAGGGTCATACCAGTACGAGAGTTGGCTACTGGAATTTTTAGAATTCGAAATAGAAAGGGCGTACCGATACTCAAGTGTGTGTATCGATACCTGAGGCAGTTAAGTTAGTTAATGGCTTTAGTGAAGTTTTGTTTTGTTTCATTTTGTTCCTTGATTGATGAGGGCTCAATTGTGTGAGTTTGGAGGGTCTTGAGCTGATTTTTGACATGTAAGCTTGAAATATACTTAATTAATGGCTGGTAACTTTAAAATTAGAAAAGTCCTTCCAGAGTGCTGAAATTACATTTTGGTCCCTAATTTGTGTTTGTGGCCAATTTTATATCGTTATGATGCCTGATTGAGATGAGTGCTCACCTATGAACAGTATGATCATGTAGGAAGCATCAAAGCATCTAGACAAGATAAAAGAAAAAATGGACGTGTTTTAGATTTAATCTTCCCGGTTTACTTTGGTAAACCTAATGTAGCTTGCTCGATTCGATCTCGCGACTAGGCCGGGTCGAGGGGGTTACATGGATTGTCCCTGTTGTGAATATCCTTTGCCCCTCTTTGAAGATTGTGATGCAAAAGATGTTTCAGTACTTCTTTTCTGGCTCTGTGATTCTTTTTCAGTTTTCTCTCGAACATTCTCCATCGCTTTATCTTTGTTAACTGCGTCTTGGAAATCTCTGGGAATAAATGCCACCAACACCTCTTGATATCGGATATTTAGTCCACTCATAAAGCTGCCAGTAATGGCTCTCTCATTCGGAAGCAATTCAAAGGCAAACCTACACATTATGTTGAACTCGCACTTGTACACATACACCGAGCATTCTCTTTGTTTAAGATTCAAGAACTGTTGTTGCATCTCCCAAGTGAATACATCTCCAATATATTTCCTCCTAAACTCACGGGGGAAAAACTGTCAGTTCACTTCTTCTCGTACACGAGCAGTAATATTGTTCCACCATACTAGTGCTTGCTCGCTTAATAGGGAAGCAACTCCTTCCAGCTTTCCTCGATCATCACATTCAATTTGAGCTAACATTATCTGCATGTCGTTCAGCCAAAAATCAGTCGACATAGGGTCTCCATCAATATCACCTCGAAAGTCGGGAGCGTGCAGCTTCTTTAACTCTTTAGGAACAGAAACTCAAGGAGGTCTGTTAATTATCGCATTCAGGGCTTGCAAAAATGTTGTAACACCCCGGTTTTGGGCTTAGCGGTTTTGAGGTTTATTAGGTGGTCTGGTGGACTGGGTTAGAGATTTGAGTCAGATTTGCGACCGTATATTTTTCGGTAAGATAAAAATATGGAAAATAGTTAAAAATCATCTTTTAATATACATTGATTTTTGGTGGAATCAATTTTAGAAAAGAAATTTGGAAATATGACATTTTGGGTTAGTGACCAAAATGCAATTTTTGAAAGCTATTTTAAAGTGACTAAAATCAAAAGGGTCAAATCCTTAAGGAGCTAATCTACCAAGTCGTTTCTGGTGGTTTGTCTCTTCAAATCACTTTAAACATGTGTTTTAAAAGGTTGTTAATAAGGATTAAATATCTAAAGTTACTTATTAGCTTTTAAAAGAAATTCATGTAACTTTTCCTAAACCTTTTCTCTCAACTTCTTTTCTTCCAAACACTCAGAATTTCATCAAAATCTAGAGGTAAGGAACTCTTTTCACTCAGATTATTAATTTTAATTTGATTCTTTAACTTTGTTTTGCAAAATCTCATTAAAATCTTATATTTTCTTAGCTTTAAATAAGCCAATTGATGGAGAAATCACATAACATGGGTAAGGTCCGTGATCTCCTCTATTAAATGGTTCTTTATTGATATTCCCAAGTATTTGATCCTTGATTTATACGTTGTAATGTGATTTTAATGTTTTATCAATGTTTAATTGAGTTATTTTGGAAATATTGATGAAACATGGTGATTTTCGAAGCGGATCTGATTTCCAGCATTTGAGATTGATTTAATATATGTTTTGGATGTGTTTTGATGTTTATAGGTTGTTTTTATCAATAGAATCGTGAAACTCTTGAATCTCTAATAGTTTAGGTTGCTAGTTTTGAGTTATTGTAGAGATAATCGAGTTTAATCTTTTCTAGAGGTAAAAGGATGTTAGGAAAGGGTTTTTGGATGTTATTAGATGTTGGTTGATGGGTTGAATTGTTGTTGTTTTATGGTTGGGTTAAGTTTCGAAAGTGTTAGATGATGATTTCGGTATGTTTCAGATGGTTTTTGAGTGGGCAACTTGGGAGTTGCGGGAGATTGTTGTTAGGCAATGGTTTGAATGCATTTTAATGCATTTATCCTCTAGTTTTATGTGTTGAAAACAGGGGATAATCAGGGCTACGAAGCTTGACGTTGTTTGGTTGCTTGCCGGGAGCTTGTTTCGCGTTGGCAAGGAAGGCGAGGCGTATCGGTGAGTGGAAACTCATTTTAAATGCTTTACAAAGGTTTGTAAAGGTTGTTGGGAGTTTAGTGTAAGCGTGATACACTTACCTAAGCTTGGAAGTAAGTTTCCCTTATTTTGCTCCTGAATATTGATTTAGATATGGGCAAGTTGTTTGCATGGTTTGGTGATAATCATGGTGTGGTTTACTTACTGGTAATAAATGATTTTGAGTACATATGCAGGGGTTTGAAAGTATATTAAATGCTATTGAGCAATGGTTTTCATTCTGGTTGGGAATGGTGTTATTATATTGGCAATGAGATTTGCATATGTGATGTTTTGTTAATGCATTATAAACAGTGAGTAAATGGATGTAAATGATTTGTAAATGATATATTGGCTATGAGACAAGGTGAGAAAACAATCGGATATTATTGGCATGCCATAGGATTAAAAGTGCACTATAAAATATGAACAAAATCGATCGTGGCCATGGGTCGTTGAGGTATGGCAGTGTAACAAGGCCACTCAGACTGTTGGGTCCTCATTTGAGACTTTCGGTTTAACTAGGCAACCCAAATTGATGGTGTTCTTGCAGATTAACTAGGCAAGGCCGGTACACTTGTGGTTTAACTAGGCCAGGGTGAGATATCGCGGTTTAAGTAGGCGAGGGTGTCAAATCTTGTGGTGTAACTAGGCAAGGTTTGGGATATCATGCGGTTTAACTAGGCATGGTATGAGAGATCCGTGTATCCGATATGTGTATAGGATAGAGGTAGCCTATCCGGGTCACTATAAATGCCAATATACGTGAAAGTTCATGTGTTGAACCTTGTTTATAATGTTAAGCATGGTGTGTTTAAAATGCTTGGGATTTTAGCATGAATTGTATATGATGTTATATAAAGATTATTATGTTTTGATTCGGTTGGAATCATGGAAAAATGCTTAGGTTGTAAGCATGTTTTGGGAAAAGCAAGCATGTGGTTTTTAAATGGTTTCTAGTACATCATTGTTTATGAGCATCCTCACTAAGCATGTGTGCTTACGCTCTTTTTTCCCTAATGATGCAGAGCATTAAAGTTCAGGGCAGCAAAGGCAAGGTTTGCAAGGATCCAAGAGAGAAACTACTTTTGAGTATGAACTCGGTTTACGTTTTCAGTTAATAAAGCAATGTGTTCGCCATGGTTTTTGGGAATTGTAAATCCGTTGCATTGAGGTTCTCTAGAATGATTCTATGCTAGTTTTTGATGATGGTTATATGTAGTTTATCTTGATGTTGTTATTTGCCTATGGTTGAGGTTGAATGGTTGGTTAGGTATGCATCTAGAGTTTCTTTGTGGGTTGCTATGTTGTGCTGGTTTGACAAGGTTTAATATGCTATGTTGCGTGTGTTGGCATGTTGCTTATGCTGAGAATGGTTTAAATGTGCATTTTGGTATGTTTGGTAAAGTGGTATTGGAAGCATGCCTTTAGAATGGTCCTTTGGAAGTGTGAGGCTGTATGGGTTGCCTAACTTGACATAAATGGTAGTTTGTGTATATTCAAGTGTTGATCAACATGTATGCAAGTTACTAGGGGTCTATTGCATCCAAGATAAGGTGAAAACCAGCTAATTTTGACATTACAAGCCTCGACATACCTAAACGCGGGGGATCGTCTCGGTACGGCTAGGCAAATATGGCCAGGACATTTTGGTATAGGCAGGTGTGTTTCGATACGCCTAAAGGTTACTAGAATTACACTTTTTGGAGAAGAGGTCGCGTACCGAAACACCAAGGGACCGTATCGATACGGTGTGAAATGATTTTGAACCGTATTTTATACTCAAAGTAGCGTACTGGTACGTGCCTTACCGTATCAAAATGATGAGTTTACAACCGTATCGATACGGGACTCGGCATATCGATATGGATACCGTTGTTTCTATTAATGTCCTAGGAAGGTAGTTATGGTTTCTTTCGCTTTAGTCCTGAATCTTGTTTTGCCAATTATTTGAGCTTGGATGATCGTTTGAAGCTGATTTTTGACACATAAGCATGAAATGTACTTAATTAAATGGTTGGTAACTTAAAAATTGGAAAAGTCCTTTTATATTGCTAAAATTACATATTGATCCCTAAGTCGTGTTTGTGGCCAATTGGATATCGTTCGATGCCCGATTGATATAAGTGCTCACCTATGAACAGTATGATCATGTAGGAAAGCATCAATGCATCTAGACAATATAAAAGAAAAAATAGAGTGTTTTATGTTTAATCTTCCCGGTTTACTTCGGTAAACCTAGTGTAGCTTGCTCGGTCCGGTCTTGCGAGTAGGCTGGGTCGAAGGGGTTACAATTGTTGGTATTAGAGCCAGGTTTGTGAAAAATTAGGATGTTGTTTGATGAGTTGTTGTTGTTTAAACTGCACGGTGGTTGTGTATGTGTTCGGTGTTTGTTTAATGTTCTGTTAGGGTATGTTTTGGGAACACATTGCCTATTACCGAGGATTTTAAATGCGTTTTAAAGTTTACTTGGATCATTTGCCTGATGCTAGCCTAACTCTAATGTGTTTTGATGCTTTTGTTAGCATGGCTCGACGTGAGCACATTCTATAGCTAATACTGCCGAGGTTGGGCAGAATAATGAGACAGAAGAGAAACTCCCTCATGTTTTACCTCCTTCTCCTCCAGTGGTTCCTCCAGTTGACGTTGGGGCAGGTGAAGCACCCCATGTTCACCAAGTGATTGTGTATGGTGATTTGACTCTATTGGTTCAGGCGATAACGGGAGCTTTCCAAGTAGCGATGGCTAGAGTGTAGCCCCAGGCACCAGCACCCGCTGTGGTGGCAAATCAAGGTTTACCCTTAGAGCATTTGAGGAGTTTGGGAAATGAGGAGTTTCAAGGTTTGAGCCCTGAGGTAGCCTAAGGTTGGCTAGAAAAGACGGTTCACATCAGGAAACAGATGGGATATAACGAGGAGCGCAAGTTGCGTTGCATTGTATCTTTGCTACATGGGGATGCATATCATTAGTGGGTGACCACAATTCCAGGCGTTCCCGAGGCAGATGTTACTTGGGAGTTTTTTCGGAAAGCTTTCAAGAGGAAGTATCTTGGTACCCAATATTTGGATATGAAGAAACGCTAGTTTATGTCGCTATCTCAATGAGGCATGTTTGTTGCTGAATACGAGGTGAAGTTTGTTCGGCTGAGTCAGTATGCTCCGAAGTTGGTTCCAGATAACCATCAGAGATGTGACAAGTTTCGTTATGGTCTTGTTAAGGACATTAAGACGTATCTCTTGGCTGCAGATTACACAGATTTTGATGTGTTGGTCAATCGGGCCAAGGATATTGAGCAGTCATTGGGTGCATCAGTTTAGGCTGTAGGTGTGAATTTGGGTAAAAGGGTGGCTGACTCTAGCTATTTTGGGAGGCAGAATAGGAGGTTCAGGGATTAGAGACATAAGCTAGATTATAAGCGTGGTGGTGGAGTTGGCCAGGGTGCTCAGGAAGCTCGTATTACACCAGAGTGTGAGCGATGCGGTAGGCGTCACGCGGGTATATGCTGGGGTAATATTGGAGCTTGTTGGATTTGTGGCTCATCTGATCACTTGAAGCGTGTTTGTCCTCGGGTGGCGAGAGATGTACCAACACAGGTTGCTACACCTGCTAGGGGCCGAGGCCATGGCAGGGGTAATTTTCAGAGGTACGGGGATGGTTAGAGGGGTATGGATCATGCTGAAGTGGTGAGACCTAAAGGTGGTTAACCAGCTCGGGTCTTTGCTCACCGAGAGGGTCGTAATGACACGGATGTGATCGCAGATACTTTTATTTTGCAATCCTTGTCATTGTTATCTTTGATTGATTCGAGGTCTACGCATTCATATATCTTGAGTGAACATGCATCTTTGCTGAATGTTCCTGTTGAGATCTTAGATGTTGGTATGTTAGTCACAAGTTCTTTTGGGGAGACAGGTACAACAAGAATGTTGTATCGGTATTGTCCTTTGGTGGTGCATGGTCATGAGTTTGCCACATATCTGATGGAATTGCCATTCCATGGTTTTGACATCATTTTGGGTATGGATTGGTTGAGTGAGCACAGAGCAGTTGTGAATTGTGAATCCAAGAGGATTTTATTGAGGTTGGCCGATGATTATGAAGTTGTGGTGGTTGGCAAGAATGTTAAGTTCATGTCCATTGTGGTTTCGGCTATTAGAACGAAGAAGATGATGTTTGATGGCTGCCAAGCTTATTTGGCTATTGTTATGAATTCGGAAGCCAAGGGTGTTCGAGTGCAGGACATTCAGACTATTTGTGACATTTCTAAGGTTTTTCTTTAGGAGTTGTTGGGTTTACCTCAGGATAGAGAGGTGGAGTTTCGTATTGAGACATATGAGGGTACAACACCAGTGTCCATTGATCCTTATAGGATGGCACCAAAAGAATTGAAGGAGTTGAAGTCTCAGCTTTAGGAGTTGTTGGACCATGGGTTTATTCGACAAAGTGTTTCTCAGTGGGGTGCTCCTATTTTCTTCGTGAAAAAAAGGATGGTATGATACGTATGTGCATTGATTAGCGTCAGTTAAACAAGTTGACGATAAATAATAGGTACCCATTACCGCGGATTGATGACTTGTTCAATCTGTTTCATAGAGCAGAGGTGTTTTCCAAGATAGATTTAAGATCGGGGTATTACCGGTTGAAAGTTAAGGATGTGGATGTGCATAAAACTGTGTTTCGTACGAGGTATGAGCATTATGATTATCTGGTCATGCCTTTTGGTTTGGCCAATGCCCCGGCTGCGTTTATGGACATGATGAATAGAGTGTTTCATGAGTATCTTGATCAATTCTTGGTGATGTTCATAGATGATATTCTCGTGTACTCTTGTACCGAGGAAGAGCATTTCGACATTTGTGGATAGTGTTGAAGGATAATCAGTTGTACGCTAAGTTGAGCAAGTACGAGTTTTGGCTCATTGAAGCGACATTCCTTGGTCATGTGGTGTCCGCATAGGGTATTCGCGTTGATCCAGAGAAAATTGAGGCTATTCTCAATTGGAAGCCACATAAGTTTGTATCAGAGGCACATAGTTTTCTTAGGTTGGCTGGTTATTATCGCCGTTTTGTTGAGGGGTTCTCGAGTATTGTAGCACTGTTGACCAAGTTGTTACAAAAGAATGTTCCTTATGTGTGGACGGAGAAGCAGCAGTACAGTTTTGAAAAGTTGAAGGAAGTTCTGATGCATGCTCCTATGTTGATTCAGCCTGAATCTGGGAAGGAGTTTGTGTTTTTTAGTGATGCGTCGTATGTTGGATTGGGTTGTGTGCTGATGCAGGATGGGAAGGTTGTGGCCTTTGCATCGAGGCAGTTGAAAGTTCATGAGTGCAGTTATCCAACTCATGATTTGGAGCTTGCGGCCATGGTTTTCACTTTGAAATTTTGGCTATATTACCTCTATGGAGAGAAGTGCTTGATCTTTACGAATCACAAGAGCTTGAAGTATTTGATGTCCCTGAAAGATTTGAATCTTAAGCAACGTAGATGGTTGGAGTTGCTTAAGGACTACGACTTGACAATTGAGTATCATCCTGGTAAAGCCAATGTAGTGGTAGATGCTTTAAGTCGTAAGGTTGCGGTTGAGCTTCGAGCTATGTTTGCAAGGTTGAGTGTGACACAGAAGGGTGGTTTGCTGGCTGAATTGCAAGTTAAGCCTACGTTGTTACAGTTGATTAAAGCTAAGCAACTGTATGATGATTCGTTGGTTGAGCATGTTAAGGATACAACAGATGGCTATTTGACGAAATTTCATTTTGATATGATAGAGTTTTGTGTTTCAAGGGTCGAATAGTGGTGTTGGATGTTCCGGAGTTGAGGCACACTATCTTGACGGAGTCACACTCTAGTCCTTTTGTTATGCATCTTGGTAGTGTTAAAATGTATCATGATTTAAAGCAGGCATGTTACTGGGTTGGGTTGAAAAAAGATGTGGCTGAGTTTGTTTCCAACTGCATGACGTATGGCAGTGTAACAAGGCCACTATAAAATATTAAAAAAATCAATCGTGGTCACGGGTCCTTGAGGTATGGCGGTGTAACAAGGCCACTCAGACTGCTGGGACCTCATTTGGGACTTGCGGTTTAACTAGGCAACCCAAATTGATGGTGTTCTTGCGGATTAACTAGGCAAGGTCGGTACACTTGCGGTTTAACTAGGCAAGGGTGAGATCTCGCAGTTTAACTAAGCGAGGGTGTCTGATCTTGTGGTGTAACTAGGCAAGGTTTGGGATGTCATGCTATTTAACTAGGCATGGTATGAGAGATCCGTGTATCTGATATGTGTATAGGATAGAGGTGGTCTATCCGGGTCACTATAAATGCCAATATATGTGAAAATTCATGTGTTGAACCTTGTTTATAATATTTTGGGGATTTAAGCATGGTTTGCTTAAAATGCTTTGGGATTTTAGCATGAATTGTATATGATGTTATATAAAGATTATTATGTTTTGATTCAGTTCGAATCATGGAAAATGCTTAGGTTGTAAGCATGTTTTAGGAAAAACAAGCATGTGGTTTTTAAATGGTTTCTAGTGCATCATTGTTTATGAGCATCCTCACTAAGCATGTGTGCTTACGCTCTCTTTTCCCTAATGATGCAGAGCATTAAAGTTCAGGGCAGCAAAGGCAAGGTTTGCAAGGATCCAAGAGATAAATTACTTT
Source organism: Hibiscus mutabilis (assembly GCA_019671005.1). Classification (NCBI taxonomy): domain Eukaryota; kingdom Viridiplantae; phylum Streptophyta; class Magnoliopsida; order Malvales; family Malvaceae; genus Hibiscus; species Hibiscus mutabilis. Next base: position 14,914,992 of record CM033749.1, on the reverse strand, counting down.
TGAGTATGAACTCGGTTTACGTTTTCAGTTAATAAGGCAATGTGTTGGCCATGGTTTTTGGGAATTGTAAATCCGCTGCATTGAGGTTCTCTAGAATGATTCTATGTTGGTTTTGATGATGGTTATATGTTGTTTAGCTTGATGTTGTTCTTTGCCTATGGTTGAGGTTGAATGGATGATTAGGTATGCATCTAGAGTTTCTTTGTGGGTTGCTATACTGAGTGTGTTGGCATGTTGCATATGCTGGGAATGGTTTAAATGTGCATTTTTGTATGTTTGGCAAAGTGTTATAAGAAGCATGCCTCTAGAATGGTCCTTTGGAAGTGTGAGGTTGTATGGGTAGCCTAACTTGATATAAATTGTAGTTTGTGTATATTCAAGTGTTGATCAACATGTATGCAATTTACTAGGGGTCAATTGCATCTAAGATAGGGTGAAAACCAGCTAATTTTGACATTATAGGCCCCGGCATACCGATACGCAGGGGACCGTATCGGTACAGCTAGGCAAATATGGCTAGGGCATTTCAATACAGGCAGGGGTGTTTTGATACGCTTAAAGGTGACTGGAAGAGAAGAGGTTGCGTACCGAAACACTAAGGGATCGTATTGGTACTGTGTGAAATGATTTTAAACTATATTTTATACTCGAAGTAGCGTACCGGTACGAGTCTTACCCTATCGAAACGATGAGTTCACAACCATATCGATACGGGACTCAGCGTATCGATACGGATCTTATTGTTTCTATTAATGTCCTAGAAAGGCTATTCTGGTTTCTTTCATTTTTAGTCCCTGAATCTTGTTTTGCCAATTATTTGATCTTGGATGATCGTTTGAAGCTGATTTTTGACACATAAGCATGAAATGTACTTAATTAAAGGTTGGTAACTTAAAAATTGGAAAAGTCCTTTTATATTGCTGAAATTACATTGTGGTCCTTAAGTCATGTTTGTGGCCAATTGGATATCATTCGATGCCCGATTGATATGAGTGCTCACCTATGAACAGTATGATCATGTAGGAAAGCATCAATGCATCTATACAGGATAAAAGAAAATAAATGGACTTGTTTTAGGTTTAATCTTCCCAATTTACTTCGGTAAACCTAGTGTGGCTTGCTCGGTCTGGTCTTGCTACTAGGCCGGGTCGAGGGGGTTACAAATGTACCCAGTCTTGCACCAACATTTCCTATACAGGTGCACCGGCCTCCTATTGCACAGGCTGTTGTACTTCTTCCCCGACCTCTGTGGCATTTTCAGGCCCTGCTTGTTGAGTAGCATGTCAGGATCTGTTTCCCTCTGACATATGTACTCACAATATTTAATTAGACTAATAAGCAATTGCATCAATCAAACAAACATTACTTTCAAGTAAATACATCCTAGTGGCATGTATACATTTTAATATTTTATCGAGTTCAGTTTAACTCCAGAACCAACTAAACCTGCAGCTTTGATACCAATAAATGTGACATCCTCTTCCCGTGATCGTACACCAGACACGAGTCAGAAATGCCATGGCTTTTTAAAATAGTCTTTTAATTAAAAACTGGGGTAATTTAAAAATTTTAAAATAACTTTCTAGTGGTCACACATCCTGAGATTTCTCTGGTCCAAGCACACTTAACTTTGTCTAATTTAAAAATAAAATATTAACTTAATACCCGATAGTAAAACTTTTTACGTAAATAATATAATCATATCAAACCATGTAATATTAAGCAGTAACTTGTTTAACGTCTATAAAAAGGTTTATAAAACTATTACATGTCCGGTTAAAGTATTTTAACAAAATAGACAGGTTTATCTAGTACATGCCACTACTAAATACACAAAATATGGATGCATATGTACTGAAAATAACATGTCAATTATTATTCTAGGAAGAGAAGATGATGCAAAAGCCGTCCGCTCCTAGTTTCGATCACCTACGTGTATAACAAAAATACATGCTAAGTATAACTTAGTGAGGCATAAAGTAAACATATATAAAATACTGTATAATGCATGATAACTTCAAAAACATGATAATCATTTAAATCATATAATCGGTAATGCAGGAATAGTTAAGAAAGAAACTATATAGTGATTATTATGTACTGTAAAGACATGTAATTTATGCTATAAAATCATATGGCCCAAGGCAAATATCAAGAGACGAGTAAACGAGTCATGTACTCATAGAGTACTAGCCACTTCCCTTAGGGATGAGGTAATGGTAACGAGCTCGTAGCAACCCTTAGGTGCTTACGGTGGACACAATTAAGTGCCAGATAAACTGTGGACACAATTAAGTGCCAGTTAACTATGGACACATTTAAGTGTCAGATAGACTCTTATGGTATACCACAATACTGTCATACTTAATATTATACTACCAAGGGCAAACATTTAAAACAATTCCTGTAAAGTGACAAACGATTCCAATAATAGTTTATATCATATAAAACATATTCATATTGGAGCAGTTCATACTCTAATATATTCTATAAAATTCATGGTATACGTGCCATTTAAAACTTTATAAAATAACTTGTCATATATATCTATATATATATATATCATGCTATAAATCATTGTAAGCATAAAACTATGTCATAGTCTTTAAGTCAAATAAATAATTTATCATGCAAAAATATGTTATGCTGTATAAAAGTATTTACCTTTGAGGTTGACTTATCACAAGTCTCCCTATAAAATGTATGTTAACAAACATACCTTTGAATACATGTATGCACTCACCTTAGCCTTGCATTAAGGTCAACTTTATTACTTGATATCACTCCCGACCTATTCTTTCCCTTTTCTACTAGTACGATCTCGGTTTGTATTGGAAACTACATTAAAAAAATAACATATATCATTTCAAGTATATGTTAGTACATATTCAATCTAGATATAATAATGGAAAGTAAATAAAATAACTATCCATTAAATATAAAATTGATCCGATAAGGCTTCCTATATTCGAATCACAATTTCTCACATTTTTCCTTAAATCTCCATTTTTTACCAAATACTTATTTTAGTCCCTAAGGACTCTTTCAAGCTTCCAATAGTAAATTTTAAACTTAATCCCTACATTTTTTCATTCTTTACACATTATGACCCCAAACTTTACAATTTATTCAATTTAGTCCCTAATGCAATCTAATTAGGGATTTTCATTCCAATCACCTTAAATCAACACATAAAACCATTCATCCTTCAATCATGTTCTAAATTCGAAACCTTAACATAAACCCTAATTCTTCTTTTCAAGAACATGAACAATTCTTCATCCAAATAACATAATCAAGCATGTAAAACATCATTCTTATCATTTCCATCATCAAAACATTTTTTTTGCAATATTTCCCCTAATTTTTCTCCACTTAGCCGAATGGTCCCTATACCATATACCATAGGATTTTCATCATCTTAAGCATAGAAACAACATCACAACCTTATTTCCAACATGAATAAACCTTAAAACATGAGATTTTAACATGTTCTTCATCCACCCTAATCATCAATACCAACTTAGAAGCATGGAAACTATGTAAAACTTGTACCAAATGAGAGAGAATTCCATGAAGAACAAATCTTTATTTCATATCTAAGCCTCAAATCCAATCATATAAGCTCAAAATTTGAAAAGAAAAATTCCTACCCTTACCTTGAAGACTCACGGCTATGGAGAGAAAGATGAGAGGAAATTTCCACACTTTTCTATTTCTTTATTTCATGCCAAATGGCACTTTAATTCACCTTATTTAAAATAAAAATCCTTTTAATAGTCAAATGACTATTTTACCCCTTAATCTCATCCAATAATATGTTGCCACCTATGTTCTTCACTTTTCCATAACATAAAATATTCATAAAATATATGCAAACTAACCATTTTGCCATTGATGAATCAACTTATCTTCAAAATTGCCATTTTCATCTACTACACCAAATACTGCGTAAATCGAATTTAATTCAAATAAAAATGATTCAAATGACACAATATCATATTCTTCAGTTCTTCCTAAGATTTCCATAAAATTTCCATAATATTCTGAATTCAAATAATTGTCTGAACTAAATATCGAACTTATCCTTTTTATAGCTTTTCACACAAATCTCGTACTAAAAATCTGATTCCCACCTAAATTCTTATACTGGGATAAACTATTCATTTATGGAGTATAAAATATTTTTTGGGAAAGTTACCATTTTTGTCCCTGAACTTTTCTCAACTTTTCACTTTAGTCTCCCAACTTTAAAAGTTTACGTTTTAATCATTAAACTAAAACCACCAACTTTTAATTCTTTACGTTTTAGTCACTGAACAACTACTGGGGTATTACACGTAAAGCAATAGAGAAAGACAATAAAAGCGTCCTAAGATTTCTTCTTTGTGCCCTCGAACTATTGCTTCAGTGCTCCAAACTCCTAAAGCCTCTCTCGATAGCTTTTCGTCGCTTGGAAGCTCCTCTTAGCCTTTGAAAATGGCGGTTCACCGATTAAGAAGACAAAGGGTTATTCTTCTTTGAATAAAAGCTTCTCTGCGTATTTTTGCGTTAAGTTCAGCCCCTTCTTAATTGTTGCCTTTATGCCTTTATATAGAGGTGTCTCTCCTAGGGTTAAAAAACCCTAAAGTGCAAGAACCTTTTAACGAGGATCTTGCTTTTCTACGTCATTAAATGCTCAATAAAGAATATCTTGTCACATGCTTTTAATGTAACGCCCTGAAAAAGGGCCTAGTTGTGAATCGGGTTGGACCGAAGGTTCGAGAGAACTAGTTTAGGCAATTCGAATAGTTTCGGGAAAATAATTTTATAAAATTGATCTTGGGGAAATTAAATATGGAAAAATGTTATAAATTACTTAATTAATATTCTAAGTAAATTGGTGAAGTCAATTTGAGGAAATTAAATTTGATTTTAAGACATTTTAGTCTAGTGACTAAATTGAAAGTTTTCAAAACTATTATTGGTGACTAAATCGAAAAAGGATCAAAACTTAGAATCTTTAAGGAGCTATTTGACTATTCTTTTCAACAAATTTCACTCTTAACTTAGGCTATTTTTAAATGGTTTAATAATTGGATAAATGAGGATTTAATTAAAAATATCTTTATTTCCTAAAAACATTTTCTTACGTAACTACTTTTCTCAAAATCTTTTCTCTCAACTTTCTCAGCAACCAAACTGAGATTTCTACTTCTAAATCTCTAGGAATCAATCATCATCGATTTCTTTTTTGATTTCTATTTGATTTCATCAAATACCTTTGCTAAATCTCTCTGGATTTCATCAAAGCTTGACCAATTAAGGAGAAATCAACAATTAGAGGTGATTTTCGTTTCTCTCCTCTAATTAAAGGTTCTTCAATGAAATTCTCAAGTTCTTGATCCTTTGTTGTTGATTTATGTTGTGCAATTGTGATTTTCACCTTGATTTGTTAATTAAATTGAGTTTTCTTGGAAAATTAGTGGAAGTTGAATTGGATTTTTTTTAGTGATGGATTTAATTGATTTATATCCTAAATTAGATGTGTTTTAATATTGAAAGAGTTGATTAATCAATCTAATCCCAAAACTAAGTGAATTTTTAGTTTTCTAAGTTGGGTATAGTTGGTTTTTGGCTTGATCTTGTTGTTGTAGTGTTGTTGGAGATATAGGACGTGTTTGAAGTGTTTTTGGATGTTAATTGATGATGTTAATGTGTTCAAATCATTAGATATTGGTTGGGCTTTGATTAGGAAAGGTTTGGTGGTGTTCTTGATGGTTTTAGGAAGGTGTGGAGTGGGATCTTGTGAGGCGATGTTGTGTTTGTTGGTTGCTGGAGGTTTGTGTTAGTGTTTTAATACTCTATTTTTTGTTGGGTAAAGGATGGGGAGTTGAATCCTTTGCCTTTTGAAGAAGGCGCGAAAGCTTAATTCGCGCATCAGCAAGCAAGCTTGGATTGTTGGTGAGTGGAAAAGTGTTTTACTACTGTAAAAAGGCTTGAAAAGGAGTTGTGGGGGTGTAGATAAAGTTTGACACACTTAGCTAACTTTGGAAGTAAGTATCGGTTGAGTTTCTCCCAGTTTCGGCTTTTGCAAAATGAAATCTCATGCACATGCTATGGTTTTGAATACTCACTATATTATGCATGTTTATAAATGATTTATGATGCAAATGATCATTGATGATTACTTATGGAAATAGCATATGATTTATGCAAGTATTTTTGAGAATATGAAAATACATGGTTTAATGTATTTTGGAAGATTGATCTATTGCATATGTAAAACTGTAACCCCTTAACCCGGCCTAGACGCCCGACCGAATCAAGAGTGCCACATTAGGTTTGCCAAAGCAAACCGGAGAAAGGATACGAAAAGTCGGTCCATTTTTTTATCTTGTCTAAATGCAAATTAATGTTCCTACATGTTCATACTCGCAGCGGGTAAGTTCACGAATGAAACGAGTCACAAAAGACAATTAATTGCATCATATTCAAAATTAAGGACTAAAACGTAAATACTTTAAATTAAAAACCAAAATTGAATTTAAGATTACCAATCCTCAATTAGTCCATTTACATGCCAACATGATAAATTCCAGGTCAATTTAATCATCCTAATTCATACAATTGCATTCCCAAAGCTCAGGGACCAAAATGAAAGAACCAGAAACTTCCAAGATTCCAAAATAACCAACTTAATGGTACCCGTATCGGTACGCGCACTCGTGTTTCGATACGCCCTTACATTCTTAAAAAATCAGAATCCAGTAGCTAAAACACGTACCGGAACACTTGTTTGCGTACCGGTACGCTTGGCAAAAATGCCTACGACCGTATTGAAACACTTGCTCGAGTATCGAAATGTTAAGCCTGAAAAGGCAGGTTCGTATCGAAACACCCTCCCGCATATTGAAACGCTATGCCTAAAATGGCCTAGTCGTACCGATACGAGGACACCTGGACCTGTACTAACATTTTTAGCTGGTTTTTCACATAAAACTAGATACATTTAGGTCCTAGCAACTTACATACATACATATAAACATCTAACATCACATTTAACAATAATTGCACCAAGGTTTAACTACAACACAAGATTATGCCTCCCAAAAGGTTGATCTAGAGGAATGCTTCCTATAACTCACCACCAGACATACCAAAATGCCTAACTAAGCAAATATCAGCAAGAACACCATACCAACAACACATCAATACCATACTCAATAGGATTAGCTCATCAAAACATGTCATCCAAGCAAAAACCATCTAGATGCATACCTAGGAAACCATATAACATCAACCATAGGTAACGGTGCATGATAAGCGAAACATCAACAATCAAACTCCAAAATCACAACATTAACATGCTCAAAACTAGGGAGAACTGAATTAAAATCCCAAAAATCCATGGTGAACGCATTGCCTTATTAACCGAAAACTAAAATCGAGTTCATACTCAATTAGTCTTGTCTTTGGATCACTTAATCCTTGCCTTTGCTGCCTCCAAGCTTTAATGCTCTGCATCATTAGAGAAAAGAGAGCGTAATCACACTTGCTTAGTGAGGATGCTCTTAAACGATGATGCATTTAAACCCTTGAAAACCAACACTTGTTTTCAAACCATGCTTATGACCTAAGCAAGTTCCATTAGTTTCAAATCAAAACATGCATATCAACCATATGCAAATCAATACATATATTCTACATGCTTAATCCCAAAGCATCAAATACAAAAACATGCTTAAATCCCAAAGCATTATATACAAAACCATGCTTAAATCCAAAAACATTTTAAATAGATTCAACATTAAAATTCTCATATATTGGCAATTATAGAGACACCGGGTAGTCGACCACTATCCTTGATTAGCTGATCGCTGATCTTTAATTAACCGACCATTAACTTTACACATCGGATACACGGATCTCCCTTAATGACCGACCATCATCAATACTACCCCATGTCGTCCGCATGACTTTACAACCTTGCCGACCGCATGACTTTACAACCTTGCTGGCCGCAAGCTTTACATCAACAAGGGGAACCGACCGCTCAACCCAAGTGATAACAACATAGTCTGGATAGCCGACCGCTATACCTCAAAAACTCTTAACACACGATTCATTTTTAACCATATTATAGTGCACTTTATCCTATGGCATGCCAACTATATCCGAATGTTTTCTCACCTTGTCACATAGCCAATATATCATTTACAAAACCATTTACTCGTTGTTTTACAATGCATTACACAAAATCCCCACATATGCAAATCACGTTGCCATAGCAATATTACATTCCCGACCGGAATAAAAACCAATGCTCACTAGCATGAAATATACCTTTAAGCCACTGCATGTGTACTTTAAAATCATGCATTAGCAGTAAGTAAAACCAACCATGTTTACGACTAAAACATGAATCACACATGCTCATATCCGAACCGATATTGAAGAGCAAAAGAGGGAAACTTACTTCCGAGCTTAGGTAGGTGTTTTAAACCTATCATAAACTCCCAAAACCACTTTCAAACCTTTGAAAGACTTTTAAGACCGTTTTCACTCACCGATTTCACTTCGCCTTGCTTGTTACACCGAAACAAGCTCCCGACTAGCCTAGAACCACCTCAAGATGCTACACCTTGATTATCCCCTGTTTTGGCCACACAAAACCAGAGGAAACATGCATTAAAATGCATCCAATACTCTGTTTCAACCCAAAATCCCATAGCTCTCAAGATGCCCACATAAAACTCATCCGAAACTTACCGAAATCAACCTCAAACACTACTCAATCTTAACTCAGCCATATTATAATGATTCGAAACATCAAGCTTCATCAATTAATATCTAAAAACTATTTCCCAACATCATTTTACTTCTAGCAATGATTAAACACCTTAAACAACCCAACAACCCTTAACTATCAACCTAAACAATTAGAAATTCAACCAATTCCGGGATTCCATTATTAAAAACAACTTATCCACATTATAATACATCCAAAATAAGATTGAAGTCAATCCACAACACTAGAAAAACAGATCCAAATCGAAAATCACAAGATTCTTCAATAAAACATCAATTAAGCTAAAATCCAAAATTAATTAATCAAAACTTATTAGAAAAACATATGTAAAGAGCCAAGAACTTGGGAATTTCAGTAAAGAACCTTTCATTAGAGGAGAAGAACGAAGGTTGCCTCCAATGAATGAGTTTCCCCTCAATTGGATGATTTTTCCTCTTGAAAAACAAAAAAAATCAATAAGATTTTTGGAAAACAAATTGAGGAATCATTTAGCAAATTAATGAGTAAATAAATTAAGATCATTACCTTAAATATCGGATAAAAAAAGAGTGTTTGGATGAGAGTAGTTTGAGAGAAAATGTGAGAAAAGAAAAGTTACGTCAAAATATATTTTAGAAATATAACTACCTTTTTTAATTATTTTAATTAAAATCGTTTTAAAATAATCCTAATTAAGGGTATACTTAGATTAGACTAAATGGTAAAATAGCTCCTTAAAGATTCTAAGTTTTGACTCTTTACAATACAGTCACCTTTTAAAACAGTTTTCAAAAATTGCATTTTGGTCACTAGACAAAATGTCATCCTTCCAAGGTTGTTTTACAAAATTGCTTTCACCAATATTTTTAATATAATAAAATATGATTTTAAAACATTTTACATATTTTTATCTTTCAGAAAAATATCTGCTGCCGAATTCGACTCGAATCTCTAACTTGATCCACTAGACCGTCTAACTAGCCCCAAAACCGGGGTGTTATATAAAAGAGTGAAGTAATGTTGTTTATTGAATATATTGGCAAGTGGTTGTGTTTAAAATGATATCGGATATAGTTGGTATGCCATAGGATTTAGAGAGCACTATAAAAAGTCGCTTCATGTTTGTCGAGGGGTGTTAAGAGTCCGTAATCTCCAATATGAGAACCGCAACGATTGAGGTGGGTAAATGTTCCGTTTACTCCCGCTGGTTGATTATACATCCAAATTGTAGAGGTGGGCAAGTGTGCCGTTACTCCGGTTTGAACCGTAGAGGTGGGCAAGTGTGTCGTTACTCCGGTTGAGGTATGTATGTGAAGTGGTTGTGGGAACCACTTGAGAAATCCATGTATCTGATAAGTTTTGTGAAATGTAAGGTTGCTATAGTTGGAGGTATAGGACATGTTTAAAGTGTTTTTGGATGTTAATTGATGATGTTAATGTGTTAGAATCATTAGATGTTGGTTGGGCTTTGATTAGGAAAGGTTTGGTGGTGTTCTTGATGGTTTTAGGAAGGTGTGGAGTGGGATCTTGTGAGGCGATGTTGTGTTTGTTGGTTGCTGGAGGTTTGTGTTACAGAGATGTGTTTTAATCGTCTATTTTTGGTTGGGTAGAGTAGGGTCATTTGGCTTTTGAAGAAGGCGCGGAAGCTTGATTCGCGCATCGGAAAGCAAGCGTTGGATTATTGGTGAGTGGAAAAGTGTTTTACTGCTGTAAAAAGGTTTAAAAAGGAGTTGTGGGAGTTTAGATAAAGTTTGACACACTTAGCTAAGCTCGGAACTAAGTATCAGTTGAGTTTTTCTCGGTTTCGGCTTTTGTAAAATGAAATCTCATGCACATGTTATGGTTTTGAATACTCACTGTATTATGCATGTTTAGAAATGATTTATGATACAAATGATCATTGATGATTACTTATGGAAATAGCTTATGATTTATGTAATTATTTTTAAGAATATGAAAATACATGGTTTAATGTATTTGTGGAAGATTGATTTAATGCATATGTAAAACAGTGAAGTAATGTTGTTTATTGAATATATTGGCAAGTGGTTGTGTTTAAAATGATATTGGATATAGTTGGTATGCCATAGGGTTTAGAGTGCACTATAAAAAGTCGCTTCATGTTTGTCGAGGGGTGTTAAAAGTCCGCAATCTCCAACATGAGAACCGCAGCGGTTGAGTGGGTAAATGTTCCGTTTACTCCCACTGGTGGAAATCATGGTCATAGGTGATTGCTTGAGTATGCCATGCTTAGTGTAGCTTCAATCTATGTTCCTATGATTAAATGTTTATGATTCCATATGATGATTAGAGGTTGATTGGATAGCATTAGATTGAGCCAAAGTGTCATATATTGGGCCTAAAGGTCATTACAGGTCGTCCCGTACCGGTACAAACCCCTCAGGTTTCAGTACACGGGGACTCGTCCTGGCTCAAAGTGTTTAAAATAGCCTAGGCGTACCGATATGCCTGGTAACCGTATTGGTACGCATAGTATTGAAAAAGTGCTCGTTTCGGTACATGGGTTACCGTATCAATACGGTGTTTAACTATTGGAATTCTGATTTTCAAAACACACAAACCCATACCGATACGCCTCGGGACCGTATCGATACGTCTTTGTCTTTTTGTGCAGTATCAAAATGCATATGACCCGTACCTGTACACAGACCATTATTTCAGTTATATAAGCATCTGTAGTTTGAAATATTTGCATTTTGGACCCTGATTCTTGAAAGTGTAATTAAATGAGTATGAACGATCATTTAGAGATGTGATTTAATATGAAGACATGTAATATGACTAATTGAGGATTGATAACTTTAATTTTGTGAAAGCTCGTATAAATATTAGAAATTACATTTTAGTCCTTAGAATACGGATGCGAGCAATTAGATGTCGTACTGACGCCCGACTGAGTTGGGATTTAAACCATGACTTGTATGCACACCATAGGAACTAAAAATGCATCTAGAAAAGATAAAAGAAAAAATAGATTGGTTCGAATGTAATTTCTTTGGGGTTTATTTCGGTAAACCCTAATGTAGCACACTCGGTTCGGTCTTGTGCCTAAACCGGGTCAAGGGGATTACATTTAATAAATTGTCATGTGATCCAGCAAATGTGATCTTTGCTTTCCACATTATTGATGGCTCAATAACGAAGAGGGGACCACGCATTAAATCACATTAAAGGCTCTATGATTTGTCTCCAACGTCACATTGAATGTTGCAGCATCCAGTCCAGCATGAGAGAATTTTGCTCTAATATTCCAGCGCTCCACTGCTCCATTACTTCCTACACAAGAAACACTAAAAACCATTATCTTTCCCATTAATAGCATCAATATAGATAAACATTAAGCTCAAACACCATAACTCCATAACTATATGAAAACTACTCCTAAATGCAACTAAATTAGCCTAAACACATGCAAAAACTAATTAAAAAGGTTGCACAAAATAGGTTATCTACACAATCATCACTCAAAGACCTTCTCTGCAGGGTCTTTATTTTATTTATTAATTCCTCTATCGTTTTCCTATGCTTCCCGAACTTCATCCTACACTATTTGATGAGTTTCATCCTTGTTCTTCTCAATTTTCTCCCAAACAAAATGATGTTTCAATTGTTTCGAGGAGCATTCTTCATCAAGCACCCATTTAGATTCAAATTTGAAGTCTTTTTTGTATTTCTTATTCATACCCTGGAGGAGCAACAAAATTCGTGCATGATCAGATGCTAAAGCAACATCCATAAGGCCAATAGCTTTGGGAAAGCTGTTACTCCATTCGAGATAACACAAAGCTTGATCTAATTTTTCCAAGATAGTATCATCTTCACTTCTTAGTTTGGACCAAGTAAAAGTCCCTCCTTTGATTGAGAGTTCCAAAAGACCCGAGGAATCAATAAAACCATAGAACCATTTTGCATGCGAGAGATCAAAAGGTAGTCCTCCATGTTTCTCCTCCGATCTAGCCACTATGTTGGAATTACCTATTACACACCATTTGTCATGGATGTGTCCTCTAAGAGCTAATAGAGATTCCCAAAAAGCTTGTTTCTCCTTGGCGTATGGAGGACCATACATAAATGCTCCAAACCATTCCTTTTCCCCATTAATAGAGATCTTTGTCTATTAAGTGCTTCCTGTATTAAAGAATGGTTACATTAGTTTCATTGGTCCACTACAGAGCTAATCCCCTTACCATTTTTATAGGGTTAACATAGAACGAATTATTCATCTTAATTATTTCCTGGTATCTTTTCTTCTGCTTCATTTCACTTATGAAGATAATGCAAGGTTTCAACTTGAACACCGTATTCTTTAGGGCCCTACCGGTTTCCTTATTACCAAAACCTCTGACATTCCAAGCCATTAATGCCATAGAGAACCAAGAAAAACAAGACGAAAAAACCAAGAAAAACACCGTGAAGGCGCACAACCAGCAGGCCTCAAGACGACCAACAATGTCAGGATGAACAGACACGGCAAGGAGAGAAAGTAGAGCTAGAAAACAAATAAAACAAGCCAAAACCAGGTACCTTAAAGATTCAGCGCCAAGAAACCCGACCAAGGAAGGTGAGGGTCAACTCAGACACAGCCACAAGCACCTAAAGCGGGACCAACAGAAAAAAACCCAATAGACTTCAAAAAAGAGGACTAAAGAAGAGATCCAACGACAAAATCAGAGTCTGAATAAAACAAAGTCATCCCTTCCCAAGAAGAGCAACAAGCAGATGGAGAGGCCCTTAGCTTCCATACAAAGCAAAACCACCAAGGATGAAAGCAGATAAGTATCAAAGAACCAAAACATGAAAATGAGAGACTCAGTGAAACAGGAAACATCCCCCCAAAGCACACCCTTTGCTTCACTCTTCTCACACTGAGAAGACCCAATATCGAGCTGATAACCGACGAATCTGTTTAGAGGAGGAAGCCCAACACCCGGAGCCAACCAATCGAGCAAAAAATAAGATGAAAATGGAGAACTAAATGGGGGAAGATGAAACTTCTAAGGTTCGCTTAGCTGGGGATTTTTGTTATTCTTGCTTTGAGTTTTATGAAATGGGCATGTTAAGGTGTACTTATACAAGCTTTATTAATGTTTATTAGATGAGATATGCTCGATGATTTGATAAAAGTATTAATTAAGGTTATTTATTACTTTTGTGTTACAATATATTTTTAATAATGCTACTTGTTTTCATTTTGTAGGAAGCAAATGCAAGTTGTTGATCTTTTGGAACTATGAATGCTTTAACTTGATGTAATATTTGTTCATTTATTTTCTTGTAAATTTCAAATTTGTATAGTAGATATTATAACATATATTAAATTCTACATAGATTTTATTCATCTTGAATATGATAATTGTAGTATTAATAATAATTATTAATTTACTATAAATTACATATAATTCAAAGTTGATATTATTGTTACATAAAAAATTTAATCGTCACAAATATATAAATTTCAAAGATGTAATTGCAGTAATTATTTTTTAGCAAAGAAACTTTGTCACAAATAATATTTGATATGTAACATGTTTTTAGACACTATAAATGCACATGTGATAAAAGAATTAGATACCAATATTTTGTTTTTAGACACTTTAAATCTACATTTGTGAAAAAAAATGCTTGTCACTAATACGAACAATGTTAGTTTCGACTTTTTAGTCACTATTACGAAAAATATTAGTTTTGACTTTTGTCACTAATATGAACAATATTAATATCGACTTTTTTGTCACTATTACAAACAATATTGGTTTTGACTTTTTTCACTATTATGTAAATATTAGTGTCCAACGCTTTGTCACTATTATTAATTTTTTTTTGTCAAAAAGCATGGTAACTAGAAAAATGAATATTTATGACGATATTTGTTAAAGTTGTCACTAATATACTAGTGATTGAGTTATTTGTGACAATAAGTGACGACTTGAAAATTCTCTCACTAGAAGTCCTAGAGACTAAATTTAATGCTTTTAGTGAACATATTCATTGTCACTAAAAATACATATTCTTGTAGTGTTTGTTGATCAACTATCTGTAATATGTTCGATGTTGAATGAGTGACGACTTGCAAATTCTCTCACTAGAAGTTCTAGTGGCTAAATTTAATGCTTTTAGTGACCATATTCATTGTCACTAAAAATACATATTCTTGTAGTGTTTGTTGATCAACTATCTGTAATACGTTCAGTGTTGAATGAGTTCTATCAGGTTTTGGGCCATTAAGTGAGTAATTCCAAGATGACATTGTTCTTCTCGAAAAAATGTTTCCCCAGATTTGAGTCAAGCAATTAGTGAGGGATTTGGTTAGACGGTCTAGTGGATCGAGTTAGAGATTCGAGTCGGATTCAGGAGCGAATATTTTTCCGAAAGATAAAAATATAGAAAATGTTTAAAAATCATATTTTATTATATTAAAAATATTTGTGAAAGCAATTTTGGAAAACAAGCTTTGGAAGGGAGACATTTTGGCTAGTGACCAAAATGAAAATTTTGAAAACTATTTTTAAAAGGTGGACTGTTTTGTAAAGAGTCAAAACTTAGAATCTTTAAGGAGCTATTTTACCATTTGGCCTAATCTGAGTTTTCTCTTAATTAGGATTATTTTAAAAAGGTTTTAATTAAAAAGGATTTAGTTAAAAGGTGGTTATTTCTTTCAAAACACAATTTGACGTAACTTTTCTTCTCTCACATTTTCTCTCAAAACACTCTCAGCCAAACATTCTTTTTCCATCAGAGATTTAAGGTAGTGATCTTAATTTCTTAACTAATTGATTTGTTGAATGATTTCTCAAGTTGTTTTCCAAAAATCTCATTGAATTTCTTTATTTTTCAAGAGGAAAAAACCATCCAATTAAGGGGAAACTCATTCATTGGAGGTAAGTTTCGTTATTCCCCACTAATGAAATGTTCTTTATTGAAATTCCCAAGTTCTTGGCCTTTTGCATATGTTTTCTAATAGGTTTTGATTAATTAATAATAGATTTTAGCTTAATTAAGGTTTAATTGAAGGACATTGTGATTTTTGATTTGGATCTAATTTTCTAGTGTTGTGAATTGATTTCAATCTTATTTTGGATTATTATAATGTGGATAAGTTGTTTTTAATAATGGAATCCCGAAATTGGCTGAATCTCTAATTGTTTAGGTTGTTAGTTAAGGGTTTTTGGGTTGTTTAAGGTGTTTAATCATTGCTAGAAGTAAAAGGATGTTGTGAATGAGTTTTTAGATATCAACTGATGAAGCTTGATGTTTTGAATCGTTATAATGTGGCTGGGTTAGGATTGAGTAGTGTTGGAGGTTGATTTCGGTAAGTTTTGGATGAGTTTTGTGTGGGCATCTTGAGAGCTACGGGATTTTAGGTTGAAGCAGAGTATTGTATGCATTTTAATGCATGTTTCCTCTGGTTTTGTGTGGCTGAAACAAGGGATAATCAAGGCGTAGCATCTTGAGGTAGTTCTAGACTTGCCGGGAGCTTGTTTCGCAGTAGCAAGCAAGGCGAAGTGAAACCGGTGAGTGGAAATGGTCTTAAAAGTCTTTAAAAGGTTTGAAAGTGGTTTTAGCGGTTTAGGATAAGTTTGAAACACTTACCTAAGCTCGGAAGTAAGTCCTTCTTTTGCTCTTTAATATCTGTTCAGATATGAGCATGTGTAATTCATGTTTTGGTCGTAAACATGGTTTTGTGTTTACTTACTGTAAATGCATGATTTTGAGAACATATACAGTGGATTAAAAGCGTATTAAATGCTAGTGAGCATTAGTTTTTATTCCAATCGAGAATGTGATATTGCTATGGCATTGTGATGTGCATATGTGGGGATTTTGTGTATTGCATTGTAAAACAGTGAGTAAATGGTTTTGTAAATGATATATTGGCTATGTGACAAGGTGAGAAAACATTCAGATATAGTTGGCATGCCAAAGGATAAAGTGCACTATAATATGGTTAAAAATCGATCATGGGTTAAGAGTCCTTGAGGTATAGCGGTCAGCTACCTGGACTATGTTGTTATCACTTGGATTGAGCGGTTGGTTTCCCTTGTTGATGTAAAGCTTGCGCTCGACAAGGTTGTAAATTCATCCGGTCGGCATGGGGTAGTCTTGATGATGGTCGGTCATTAAGGGAGATCTATGTATCTGATGTATAAAGTTAAAGGTCAGTTAACTAAAGGTTAGCGGTCAGCTAATCAAAGATAGTGGTCGACTATCCGGGGTCACTATAATTGCCAATATATATGAGCATTCTAATGTTGAATCTATTTCTAATGCTTTGGGATTTAAGCATGGTTTTGTATATAATGCTTTGGGATTTAAGCATGGCTTTGTATTTGATGCTTTGGGATTAAGCATGTGGAATATATATATTGTTTTGCAGATGGTTGATATGCATGTTTTGATTTGAAACTATCAAAACTTGCTTAGGTCCTACGCATGGTTTGAAAACAAGTGTTGGTTTTCAAGGGTTTTAAATGCATCATCGTTTAAGAGCATCCTTACTAAGCAAGTGTGTTTACGCTCTCTTTTCTCTAATGATGTAGAGCATTAAAGCTTGGAGGCAGCAAAGGTAAGGATTAAGTGATCCAAAGACAAGACTATTTCAGTATGAACTTGGTTTTAGTTTTTGGTTAATAAGGCAATGTGTTCGCCATGGATTTTTGGGACTTGTAATTCAGTTTTCCCTGGTTTTGAGCATGTATAATGTTGTGATTTTGGAGTTTGATTATTGATGTTTCGTATATTGTGCATCGTTACCTATGGTTGATGTTATATGGTTACCTAGGTATGCATCTATATGGTTTTGCTTGGATGACATGCTTTGATGAGCTAATCCTATTTAGTATGGTATTGATGTGTTGTTGGTATGGTGTTCTTGCTGGTAAATACTTAATTGAGCATCTTGGTATGTTTGGTGGTGAGTTATAGAGAGCCTGCCTCTAGATCAATCTTTTGGGTGGCATAATCTTGTGTTGTAGTTAAACCTTGGTGTAAGTGTTGTTAAGTGTGATGTTGGATGCTTATATGTATGTATGCAAGTTGCTAGGACCTAAATACATCTAGTTTTGTGTTAAAAAACAGCTAACAATGTCATTACAAGTCCAGGCATATCGAAATAGGTGTCTCCATACCAGTATGGCTAGGCCATTTCAGGCATAGCATTTTGATACGCGGGAGGGTGTTTCGTTACGGTCTTGCCTTTCTAGGCTTAACATTTTGATACCCGAGGAAGTGTTTCGATACTGTCAGGCATTTTTACTAGGCATTCCGATACGTGATCAAGCGTTTCGGTACAGGGTTTAGCTACTGGATTATGAGTTTTTGAAAACATGAGGGCATATCGAAACACTAGTACGTGTACCGGTATGGGTACCATTAAATTGTTTATTTTGGAATCTTGAAGGTTTCTAGTTCTTTCATTTTGGTTCTTGAGTCTTGGGAATGTAATTTTATGAATTGGGATGATTAAATTGACTTGGAAATTATCATGTTGGCATGTAAATGGACTAATTAAGGATTGGTAACCTTAAATTCAATTTTGGTTTTGTAATTTAAAGTATTTACGTTTTAGTCCTCAATTTTGAATATGATGCAATTGATTGTCTTTTGTGACTCGTTTCATTCGAGAATTGCGAGTATGAACATTAATTTGCATTTAGACAAGATAAAAGAAAAAATGGACCGACTTTTCGTAACCTTTCTCTGGTTTGCTTCGGCAACCTAATGTAGCACTCTCGGTTCGGTCGAGCGTCTAGGCCGGGTCGAGGGGGTTACATTTGTTAGTATTAGAGCCAGGTTACAAAAGGTTGGGATGTTGTTGTTTGGTTGTATATCATTTTTGGTTATGTACGGTGATTGATTCACATTATGTTGGGGTATTAGTTGGGAACATATTGCCTATTACCGAGGTTAAAAAATGTTTTATAATGTGGTCTTGGATTCTTTGCCTTGTGTTAGCCTGACTTTAATGTGTTTTTGATGCTTTTGTTAGCATGGCTCGACGCGAGACACGTTCTATGGCTAGTAATGCCAGAATCGGGCAGAATAATGTTGAGGAAGAGAATCCCACTAATATTTTACCTCTTCCTCCTTCGTTGGTTCCACTGGTCGATGTTGGGGCGGTGGTGTGCCCTAGGCTCATCAAGTGCTGATATTTGGTGATCTGACTCCATTAGTTCAGGCATTAACAAGAGCTTTTCAAGCAGCAATGGCTGGAGTGCATGGCACCGACACCTGCTGTGGCAATTAACCCAGGGTTACCTTTGGAGTGCCTCTGTAGTTTAGGAGGTGTTGAGTTCAGGGTTTTGAGCCCTAAGGCAGCCGAGGGTTGGCTGGAGAGTACGATTCGTATTTTGGATCAAATAGGCTATAATGATGGGTGTAAGCTGGGTTGTACAGTGTCGCTATTGCATGGTGATGCTTATCATTGGTGGGTGACCACAATTGCTAATGTCCTAGAGGCAGATGTAACTTAAGAGTTTTTTAAAGAGCTTTCAAGAAGAAGTATCTTGGTCCTCAATATCTGGATGCGAGGAAACGTGAGTTTATAACCTTGGTTTAGGGCAACATGTCTGTGGCGGAATATGAGGTAAAATTCGTCCATTTAAGATAGTATGCCTTAGAGTTGGTTCCAGATGATCTTGAGAGGTGCAACAAGTTTTGCTATGGGTTAGTGAAGGATATCAAAACATACATGTTGGCGGCGGACTACACAGGTTTTGATATGCTTGTAAACCGTGCTAAGGACCTTGAGCAGTCCTTGAGGGTGTCGGGACAAGGTTTAGGCATGGCCTCGAATAAGTAAAGAGCTGACTCTGTCTATTCTGGGAGGCAGAATAGGAAGTTTCAAGATAAGAGGCACGAGTCAGATCACAAGCGTGGTGGTGGCCATGGTAACCAAGGTGTTCGTATTGTAGCTGAGTGTGAGCGTTGTGGCAGACTCCACACGGGTGAGTGTTGGGGGAAGTACCATGAGTTGCTGGATATGTGGATCTACTAGTCACATGAAGCGTAACTGTCCTCGTGCTGTGGGTGATGCACCTGTTCAGGCTGTTGTACCTACTAGGGGTCGAGGTCGTGGCAGGGGTAACTTTCGGAGGCACGAGGATGGTCAGAGAGTTGTGGCTCATGTTGTTGCTGTACAACTAAATAATGATGGACCAACACGGATCCATGCTCATCGTGAAGGGCGCAACGACATGGATGTGACCGCAGGTACTTTCACCTTGCAGTCTTTGTCGTTGTTTTCTTTGATTAATTCAGGGTCTACTCATTCATACATCCTAAGTGAGCATGCATCATTGTTAAATGCTCCTGTTGAGATCTTGGATGTTGGCATGTTAGTAACTAGTTCTTTTGGGGAGACGGTTACAACTAGAAGGTTGTATAAGCGTTGTCCTTTGGCGGTGCAAGGTCATGAGTTTACCGCGAATTTGATGGAGTTTCCATTTCATGGTTTTGACATTATCTTGGGTATGGATTGGTTAAGTGAGCACAAGGCAGTGCTGGTTTGTGAGTCCAAAAGGATTTCTCTAAAGTTGGGCGATGATTATGAAGTTGTGGTGGCGGGTGAGAATGTGAAATTCGTGTCCAATGTTGTTTCGGCTACCCGAGTGGAGAAGATGATGTTTGATGGTTGCCAAGCTTATTTGGCTATTGTTAAGAATCCAGAAGCCATGGGTGTTCGGGTGCAGGGCATTCGAGCTGTTTGTGATTATCCAAAAGTTTTTCCTGAAGAGTTACCGGGTTTACCTCCGAATAATGAGGTGGAGTTTCGTATTGAAACTTGTGAAAGTACAACTCCGGTGTCCATTGCTCCTTATCGGATGGCACCGAACGAGTTAAAAGAGTTGAAATCGCAGCTTTAGGAGTTGTTGGATCATTGGTTCATTCGACCGAGTGTTTCTCTTTGGGGTGCTCCAGTTCTCTTTGTGAAAAAATGGATGGATCGATGCGTATGTGCATTGATTATCATTGGTTTAATAAGTTGACAGCGAAGAACAAATGCCTGTTACCGCGGATTGATGACTTGTTCGATCAGTTTTACGGGGTAGTAGTGTTTTTGAAGATAGATTTAAGGTCGTGGTATTATTAGTTGAAAGTTAAGGATATGGATGTTCATAAGACGGTGTTTCGTACGAGGTACGAGCATTACTAGTTCTTGGTGATACCGTTTGGTTTAATAAATACCCCGGTGGCTTTCATGGACATGATGAATAGAGTGTTTCATGAGTACCTTGATCGGTTTGTGGTGGTTTTTATAGATTATATACTCGTGTACTCTCGTACCAAGGAGGAGTATAACCAACATTTGCGGATTGTGTTGCAAGTCTTGAAGGATAATAAGTTGTATGCCAAGTTGAGCAAGTGCGAGTTTTGGCTCAAAGAGGTGATGTTTCTCGGACATGTGGTATCTGCGGAGGGAATTCGTGTTGATCCACAGAAAATTGAGGCTATTCTCAATTGGAAACAACCTAAGACCGTGTCGGAAGTACGTAGTTTCCTTGGGTGGACAGGTTATTATCGCTATTTTGTGGAAGGGTTTTCTAGTATTGCAGCTCCGTTGACAAAGTTGCTACAAAGGAGTGTTCCTTTCGTTTGGACGGAGAAGCAACAACAGGGTTTTGAGAAGTTGAAGGAGGTTTTGACACATGCTCCTATGTTGATTCAACCAAAATCTAGGAAAAAGTTTGTGGTTTATAGTGATGCATAGCATGCTGGTTTGGGTTGCGTGCTGATGCAGGATGAAAAGGTTGTAGCCTACGCGTCGAGGTAGTTGAAGGTTCATGAGCGCAATTATCCAACTCATGATTTGGAGCTTGCTTCTATGGTGTTTGCCTTGAAGATTTGGCGACACTACCTCTATGAAGAGAAGTGTGTGGTCTTTACGGATCATAAGCATTTGAAATATTTGATGTCTCAAAAGGATTTGAACCTTAGGCAATGAAGGTTGTTGGAGTTGCTTAAGGATTATGACTTGACAATTGAGTATCATCCTGGAAAAGCCAATGTTGTTGCGGATGCGTTGAGTCGTAGAGTGGCGGTTGAGCTTAGGGCAATGTTTGCAAGGTTGAGTGTGACGCATGAAGGTGGGTTGTTGGCTGAATTGCAAGTTAAGCCTACGTTGTCACAACTTATTAAGGCTAAGCAACCATATGATGATTCCTTGGTTCCTTATGTTAAGGACATAGTAGATGGTAATCTGACGGATTTTCATTTTGATGATGATGATGGTGTTTTGTGCTTCAAAGGTCAGATAGTGGTGCCGGAAGTTCCAGAGCTCAGGCATACTATTTTGGCGAAAGCACATTCTAGTCATTTTGCTATGCATCCTAGTAGTACCAAGATGTATCGTGATTTGAAGGAAAGGTACTATTGGGTTTGTTTGAAGAAGGATATGGCGGAGTTTGTGTCCAAGTGTATGGTGTGTCAGCGGGTTAAAGCCGAAGATCAGTTTCCATCTGGGTTGTTGCAGCCGTTAAAAATTCTAGAGTGGAAATGGGAAAGAATCACCATGGATTTCGTGTTAGGGTTGCCGTTGACACCGGCTAAAAAGGATTCCATTTGGGTGACAGTCGATCGATTTACGAAGTGTGCACATTTTATGCTATTGCATACGACGTACACTTTAGACAAGCTAGCAAATTTGATTATCTATGAGATTGTGCGTTTGCACGGGGTACCAAAGTCGATCATTTTGGATAGAGATTCGAGGTTCACATCAAGGTTTTGGAGATGTTTACATCAGGCTCTGGTTCGGGGTTGAGTTTCAGTACCGCGTATCATCATCGGACGGGTGGGCAATTTGAGCATGTTATTCAGGTCTTGGAGGATATGCTAAAATGTTGTATTATTGAGTTTCAAGGAATATAGGAGAAGCATTTGCCGGCTATCAAGCGAGTATATAGATGTCACCATTTGAGCCATTGTATGGCCGGAGGTGTCGTACACCCTTGTGTTGGGCTGAGGTAGGGGAAAAGAGTGTTTCCTTGTCACATGTGTTGAAAGACACAGATGGGAAAGTTAAGCTTGTGTGCTAACGCTTGAAAGTGGCTGCGGATCGGCAGAAATCTTACGCGGATTTAAAGCGTAGGGAAATTGAATATACAGTGGGCGATCGCGTGTTCTTGAAGGTGTCATCGTGGAAAAAGGTGATGCAGTTTGGACGTAAGGGTAAGCTTAGTTTGAGGTTTATTGGACTATATAAGATTGTGGAGCGGGTTGGTCATGTGTTTTATCAGCTGAGGTTGCCTCCCGAGCTTGGTAAAATACATGATGTGTTCCATGTATCCATGTTACGAAGGTATCCGTTTGATCCTTCACATGTTATGCCGGTGGAACATATTGAGTTGAGACCGAATTTATCCTTTAATGAGGAGCCGGTGCAAATCCTTGATTCCAGCAGCAAGGTTCTACGTGGTAAGATGGTAGAACTGGTTAAAGTCTTGTGGCGGCATCGAGGTGTCGAGGAAGCCACTGGGAAAAGAATGTGGATATGTTGGAGCGATTTCCGCATCTTTTTCCTTCAGGTAAATTTATAGGGCGAATTTTTTTAAGAGGGGGAGAGTTGTAACCCCGATTTTGGGCCTAGCGGTTTTGGGGCTGGTTAAACGGTCTAGTGGACCAGGTTAGAGATTCGAGTTAGATTCGGGAGCGAATATTTTTCTAAAAGATAAAAATATGGAAAATTGTTTAAAAATCATATTTTATTATGTTAAAAATATTGGTGAAAGCAATTTTGGAAAACGAGCTTTGGAAGGGTGACATTTTGGCTAGTGACCAAAATGCAAATTTTGAAAACTAATTTTAAAATGTGACTGTTTTGTAAAGAGACAAAACTTAGAATCTTTAAGGAGCTATTTTTCCATTTGGTCTAATCTGAGTTTTCTCTTAATTAGGATTATTTTAAAAAAGGTTTTAATTAAAAGAATTAAAAATGATTTAGTTAAAAGGTGGTTATTTCTTTCAAAACACAATTTGACGTATCTTTTCTTCTCTCACATTTTCTCTCAAAACACTCTCAGCCAAACACTCTTTTTCCATCAGAGATTTAAGGTAATGATCTTAATTTCTTAACTCATTGATTTGCTAAATGATTTCTCAAGTTATTTTCAAAAAATCTCATTTAATTTCTTTGTTTTTCAAGAGGAAAAAACCATCCAATTAAGGGGAAACTCATTCATTGGAGGTAATTTTTGTTCTTCTCCTCTAATGAAAGGTTCTTTATTGAAATTCCCAAGTTCATGGCTCTTTATATATTTTTCTAATAGGTTTTGATTAATTTATTATGGATTTTAGCTTAATTAAGGTTTAATTGAAGGATCTTGTGATTTTCGATTTGGATTTGTTTTTCCAGTGTTGTAGATTGATTTCAAACATATTTTGGATGTATTATAATGTGGATAAGTTATTTTTAATAATGGAATCCCGAAATTGGTTGAATCTCTAATTATTTAGGTTGTTAGTTAAGGGGTTTTGGGTTGTTTAAGGTGTTTAATCATTGCTGGAAGTAAAATGATGTTGTGAATGAGTTTTTAGATATCAATTGATGAAGCTTGATGTTTTGAATCGTTATAATGTGGCTGGGTTAATAGGTTAAGATTGAGTGGTGTTTGAGGTTGATTTCAGTATGTTTTAGATGAGTTTTATGTGGACATCTTGAGAGCTACAAGATTTTAGGTTGAAACAGAGTGTTAGATGCATTTTACTGCATGTTTCCTCTGGTTTTGTGTGGCCGAAACAGGGAATAGTTAAGGCG
Organism: Hibiscus mutabilis; assembly: GCA_019671005.1. NCBI lineage: Eukaryota > Viridiplantae > Streptophyta > Magnoliopsida > Malvales > Malvaceae > Hibiscus > Hibiscus mutabilis. The sequence goes on along the minus strand of CM033749.1, from coordinate 14,890,450 downwards.
TAGCATCTTGAGGTGGTTCTATACTTGCCAGGAGCTTGTTTTATGATAGCAACAAGGCAAAGTGAAATCGGTGAGTGGAAACGGTCTTAAAAGTCTTTCAAAGGTTTGAAAGTTGTTTTAGGGGTTTAGGATACATTTGAAACACTTACCTAAGCTCGGTAGTAAGTTTCCCTCTTTTGCTCTTTAATATCGGTTAAGATATGAGCATGTGTAATGCATTGTAAAATATATGCAGTGGATTAAAAGCGTATTAAATGCTAGTGAGCATTGTTTTTTATGCCGGTCGGGAATGTGATATTGCTATGGCAATGTGATTTGCATATGTGGGGATTTTGTGTAATGCATTGTAAAACAGTGAGTAAATGGTTTTGTAAATGATATATTGCCTATGTGACAAGGTGAGAAAACATTCAGATATAGTTGGCATGCCATAGGATAAAGTGCACTATAATATGGTTAAAAATCGATCGTGGGTTAAGAGTCCTTGAGGTATAGCGGTCGGCTACCTGAACTATGTTGTTATCACTTGGGTTGAGAGGTCGGTTCCCCTTGTTGATGTAAAGCTTGCGATCGGCAAGGTTGTAAATTCATGCGGTCGCCATGGGATAGTCTTGATGATGGTCGGTCATTAAGGGAGATCCGTGTATCTGATGTGTAAAGTTAACGGTCGGTTAACTTAAGGTTATCGGTCGGCTAATCAAGGATAGTGGTCGACTATCCGGGGTCACTATAATTGCCAATATATATGAGAATTCTAATGTTGAATCATTTTCTAATGCTTTAGGATTTAAGCATGTTTTTTGTATATAATGCTTTGGGATTTAAGCATGGTTTTGTATATAATGCTTTGGGATTTAAGCATGGTTTTGTATATAATGCTTTGGGATTTAAGCATGGCTTTTTATTTGATGCTTTGGGATTAAGCACGTGGAATATATATATATGTATATTGTTTTGCATATGGTTGATATGCATGTTTTGATTTGAAACTATCGGAACTTGCTTATGTCGTTAGCATGGTTTGAAAACAAGTGTTGGTTTTTAAGGGTTTTAAATGCATCATCGTTTAAGAGCATCCTCACTAAGCAAGTCTGCTTGCGCTCTATTTTCTCTAATGATGCAGAGCATTAAAGCTTGGAGGCAGAAAAGGCAAGGGTTAAATGATCCAAAGACAAGACTATTTGAGTATGAACTCAGTTTTAGTTTCTGGTTAATAAGGTAATGTGTTCGCCATTGATTTTTGGTATTTGTAATTCAGTTTTCCCTGGTTTTTAGCATGTATAATGCTGTGATTTTGGATTTTGATTGTTGATGTTTCGCATATTGTGCATCGTTACCCGTGGTTGATGTTATATGGTTACCTAGGTATGCATCTAGATGGTTTTGCTTGGATGACATGCTTGATGAACTAATCCTGTTGAATATGGTATTGATGTGTTGTTGGTCTGGTGTTCTTGCGGGGTAAATGCTTAATTGAGCATCTTGGTATGTTTGGTGGCAAGTTATAGGGAGCATGCCTCTATATCAATCTTTTGGGTGGCATAATCTTGTGTTGTTGTTAAACCTTGGTGTAAGTGTTGTTAAGTGTGAGTTTGGATGCTTATATGTATGTATGCAAGTAGCTAGGACCTAAATGCATCGAGTTTTGTGTGAAAATCCAGCTAAAAAATGTCATTACAAGTCCATATGTATCAAAATAGGTGTCCCCGTACCGGTACGTCTAGGCTATTTCAGGCTTAGCATTTCGATACGCGAGAGGGTGTTTCGATACGGTATTGCCTTTCCAGGCTTAATGTTTCGGTACTCGAGCAAGTGTTTCGATACGGTCATAGGCATTTTTGCCAGGCATTCTGATACACGATCAAGCATTTCAATACGGGTTTTAGCTACTGGATTATGAGTTTTTGAAACCATGAGGGTGTATTGAAACACTAGTACGCGTACCGGTACGGGTACCATTAAATTGGTTATTTTGGAATCTTGAAGGTTTCTGGTTCTTTCATTTTGGTCCTTGAGTCTTGGGAATGCAATTGTATGAATTGGGATGATTAAATTGACCTCGAATTTATCATGTTGGCATGTAAATGGACTAATTGAGGATTGGTAACCCTAAATTCAATTTAGGTTTTGTAATTTAAAGTATTTACGTTTTAGTCCTCAATTTTGAATATGATGCAATTGATTGTCTTTTGTGACTCGTTTCATTCGTAAACTTACCCGCTGCGAGTATGAACATGTAGGAACATTAATTTGCATTTAGACATGAATTGGGTATTAGCTACTCATTTCATTCGGCAAACCTAATGTAGCATTCTCGGTTCGGTCGGGCGTCTAGGCCGGGTCGAGGGGGTTACACAAAGAGAAGAAGTTGAGGATTGTGAGTATGTTAAGCAAATCCGAGTTAGTTGCTAAAAGTTCAATACATCTCTGACTCCTATTCTTCTTGAAGATCATAAAGTGATTACTTTGTTTGATTTTGTGGTTTATGATTGCTAGTTGGGTGTTTGGTAGCTTAAAGCCTTGTTAAGGTTAAATTTGGATTAGTTGTTAATAATGTGTAAAAAATAATAGGAAACAACTTAAACTACCTTTAATAACTTATAGGTCCAATTTGGGGGTTTTTAGGAAGGTTTGAGGGTGTTGGGGATGATTTACAAGCTCTAAAATTTGAATTTTAGGCTCGTGTACTGATACAGGGTGAACCGGTATCGATACATCATGCCTTGAGTGACGAACTCAGGCTATTTCTAAAGGTTTATAGTATGGGATTAGGCCGTATCGATGCCCCTTGTTTCACTCAAATTCCAGTAGCTAATTTGTGTACCGGTATGCTTGAGGGCGTATTAGTACCGATAGGGTATCGGTACTCAGTCTCCGTGTACTGCTACGTGGTTTGGTTAAACCCCTTCTACATGTAAAGCTATGTATCGATACACATAAGGTAGGTATTAGTACCCACAGAGGTGTATCGGTACACTTGGGTGGGTATGGATACCCACTAGGCAATCTGCCCAAAAAATGCGTTTTGTATTCAAGGGGCTTATAATTCGAGGACTATGGTCCAATGGGCTTCTATGGTGGTAAAATGAATTGTAAAACTGAGAAACTGAGATTTAACCCTCATGGATGGGTGTAACATGTAATAACTAGGTAAGTAATGAATCGAGATAATCTTGTTGGTTAGTGTTATGCCTTGGGGCATTTCTAATAGGCTTGTCTTGGTGCTACTTACCTCTTGGTGAGGTGTATGAATGTTCGGGAAGCATGTGTAATCTTATGGTTGTGGTAAAGGAATTTGGATTTCCACGAGTCAGTACTACGGTACTTATTTAAGGGGATGCATATTTTAGGCTGAGTGAACAAGTACACCTGACGTACCCAAGGGCATAGTGAGCGGGGTGTGGTTAGAAACCTATCTGTGGCTATGGTGATCCGGATAAAGTAATAAACTTGATAGGTTGAGTGAGCTCGAGCAACCTGATAGGCTATGTTACCTAAGGTAAGGACTACTTGTGGCTAATGTGATCCAAGTATATCTAGGACGTATCTGTGGCTATGGTGATTCAGATATGGTCCATTTAAACCGATAGCTATGTGAGCACGGGTAAAGTAAGGCTTCGTTGGCCATTATGTAGATGATGTATGGACGTATTTATGTATGATGTGTGGATGCGATGAATGATAGCTTATGAATGTATTAACCCGATGGGCTAGGTGAGCTCGAGTGACTCGATAGGCTCTGTGACCTCGAGCATGGCAAAGCTTTGTGGAAACATGTAAGACTTGTTGTAGACTTAATGATGCCTTGAGATAGGTGATCTAAGAACTATAGCTAGTGTAGGTTAGATGATAACTCATAGATAGTAAAGTCTTATCTATGATCTCTAAGCTGTATTTATCTTGCATGCTTATTTTATGATAATCGCAAATTATGGTAGAGTATAAATGTACCACTGAGCTTTGTAATCTTATCATTCAGAATCATTGTTTTTGTTCGCAGGTTAGAAGGTGGATCGTGGTCGAGGAGCATATCAAGAAGGGATTTCCTAGCACTGCCATGCTTCAGAGTATAGTGTTTATTATTTAGTTTTGGGCTTATGTATTCATAGAACCTTACTAGTTATTGAGTCTGTAAACACTATTGAAATGTTATTTTGTTATACGGTATTTTAAACTTGGAGCTCCTGCTTTGTAAACCTATTTTTAATTCTTATTTAATTATATGGATTTATGGATGATTCAATGTTTTGGAAATGGCTAAACTTATGGTTTTTAAATGGAATTTTTTATGGTTAGTTTTTGGGTGTCCCGAATGTAGTATATCAGATCGGGATCGGGACTGGAGTGTTGCATTTAGTGGTATTAGAGCTTAGGTTTAGCTGGTTCTAGGAAACCTCAGGTGGTTTAGAGGTCGTGGTAAGGTGTTTAGTGAATACAAGCCCCTAAATTTAAGTTGTACTCTTCCAATACTGGAATCCTGATGGTGTTTCCTTGTTTCCTTGTGTTTTAGAAAGTTCGATGGCGAGTGAAGCCAAAGGCGACCAGGAAAGTCGTGAGGAGAGCCAGTCTCTCAAGCGGACGACTTTGCTAAAGAGTTTGTCCTAGATGTTAGGGACACGAGCCTTCTAGGAGGTACCAAAAGTATGGGGCAAGACACCTCCATGATCTTGCCTCTCCTCACTTGCAAGTGGTGTAAGCTATACTGAGGCAATCTGAGATACCTCGTAAGACCCCTATTGAAAGGCTTCACCATTTTGGGCCAAAAGATTTCGAAGGTACTCTAGGATCTCTTTTGTTAAAATACAATCACGAAGAGCATGTTGTTACCTCTCCAAAAGTACTGTTTTTAATGCCAATCTTACAATGCGTTGCTTGTTTTTAGGTGCATTTAGTTACATTAGGATGTTAAAACCATGCATTTGCATAAGGAGTTTAGAATTCTGTTTAGGCCAGTGTGAAGGGTTGTTTTGTTGGTTGTTTTGCAAGTTTGGAATAGGATTTGGCTTAGAAAATCAACAACATGAAAGAATGCTAGAGAAAATGTCGGGCGCTATTGGCACAGATGGACTAGACAATGCCAAGCACCGGTTGGCAGAGAAGTGAACTTGATGCGACGGCAATAAGTTGTTGGACCCCGAAAAAATAGGAAAAGATCATGATCCGAAAAGATAGCAATTGGATAAATCTCTGAAAAAATAGCGGATAAGATGGTGCCAAGACTTATTGGTAGATTCATACCAAGCTTGGACACCAAGGCAGCGTCGACAGTATGACGTCAGCCCTATCATGATCAACGCTCATTTAAATTGGATAAGATGATAATCCCTTATCCCTTGGGCAGTTGAAGTTGAAATTTGAAGAGCTAATCCTGTCCCTTCCTCGCACGCCTATTTAAACACCAACCAAGCTAGCATTTGGGAGAGAAAAGAAGATCAGAGTGAGGAGTTGGTGTGTGACGATTGACAACCGGCTGGACCTAGGAAGGGTGGTCCGACCAACTTGGTCGAGAAGCCTGTATCTTGAAAGGCTGCATCGAGAGACCCCTTCTAGCCCATTTTCTCTTTCAAGTTATTTTGTTTTAAATGACGATGTACTTGGGAGACGTTTGTGATTTTTGGTTAAGTCCCTCACCATGAACTAATTTCAAAGTTGGTGGCGGATATTTGAGTTGAACGCTATTTTTATGTTTTAGTTTTTAATAATAAATCTACTTTGGCAATGTTTTACCTATTCGGCATACTTTAATGTTTCCTAAATACTATGCCAAGTGAGAGCTGGCACTGTCGGCCTATTGCTCCTCAATATCTTAACAGACTTTGGGTGGTAACAATTAAGTTGTTGAATACTAAGGAGAGAAGCTTCGAGAGAAGTCGTTCAAGTAGATGAACTTACTTCGGGAGTGAAATCTACCCCATAGGATTATAGGTTGGATCTTAATCAAATTGGTTTATTTAAAAGCATGCACTATAGAGATATAGGGGGTTTTACATTATCAATTTATGGCAATGACCATCGAGAGAGGCTTTGCTAATTTTGAATATGCTCAGCAAACAATGCCAAGATAGGTTGTTATTAAAGGCTGGCACGACATGAATAGCATGAAAACCAGGCATTCCCTGCGAACGCTAATCATTCATTAAAGCACCTTCCTTGCCAATGACTTACTTTACTTTTATTTCTTTTCTTTTCAATTATTTTCAAAATCAACTTCTTCTTAAGGCAAGTAACAATCAAAGCAACTGAGTTCCAAGTCAATCTCTGTGGGATCGATACTTAGCTTACCAGCTGTATTACTTACAGACCGTGTATACTTGCACGCAAAAGACTCATCTTGACACGTTTTTATACTTTCCAACACATATCTTTTGCCACTTTGCCAGCATTTCGCCTAGAGAGTCTACAAGTTTTTGGCGCCGTTGCTGGGGATTGCAACGGAATTGATTGTTTTTTAATCCTTACTTGTCTTACTTTTATTTTTATTTTTGTTTTTATTTTTACCTTTTATTTTTGTCGATGTATGACCAGAAGCTATCCTGTGGTAGACGAGTTGCCATACGATCCGGAAATTGAGAAAACCTTGCGGAGGTTAAAAAGAAGATTTCGAGAGATGCAAAACCAAGTTAAAAGAGGGATTGGTGTGGTGAACAATGGATAAAATCCACTTAATAATGAGATACCACCACCACCTACTGTCCAAGTTGTTAATGGGTGACCTATTAGAGAATATTCGGCACCAACCATTGACAATTTGATGCCAAGACTTGTTGGCACAGAGGTAAATGCTGTCAATTTCAAACTTAAGCCGGTAATGATTCAAACTCTTTTGAATGTAGGTCAGTTTGATGGAGCACTCACTGGAGATCCGAGGCAACATCTAAAGCAGTTCATGGAGATTTGCCAGCTATTCCAACAAAATGGAGTACCTGAAGATATCGTGAAGCTGAAGTTATTTACTTTCTCTTTGAGAGACAGGGCAAAGGCTTGGCTTAACTCCTTGCCACCCGGCTCAGTTACTTCATGGGCAGACTTATGCCAGAAGTTTTTGACAAGATTCCAACCGCCAACACTCACTACCAAGCTACGAGGTGAGATCATTACATTCAGGCAGGCTGAGGATGAGACCTTCTATGATGCATGGGAACGATTTAAAGACCTGTTGAGGAGGTGTCCTATGCATGGATTCCTGAATTGGACCCAAATCCAGACCTTTTACAACGGATTGAATGCACAAACGAGGACTGTCGTTGATGCTTCAACAGCTGGCTCATTGCTTGACAAGACATATACTGAGGTTGTTGACATTTTAGAAAGGATTGTAATCAATTATTTTGAATATCTGGTTGTGAGACTTAGGAGCGGAACTAAAACCAATGGGAAATTTTAGGTTGACGAACTAAAATCCGTTCATGCCGAGATTTCCAACCTTACTAGTATGGTAAGAACGTTGCAAAAGAACAACGAGTCATATGAAGTCAAAGCATTAGATCCTTTTCTGTACAATTTGTGGAAAGAATCATCATGTGGATGAATGCCCTGCCAGCCCTGAATCGGTAAACTTTGTTGGCAATGTAAATCGTTACTATAATCCTAACTCCAATACTTATAATGCAGGTTGGAGACAACACCCTAGTTTAGCTTGGGGAAATCAAGGATGTAACTAGTACAATGCCCAGGGCCAAAATACCCAGAGGTAGAATAACAATGCCAAGCCAACATTCTATCAGAAGGCCATGCCACAGAAAGCCCAAAACAATTTTCAGCAAGGGTAGAGACTCAACCAAGGAGGCACACTCACAGAGTACATGGAGAGGAATGGTGCCACAGTCTAGAGTTTGGCAGCATCAATGAGAAACTTGGAACTACAAATAGGGCAGATTGCCAATGCACTCATAATCGACCCCAAGGAACATTGCCAAGTGACACAGAAGACGCTCGGCACAAATAAAATGAGCAATGCAAGCTATAACTCTTCAGAGCGGTAAGCAGTGTGAGGTGGAGAATGCTGCCAAACAGCCAGTTAACTACCAAATCGAGAAGCCAGTACCAGCAGATAATCCCAGTGAGGTAGAGAAAGAGCAACCAAAAGCAAATGATGCCAATACCGATGCCAGCAAAGATGCCAAACAGACTGATGCCAACACTGCATTGGCAAAGCTAGCAACACCGATATATGTTTATCCGCCACCACTATTTCTAGCAAGACTTCAAAAGCATAAGCAAGATCAGCAATTCAAGCACTTCTTGGAGGTTCTTAAGCAACTGCAAATCAACATTCCATTGGTAGAAGCCCTTGAACAAATGCCCAACTATGTCAAATTTATGAAGGACATTCTGTCCAAAAAGAGGAAGCTGGGAGACTTTGAAACTGTTCCTCTAACCGAAGGATGCAGTGCCATGATCCTAAACAAAGCTGAAAGATCTGGGAAGTTTCACTATTCCCCGCACCATTAGCAACAAATTCATGGGCAAGGAACCGTATGACCTAGGAGCCAGCATCAACTTGATGCCAATGTCAGTTTTTCGGAAGCTTAGCATAGAAGCAAGTCCTACCACAATGACACTTCAACTGGTAGACCGATCCTATGCACATCCCAAGGGTAAGATTGAGGATGTATTGGTAAAAGTAGACAAATTTATTTTTCTAGCTGATTTTATCATTTTGGATTATGAGGCTGATATTAATGTCCCGATTATTTTGGGGAGACCTTTTCTTGCCACGGGTAGGGCTTTGATTGATGTTCATAAAGGGAAACTAATGATGCGCATGAATGACCAGCAAGTTACATTTAATGTGTTTCAAGCTTTAAAATGTGCAGATGAACCTGGTGAGTGCCAAGTAGAGGAGATGATAAAGTCCATTTATACTTTGGATACGGCACAGTTATGCCAGGATACATAATTTGATGCCAACAATTTAGATGGCATAGTTGATCTATTTGAGGAACCAGAAGAACCAGTCTTGGAGGCTGAAGAGGCGAGTTACTTTGAGCCATTACAGTTGGCCGACAGAGAAATCAAGGCACCTAGACCATCAATTGAGGAGCCACTAGCGTTGGAACTGAAACCATTGCCAGATCATTTGAAGTATGCTTATTTAGGTGAACACTCAACTCTACCGATGATCATTGCCACTAGTCTCACTAATGATCAGGAGGAAAGATTGTTGGCAATATTACGCGATTATAAGAAAGCATTATGGTGGAACTTGGCAGACATCAGAGGTATTAGACCATCCATTTGCATGCACAAGATTATCTTGGGGGAGTACCATGGTAAGACCATTGAAGGCTAAACCCAAGCATGAAAGAGGTAGTGAAAAAAGAGATCATAAAATGGCTTGATGCCCAGATTATATATCCCATTTCTGATAGCTCTTGGGTTAGCCAGGTGCAATGCGTGCCAAAGAAGGGTGGCTTGACCGTGTTACAAAATAGTGAAGCTGAGTTAATTCCCTCCAGAACTATCACATGATGGAGAGTGTGCATGGACTATAGGAGGCTGAACAATTCCACGAGGAAGGACCACTTCCCATTTCCATTCATTGATCAGATGCTAGACAGGTTGGCAGGTAAAGCTTTCTATTATTTTTTGGATGGTTATTCAGGTTATAATCAGATTGCCATCGCTCCTAATGATCAAGAGAAGACCACGTTCACGTGCCCTTATGGGACGTTTGCATTTAGAAGGATGCCATTCGGCCTATGTAATGAACCAGCAACGTTTCAACGTTGCATGATGTCCATTCTTTTTTATTTGAACGAGCACAACATGGAAGTATTCATGGATGATTTCTCAGTGTTTGGCAAAACATTTGAGGAATGTCTTATAAGTTTGGAGCAACTCTTGGAGAGATGCATAGAGACAAACCTAGTGTTGAATTGGGAAAAATGCCACTTCATGATGAAGGAGGGCGTTGTTTTCGGGCACAAGGTAAATGAGAGAGGGTTAGAAGTGGATCAAGCAAAAGTTGAGGTAATTAAGCAGCTACCACCTCCAACAAGTGTTAAAGGTATAAGGAGTTTTTTATGACATGCCAGTTTTTATCGGCATTTTATTAAAGACTTTTCAAAAATTGCTAAACCTTTATGCTTGTTGTTAGAACATAATGCCACTTTTGCATTTGACAATTATTGTTTGAGAGCATTTCAGGAGCTTCAAGAGAAGTTGATCAATGCCCCTATAGTTGTGGCACCAGACTGGAGAGAGCCCTTTGAGCTCATGTGCGATGCCAGGGACTATGCCATTAGAGCAGTTTTGGGACAAAGACATGGCAAGGTTTTTATAGATCAGCCGAATCTTGAACGAAGCATAACTGAACTACTCTACGACCGAGAAAGAATTTCTTGCGATTGTATTTGCTTTTGACAAATTTAGATCTTACTTAATTGGTAATAAAGTTGTGGTTTTTATAGATCATTTAGCATTGAAGTATCTCTTGGCAAAGAAGGATGGCAAGCCCAGACTAATCTGATGGATGATCTTACTTTAAGAATTTGACCTTGAGATCCGAGACAAGAAGGGCAGTGAAAACCTAGTAGCTGACCATCTCTCACGATTAGAGCATCATCTTGAAGATGGAAAGACCAATTCTATAAGAGATGAATTTCCTGACGAGTATTTGCTTGAAGTTAATGTCGTGCCATGGTATGCTGACATTGTTAACTACTTGGTAAGTAACATTCTGCCACCAGACTTGGCAAACAATGCCAAGAAGAGGTTCTTGCGGGAAGTTAGTCAATACTATTGGGACGAGCCAATATTGTTCAAGCAGTGTGCAGACCAAGTGATCCGCTAGTGTGTGCCCGAAGATGAACAACATAACATATTACATCTATGCCATGCCGCACCATATGGAGGTCACTTTGTTGGGGTAAAAACTACTGCCAAGGTACTACAGTCAGGATTCTTTTGGCCCACACTATATAAGGATGCCCGCGAGTATGCCAAGGCATGTGATCGATGCCAACGGACAGGAAACATCTCTGGCAGACACCAACTACCACTCCTAAACATTATGCATGTTGATTTATTTGATGTATGAGGGATAGACTTTATGGGTCATTTTCCACTTTCATTCGGTAATGTATATATTCTTGTGGTTGTTGACTATGTATCTAAATGGGTAGAGGTTGTGGCCCTGTCAACAAGCGATGCCAAGGTCGTTGCCAAATTCTTTCACAAACACATTTTTACTAGATTTGGCGCCCCTAGGGTGATTATTCACAATGAAGGCACCCATTTTAAATATAATCTAATCTCTAAAGCTTTGTGCAGGTATGGTATATAGCAGAGAATTGCCACGGTATATCACCCACAAACAAACGGGCAAGCCAAGATTTCAAATAAGGAGATTAAAAACATTCTAGAGAAGACTGTTAATCCATCAAGGAAAGATTAGTCCTTGAGACTAGATGAGTCCTTGTGGGCTTCCAGGACTGCATTTAAAACTCATTTGGGTACATCACCATTTCGACTTGTTTTCAAAAAACCATGCCATCTGCCAATGGAGCTTGAGCATAAAGCCTGCTGGGCCATCAAAACACTTGGCATGGCATGGAGAGCTACTGGAGAAAAAATGTTACTAGACCTAAATGAGTTGGAGGAATTTAGAACACAAGCCTATGAGAACGCCAGGATCTATAACGAAAAGGCAAAACGTGGGAATGGCAATAGGATAATGCCAAGACAGTTTGAGGTAGGCCAACGTGTTCTGTTATTCAACTCACGGCTTAAGTTGTTTCAGGGAAACTTAGATCGAGATGGACAGGCCCTTATGAAGTTGTGAAGCCCTATGCTCATAGAGCTGTGGATATTAAGAACTTGAAGATGGGAGAAATCTTTAAGGTGAATGGCCAATGTTTAAAGCACTAAATGGAAGGTGATCAGAATAATGCCAAAGAGGTGATCCTCTTGGCAAAGGTAACATGAAAACACCATCAGGTTTGAACTTTTGTAAATATCAGGTTAGTGTTTTTCTTTGTTTTTAGCTTTTTAATTATTTTTCTTTCTTTTTAAGTTTCAAGTTTTTATTTCTTTACTGTGTTGAAAGGTTTCCTTTGAGTTGCGCAGATTCATTATGCCATGAACCATGCCAGGAACGATGTTAGGGGCAATGCTAGGATTATTTGGCAGGAGCTAATGTCCCAATAGCGCAGTCTGCCATACATAGTGCTAGAACAGCTTGGTATGCGGCGGTGCTAAATTTGGGAGAATGAGAAAAACCCTAGCTTGACTGGCCCATTCAATAAGAGAGAGTATTTTTCTTTTAACCTTAAACCCTAGCCGCCCAAAATTTGGGATAAAATTTAAAATTCAAACCAAACACCTTATCACTCCAATCCTTACCCTATCCTATCACCTATCACCTTATCATTTCATCCTTATCACGTCACCTCGTTTAATTTAATTCATTTTATTTTTCATCATTATCCCTAATTACTCCTCCCATTAAAACACTTAACCGACCCAAAACCTGTCACTTTCTTACCCTAACTGGTTAAAAAACAAAACTCTCTCTCAGTTTTTACTTTCCTTTTCGACAAGCAAGTACCAAAACTTAAACCGGTTTTTCTTCTTCATCTTTGTTCAACATCGTCCAAGATCTTTCAATGGCTTCCTCTTTGACTTCCTTCAAGCGATTCTTCAATGAGGAGATTCAGAAAAAGTTTGAATCCAATTTTGCCTCGAGGAATTTTTTCTATGAGAAGTACTTCGACCTTATAACAGAGGCGAACAATGGCTTCCTTCCGGAAGTCATGTCTATGATTAACTTGCACAAATGGACTCAGTTCTACTAGCAAAAATGGGAGATTTATGCCACTATCGTCTAAGAATTCTATGCGCACCTTGTGACCAAGGATTCACCCTTCTTTATGATTAGACGTAAATGTGTTTGTTTTGCTGAAGGATATATTAAAAATATGTTTAAGTTAGATGGTGCAGAGGATGCGTATTTCAAGTACGCTGAATCAATGAACGCGGCCAAAAGAAAGAGGCTGCTGGCATATCTATGTGAGCCTAACACAACATGGATAGTGTCATCCAAGGGGCACCGTACGGTGAAGAGGCTGGCATTAAAACTCCAATGGAGAGGATGGAATTACTTTCTCAAGGCTAATCTCATGTCCACATCCCATAACGAGACCGTGTCGGAAGAAAGGATGATCCTGTTGCACTCCATTGTTATGAGGCGCAAAATCAATGTTGGCAAGCTCATTGTTGAGGAAACTTACAAGTGCGCAGCGAAAGGTACTGGCAGCTTGTTTTTCCCTTTGTTGATTTCTAACGTTTGCATGCTCCATGATGTGCCAAGGCTTGATACGGATAAAGGGAAAACGATCAAAGAAACAAGAATTAATGCTGTTATATAGAGGAATCTAGTTGCTTCCGAGCCCAAGGACAAGGGGAAGGGAAGGGAAAGGCAAGGGCACCCACGCCAAAGCCCAAGGACTCAAGGGCTACACCAGTAACCATGCCAGAAACTGTGCTAGACAGTTCAATGGCAATGCTGTCCCAAATTCACCAGCGCCAGGAGATTATTCCCCAAAAGATGGAAAAGGCTGAGGAGCTCAATGTCAAGATGCGACACTATATCCAAGCCAAGTATGTTGTGATCAGAGAGGCTCTTACAAAATTATCAACTGATTTTGTGCCAGAGTTTCTAGACTTCCCTGTCGAGCTCTCTGCCAGCGACAATGCCATGCTAGCTAGTCCAGTTCATACCCCGTCTGATGCCACTGTCCCGTTGTCTCTAGTTCAAGTCGAGTCTACAGTTCTGATTCTTCATCTGAATCAAAGGAAACCAAAGCCAAGTCGCTAGTGACACCTACATACATACGCCATCTGATTCCAGCAATACACCTGCTGCATCGAAACCTGCCAAGGAAAAAGAGGAAGTTAGAGCCTCCACTGCTACTTCAAAACTGAGCATGAAAAGAAAGAAGCACATGGCCTCTGATCGTGGGCCATTTGTGAGAAGAAAAACCCGTGCCGCACGGCAAATAGTCTCTGAAAGGGAGTCATCTTCTTCCTAAACCCCTTTACATTTCATTCCATTGCATTTACATGATCATGCATTTTATTTAATTCTGTTTTTCTTGTATATATTTATTGTTTCATGCATTGGGGATAATGCACATCTTGGGTATAGGGGTGTGCATTTCTTCACATTTATGCCATGCCATACATTTCATGTTTAAATTCTGTTGCCATACCATCTTGCTATGCCATTTAGGTCATTTAGGATAGATGCATACCGAACCACTAAAAAAAGGAAATTTTTTTGCCTCGCTTTAATTCTGAAAATGTTAACACTTGTTAGGCAAGTCTAATTTGATCTAGTTGTATGTCCAATGAAGAAATTTTAATCTTTAGATGCAATGCCATGCCAACAGAATAGTTATGCCAGGTTTGCTTGGTAATTGATCTCTAGTTTAGGGAATTGAACTTACACTTAACACGTAGTATGTATCTAGTTCCTTAGCGAACTTAGACCTTTTGAAACTATGCTCAGATTTAAAAAAATGATGCCAGGGTAAAAGAAACAAATAAGGCAGCAATGTTCTGCCAAGGCAAGAAAAAAATAGAACTCTCCTCTACCTTAGGGATAATAAGCTACTTGGGGCTTCATGGTTTGCTCTCTCTTAGTTCTCAAGTCCAAAACCTTAGAGTATGAGTTGAAGAGAAAGCCTAGTGATGTCTAGATTAAGGTGGGAATTCGTGGTATGCTCCCTCTTATCTCTCACGCTAAATAGTGTCACGAAGCAAGCTTAAATTAATGCCAACAAAAACCTTGGCAAAGAAAAAAAATAGAATCTAAGTTTAGGTAGTAAGATTGTCTAGGAGAGTGAAAGGATACTTGATGCATATTGCCTACACACCATGCACTCTTCATGAACTTAGACTAGGTTTATATTGCTACACTTGAATTACTACCTACTTGGCATTATTGCGCTAAGACACTGAGGACAGAAATACAGCCAAATTCTACTTTCCAGCACGTGCTGGCATTTAACCAAAATTTTGTCGAGGTAACTTTTTCATAGTTTTTTTGTTTTTATTTTGTTTGCATTACTTGAGGACAAGCAATGAGTTAGGTTTGGGGGTGTGTTACCTCTCCAAAAGTAATGCTTTTGCTTGTTTTTAGGTGCATTTAGTTGCATTAGGATGTTAATACCATGCATTTGCATAAGGAGTTTAGAATTCTGTCTATGCAGTGTGAAGGGTTGTTTTGTTGGTAGTTTTGCAAGTTTGGCATAGGATTTGGCTCAGAAAAGCAAAAACATGAAGGAATGCCAGAGAAAATGCCAGGCGTTGTTGGCATAGATAGACCAGACAATGCCAAACACCGGTTGGCAGAGAAGTGAACTTGATGCCACAACAAGAAGCTGTTGGACCTTAAAAAAATAGGAAATGACCAGGCTCCGAAAAGATAGCAATTGGACAATCTCCGAAAAAATTGCTGATAAGATGGTGCAAGACTTGTTGACAGATTCATGCCAAGCTTGGACGCCAAGGCAGCATCGGCAGTATGACGTCAGCCCTAGACTGATCAGTGCTCATTCAAATTTGGATAAGGTGATAATCCCTTATCCCTTGGGCAGTTGAAGTTTAAAAATTGAAGAGCTAATCCTATCCCTTCCTTGCACGCCCATTTAAACACCAACCAAGCTAGCATTTGGGAGAGCGAAGAAGATCAAAGTGAGGAGTTAGTGTGTGATGATTGACAACTGGCTGCACCTAGGAAGGGTGGTTCGACCAACTTGGCCGAGAAGCCGGATCTTGAAGGGCTGCATCGAGAGACCCCTTCTAGCCCATTTTCTCTTTCAAGTTATTTTGTTTTAAATGATGATGTACTTGGGAAACGTTTGTGTTTTTTTGGTTAAGTCCCGCACCATGAAATAATTTCATTGTTGGTGGGGGATGTTTGCGTTGAACGCTATTTTTATGTTTTAGTTTTTAATAATAAATCTGCTTTGGCAATATTTTATCTATTCGGCATACTTTAATGTTTCCTAAATACTATCCCAAGCGACAGCTGGCACTATTGGCCTATTGCTCCTCAATATCTTAACAGACTTGGGGTGGCAACGATTAAGTTGTTGAATGCTGAGGAGATAAGCTTCAGAGAAGTCGTTCAAGTAGATGAACTTACTTCGGGAGTGAAATCTACCCCTTAAGAGTATAGATTGGATCTTAATCAAATTGGTTTATTTAAAATCATGCACTATAGAGATATAGAGGTTTATACATGATCAATTTAGGGCAATGACCATCGAGAAAGGCTTTGCTAATTTTGAATCTACTCGGCAAACAATGCAAGATAGGTTGTTATTAAAGGTTGGCACGACATGAATAGCGTGAAAACTAGGCATTCCCTGCCAATGCTCATCATTCATTAAAACATCTTCCTTGCCAATGACTTACTTTACTTTTATTTCTTTTCTTTTCAATTATTTTCAAAATCAACTTCTTCTTAAGGCAAGTAACAATCAAAGCAATTGAGTTTCAAGTCAATCTCTGTGGGATCGATACTCATCTTACCAGCTATATTACTTGCAGACCGTGTATACTTGCACGCAAAAGACTCATCTTGGCACGTTTTTATGCTTTCCAACACATATCTTTTGCCACTTTTGCAAGCATTTCACCTAGAGAGTCTACACATGTGTTGCAGTCTCAATCTCCTATACACATAGCTTGTACAACCCATCTCCTAGCCTAGCATCATGAACCCTACTCCCAATGAGTAAAGCATTATGACACACTTGTTAGAAACTGAGCGTTAATAATCCAATAATAATAATAATCAATAAAAAATAAATACAATAAAATTATTATTATATCGAATAGAAGAAAAATAATTAAAAAATATTCAAAATATAAATCAAATATTAAAGTAGTAAATCGAAACCCTTTAATTGTATTCAGACAGCAATTTGGATGAACATATTTGTTAAGGCCTGTGATATCACAGTTTCCTTAAGACAGAATTGTTCGCTCCTATGGTGCTCGAGAAACGTTGGACGTCTATCTCCTAGGATACAACAACAAAATGATCAACTGCAGTAGAACATATGCAGAGATCACGAACTGGAAGCTTCCTTCTTATATCACCATGGAAAATTGAAGAACAAATGCAAGATTATTTTAAACAAAATGAGGAGAGTTGAGAGAAAAAGCTCTTCACTTGCAACGTTCGCTGTGAGTTGTTGTTGTGTTGTTAATTCTCTTCTTGTTGAAGTTGTCTTTTATAGGCAAGCAAAGGGACAGTTCTAATCACAATGAACTTAAATTCAAATTTCAAAATAAAAAAAAGACTTTATCTGATAAAATCTATCTAAATATAGATTATTCATATTCACAAAATCTATTTTAAATTTTTTGACTAATTCTTGGATGAGGAAATCAAATTTGGGCTAAAATATTTTTAGGTCCATGCTAGGCCCAACCGGTATGGACATTCACGTCGCCCACGTTGTGCAGGTACACCCCCAACTCGAATGGGTTCGACGGGCTTGGATTTGCACCCCTTTTGCATGCGCGCAATGCACAGTCTTTGGTAAGCTTATTCAACAACCCTTTGGTTGGTTCCATTATATATACATATCCTACACTTGGTCTCTAACCAATACGGGATTCAAGCTTACTATTTCCTCACCAACCTCTGCAAGTTGCCTACTTTGAGCATCAATTTCCCATTCATCACTCAACCAATTTGAGCATATAAGATATCGTTTTAAAGATCTCATGAAGTAAATATGACACAATAAATTCATGATTCGATTCTCCATCTTTACCGATTGTAGATATGCCTCAAAGTTACCATATTATCACAATTTTCCAACAATCCCCCCATAAATAAAATTGATGTTTTAAAACCATTTTGATTCGATGTGGTGATAGATTCTATGATCGATAGATGCATATGATAGGTAGGTGTCCACCCTTGAACTTTCCCTTGTGAAAGTATATTTACTTTGCTGGAAGACCAGCAGACGCGGTGAATGAGAATAATGTTGGAAGTGATAGATGGAAGTAAATAGAAAGAAGTAATCGATATAAGAGATTAGGTCGGGTTATCATGAGTAGTGGTGTGATTACTGAATGAATTGTTGTGGCTAGTAATTGCTGGGGCAAGTAAACTGCTTTGACATGTAGAATGTTGTGGCAAGTAAACTGCCGTGGCAAGTATATTACCGTGGCAACTGGGTTACCTCCTTCAATGTTCGGCAGAATGTTCTTCAATTCCTTCGCGTTATCCCTAACCAAAGAATTGATGTTTGTGCAAGCCTTGGTGATACATCCCTGCGTTAACCTTGGGTGAACAACATCAATCATTGCACTATTCTTAGCTACTCAAATTTGATCCTTATTCCTAAGGCCAATTAGTTTCTACTAATGGTTTTTTAAATGGAAACCTTACCCACTCGTTTCATGAATCTAGCTCTCTCGAGCCTAGATAAATAGATGCAATCAAGTTTCTTTCCCAATTTCCTTGAAGCGAGAATAAAGAACCAAGAATGGATAAACAATGAATTTATTGAATTAAAAACCAACAACCAAACATTCGTCTCTACATACCAATAAAATCTGATATCACAAGCTAATTTAATCTAGTCCATGGTTGGGTAAAAAGGAAACACAAAAGAATAAAACCCAGACATGGGATCGCACAATACAAAATGAAAAAAAGAAATGGTTGTGCGTGAATCTCTCTTGCAATCTGATCTCACTCTCCCAATCGACTCTCTTGATGTTGTTGTTGTGATCTTCTTAAGTAGGCAATGAGAAGGAGTCCAAATACGTATAGAATCTGTGGGGTTTGATCTCTATATAATTCAGATTTGAATTTTTAATCTGGGATAATTATCCTTTGCGTTTGAATTAATTCTACAGATAATGGCCTTTATCGCGACTTGTCGAGCCATCCTTCGGCAAGTGGTTTAGCAAGTAGTCATCCTTATCTTAACTTGCCATGGCATCCTTCGGCAAGTGACTTGGCAACTCGTCCTGCAAAAAATAAGGCAAAACAACAGTTATTTCTCCACAAAAAAACATCAAAACATACAGCCAAGCTCAATAGACGAGGAAATTATGAAACTATACATGAATGACTACGAATATAACTATAATGAGCCTAAGTATAACAATAATATGAGTAAAAAGGATAGAAAATATAATACTTTTACAAACGTAACAGACCCCCAAACTCAAACTATTGCTTGTCCTCAAGCAATGCAAACACTAACATTTACCTGCCAAGGTATTTGCCACAAAAACATGCTTTTTACCTGACTTCAATCCTCAGAACTGTGACACAAGGAATTGATTACCTTTCGATCATTGGAAAGCACAGAAAATTACTCAAAATTAAACTACAATACTAGTGAAAATGTGTGTGCGGAGTTGTGTACAAGTCAATTAATAGAATTATAGGCAAACCTTGGGTTTTATTATTTAATTTGTAGAGACAATTATTCTGGTAGAGCCGGGTTAGGCACTTATAGAAATTTCTTTTCAATTAAATAAGCTAGAGCCAGGTGGGAACCTCTATTGATTGTCAATATGTGAAAACTAGAGCCAAATAGGCACCTCTAGTAAGAAATTATCCTTATTTATTAAACATATTTTCTTTTATTTTTTAGCTAGAGCCAGATAGGCACCTCTAGTGCATTTTTCTAATTTTAGTAACCGAAAGTTTACTAGGCCTCCCTCAATCAACAAGTCACAGTAGTGTCAATATAAGCATCATCATAGCAAAATTTCAAGTAAATTCCATGACAATCCTACAATCTAAGGTTTTCTCATAAGCACAGTGGCAAAACTCATCATAGGATATCACAACAGGTTTTGGCAGTTTTATCAGGCAATTGTCATGGCAAGTAACATATGAAAACTAACATGAGACAAACAAAATAAATGCAAATGACCATGAGACAAACAAAACAAATGCAAATGACCATAAGACAAACAACCCCCCCCAAAATCGAGAGAAGCATTGTCCTCAATGCATGCAAAACAAAACAAAACAAAAAATGCAAATGAAATAAACGGAGAGGTCGTCACCTCAAATTTGTAGTTTCCTTCTGGCCATCTACTTGGTCTGTTTTTTGGCTCGTGGTAGTTATTGTGGTGAAGCTGGTGCAGGGCCATGAACCACAGTTTCCTCTACTTCCTCAACTGACTCACCCTCCTTGTAACACCCCTTCACATATCCATCATTGAATACGAGATAGAGATATCACAAAACATTTGTCAAACCATTTATATTTATAATTTGGTAAAAATTTGTTTTATAAAAAAATACAATTTAATCTTTATTTTCAAATCTAATTAATCGCTTAAAATTTAAACTTTATATTTTCATCTTCAAATCAGGTTTAATTTCAGACAGCGACTTATCAATTTAATTCAACTTTATATAACTAGTGAAACTGCCTAAAAACTGCCTAATTTAAAATTCATTCAGATTCCAATAAAATACAATTTATATTAGAGCATGCATAACCTTTTAATAAACATGGCAACTAGTGAATATCAAACAACTTCAAATATTATGTTACTGATACTGATGTAACTGTTCTTGATAGATGATGTCCACTAATGCTCCCTACTCCAAACGCTCCTCTTTTCCTAGGCGTGAAAATAGTCACACGCTAAGTATTTACTTAGTGAGTCAATAATTCGAATTCAAGTGCAATTGTCATAATATCAATATCAATATCAATAAATTAACAATGCATATGATCACCTTACCATTACATGCTCGTTAACGTAAATAAATATGTAATAGCATATATGTATATCAAAATGATAAGATTAGATCTTACCAATACCATTGCCATTTCCATTCGTAAGCTTTCAATGCTTACCAATACTTTTTTTCCATTTCTATCTGCAAGCTTTCAAGCTTATCATTCTATTTCTTTGATTCATTTCAATTTACTTAGCCCAAGATATTGAATTAAGAGATTCTATGTACACGAGTCATCCCCCTATACTTACTTGAGTATAGTATATTGTTGCACTCTACCAAGAGTGCTTAGCACCGAAGTGCTTCGGTATACCTACCGAAGTATACCATTAATGAAAATTGCACTTTACCTGAAGTGCTTAGAATAAATTTGCACTTTACCTGAAGTGCTTAGAATATTTATACAACAGTTTATGACTCCATGGCTAGCCAACTATACCTTTGAATCTCTATATCATACTTGGGCTTTATATCATCAAATATTTCATCCATGGCAATGTATATCAATTTATTTTAACATGAAGCAGTTCATACCCGAAATAACATTCATAGTATATCATTATCAATAACTAGTGATCAATGCATTTATTTTCAATCTTTGGCATATTTAAAATATGTCAAATATATGATCAATGACATAATTATCATGCCAATATATAAACAAGGTAGACTCATCGCAAGTCCTACCGGTGATGTATGAAACATCCATGTATAATGTTATGTATGCATTGCACTCATCTGGGCCATTTATTTGTATGCCTCACTAAGGTCTATTGATCCTTTCCTTTATAGTACCTCAAACCTTCTCTTGATTCGAATCCAACTTCATTTATCACATGAATATAAATAAACATTTGTTAGATTCACTTCTAACAATATTTCACTTAAACTATCCAATTATTCAACATAAAAAATTCTCCATAAATTTATTTCCTTCCTTATACTATTCACAAACTCATTTTTGGTCCCTAATGACCATTTTGATCTTCAAGTAATTCCTCCAAGCCTGCTAACAAACATTAGACACAAATTGTCTCAATTTCCTTTTTCTGTCAACTTGCACTACCATCAAAGAAATATTTCTATAAAATAATTTACAGCTCCGAATTTGATTCTGTTTGTTATGAAAGAAACTAGATTCAATAAGCTTTTCAACCATATAAATTAATAGCCCAAATTCAACTTGTATGATTTATGGTGAATTTTCAAAATCAATTTCCAGTGCCGATTTCGGAACAGACTGCCATACTATTTTCTGACCTTTCACCACTTAAAAATTCATATCTTTTTCCTCGGAACTCAAAATCAATTTCCGTTTGTTGGACACAAAACTAGATGAACAAATATTTACATCGTATAAAATTCACCATCTAATCATTTTTGTAGAATTTATGGTGAATTTTCAAACTTACTGCCAAATAAGACACTAGTGAATACCATATATCTCATTTCGGTCCTTAGTGACCATTTTGAACATTTGGCAAACTATTCATACCTTAATGCTCTAATTCTTCCATTTAAATCCTCTACTTTCTCATTCTTGCCAAAGTGGTCATTTTTCATCAATCCAAGCTAATTTGATCATGTTATCAACAATTACTCTTTAATCCTTCTTCAAAATAATAATTTCACAAACATCCCTTTAATTTTCTCAAATTGCCAAATAGGTCCCTAAACTTTTCAACATTCTCAATTTGGTCCTAAATTGTCAATTCAAGCTTGAACTATCATTTCCTACCCATTTGCATCATCAAAATTTTTTTGATAACTTAGTCCCAAATTTTCTTCAAAATTTCAAATTAGTCCCTAAAGGGAATTTGACCTTCAACATCAAAATTAAACTTCCATCATCAATGCTTCAAACATCATAATCTAACCATTTTCATATTAAATTCTCAAAACCCTAACAAATCCCTAAATTTCAAGATTAGGGTTTATAACTTTCAACATGAATTTAACTTGTTTCAAGCTTGATTTCAACAATACTGAGCTTAATTCATCATCTACTACTTCAATTCCATCAATTTTCCATGAAGCCCTAATTTCTCTCTCTTCAAACCCTAATTCATTATTTCATAATTCCATACAATTTTACTATCAAAACGTAGAGAATGAAGAGTAGATCACTTTACCTCAAACAACCTTGCTTGAATTCTTGATCAAATGCCTTGAATTTGAGCTAGAAAAAATTCGGACATTTTCACCCAAAGTCCTCTTTTTTTTCGAATTGCTAGGGAAGAAGATGAACTTTTGTTCATCATTTTTTTAACAATAAATCCAATATAAAACCATAAAATGCCACATGTTCATGTAACACTAAATCAAATTTACAACCTAGTTCAAAATTGTGCATCTCATTACGTTTGAACTAGGTTGGTTCCGATCCAACCGACCATCATAATTAAATAATCATAAATATCATTTATGATTTTTGTTCGATCTAATTTCTCGATTTTCACCTTCTACGATTTTTCCTTTATAGAACTATTAACTATAATTCAGGAATCACATATTTCCTTAATTACATAAATAGATCCATACTTTCATACAAAATCCTCCACTTTAATAAAGTCAAACTTAGAAATTTGACTTGATCCAAAAATATCGATAATTACCCGAAATCTCTATCGGGTAACATCTTTCTTGAAAATCCTTCATTAAGCATTTATAATGAACTTTTATAACCTTCCTCTATCTGATGATAAATCTCATAATTATTCGATTCAACTCGGATATCCAAATTCTATTTAAACTTTGACTATAATTTCCCAATAATAGAAACATCGGATCCAACCAAAATCTTCACATTCGATCCACACCCTTAGGTGATCTATTTATTTATGAAATAAAAACCCTTAACTTTTGGGGAATTACAACTTTAGTCTCAGATTTTTCCAAAGTTTATACTTTAGTCACGAAATTTCTAAAAATTACATTTTGGTCACTAACTTTTTAAACTTCAATTCCCATTCCAAATTTCCTTGAAATTCAACCAAACTTTAAGAACACCTTATTCAATTCACTATCTATCACATTAGACCTTTAAACCTTAGAAATTTCCTTTTTAAAACCCATAATTAAATAAATCCTAACTTTTGCATTTTTGTTATTTTAGTCACTAAGTTAGCTTCTAAGATATTATCTTAGTACTAAATAACCCTTAATCAACTTAGTAAATTTTTGGGTATCACACTCCTTCTCGGCCTCCTCTTGTGTGGAATTTTTACACTTTGACGCTTGCTTTAATGGCACAACTGGAGGTAGGGACTTCAACAATGCAAAAGTGGTGTCTTTGAAATAAAAATATCATGTAAAGATTCAGTACGTCCTGGTTCAGTAACAAGTTCTTTACCTTCGGGTGGGATAGTGGTTGACGAGGCAATGTCATTTGTAGTAGGCTCATCATTGGTTGACGGGGCAAATAACTCAGTAGTTAATACTAGAAAGGGTACACTATTATTAGGACAATTTTCCAAGATAACTCGTGTTAAGGTAATGTCTCGGTCCCTCATATATCGACAAAGCACTTGTTGTTTGGCCTCCATCCAATCCAACCATTGTAGCAAAGGACGAAAGAGATATGCGAACCATGAAGCACTTATCGCGGTATGTGCACTTGATGTGGCATGTTCATTTACTAGGGCATGTTCTTGTGCTAGGGCAAAATATGGAATAGAGTATTTTCTCACAACTATCGATGCTTTCGGTGGGCTATCTTGCATTATTCGCATGTACTGAGACTTTGTCCACCTAGTTTTCTTGGGCAGCCTCTCGTCAGTAGCCTTGGACGACACTTTCTCCTTTGCGCATAAGATTGAAATTAAATTGGGGAAATAAATTGTTCCCACATCCTTCTTCCTATAAGCAAAAGTCTCATCAACAATAATTTGTCCAACATTAATAGTATGATTATGCAAAATGGAGTGTAGCAACAATAAACGAGAGTAAGAAACAATAGTGTTATGAGTTGTGGGCATCAAACAAGTTTTCAAGAAGTTATTCCACAACTTTGCCATAGGTTTCAACAAGGCTCGATTCACCGTGCCTTTCAAATCTCCATTAGTCCAATCGATTCATTCGATGGTGATATCCTTGGGGACTTGTTCCACCTCTTCATCGGTGATATTATTCACAAACTTGGTGTGCTCATCATGTGTGAAGAACAACCCATAGTATGCATTGATGGCGGAGGAATCAAGAAGAATATCCCAACCATGCACATAGGCACAAGGATTATCCAGATTCGAAATATGTGAATACAACTCTCTTACCCATGAGATGTTCAGTGGTGTCGAATGTTTGCAAAAGATTGGCCACTTATGACCAGCAACAATGGTGTAGATGGAATACTTAAGACTATATTGTGGTTGGTGAGATCATAGGAAAACCCTTTCTCTTCACAAACCTTTCGAGTGGCAAGCTTCTTCTTGAATCTGTGCTCAATTGTCGATGTTGCAAAATGACAGAAAGATGCAACAATTGCTCGTGAAGAACTTGCTTCGGGCATGGTTTTCAAGTTCTTGTCCATGGTGTTTGGTTCTTGATTGAAAAAGAAAAGAAAATACGAAAAGCTTAAAGAGTTTCAAGAGATGGGAAAAATAAAGGAAGAAGGTGAGAGGATGAGTCAGAATGGGGAATTAATGGTGGAGTGAAAAGTTGGTAAAAGAGATGGATTGATATGGTGCCAATAGAAAAAAAGGAAAACAATAATGGGTGAAGGATGTGTGGTGCGGCTATAGTTAGAAAGAAAAAGGGAGGGAAAGAAAATTTTCGGGTAAAAATTTTCAAAAGGGTGTTTAAATCCCTTCACCTTCCATGGGATAAAATTTCATTCAAATGAAATTCTATATTGAGCTCAATTTCCACTGCTTTTGAAACTCTTATCCTAAAACTCAAAAAGAAAACAAAAAAAAAAGGATAAATATTAATAAAAGAGATAGAGATAAAGATAAAAACTAAATCAAACTAAACATAATAAAAAGAAAAGGATAAAAGAGAAAATTCAAAAATAAAATAAACAAAAATGAAAATAACTAAAAAAGAAAATTAAAAACACTTAGAAAGAGCATTTTCATGCATCTTCTAAGGATATCTTTCTTTTATCACACTCAACATGAGTACCAACGTAGTGCTTCAATCCCTGTCGATTGACCTTAAACTCACGTCCATTCATAGTTAATTTGATCACAACAACCCCATGAGAATAAGGTTTAACTACCTCGAATGGCCTGGACCATCTTGACTTTAGATTACCTGGAAAAAGTTTGAGTATAGAATTATAGAGAAGCACTAATTGCCCTCTCAAGAATTGCCGCGGCAATAGCTTCTTGTCATGCCATCATTTTATCTTCTCTGCATAGGGCCTGGCATTGTCGTAAGCTAGTGTACGAAATTCTTCCATCTTGTTCAAGTCCAGTAAATGCTTTTTTCCTACTTTCTCCCAATCCATGTTCATGGTTTTGATTGCCCAATAGGCCTCATGCTCAATCTCTAACAGCAGGTGGCAAGTCTTGCCGTAGACAAGTCTATAAGGAGATATTCCTAGGGGCGTCTTAAATGTTGTTCAGTAGGCCCAAAATGCATCATCAATTCTCGCAGACCAATCTTTTTGTGAAGGATTGACAATCTTCTCAAGGATAATTTTCAACTCACGGTTATAAATTTCTGCTTGCCCGTTGGTTTACGGGTGATATGCCGTGGCAACTTTGTAAGTAACTCCAAAGTGCTATAACACCTTAGCAATAAGCTTATTGTCAAAATGTTTGCCTTCATTGCTGATAATTGCCCTCGGCATTCCAAACCAGGTGAATATATTTTTTTGCAAGAATTACTGCACAGTCTTGGAATCATTTCTGCGAACTGCAGCTGCCTCAAACTATTTGACGCGTAGTCTAAGAAAAGTAAGATGTACAAGTTGTCAAATGATGATGGAATGGCCCCATAAAATTGATTCCCCATACATCAAATAATCTACCTCAAGGATGTTCTGCAATGGCATCTCATGCCGCCTTGATATATTCCTCGTTCGTCGGCATTGATCACGACTTTTGTAGAATTCATAAGCATATTTATAGAGAGCTGGCTAGTAAAAGTCTTAGTGTAAGACTTTGGTGGTTGTGTGAGTACCTCAAAAATGGCCTCCATAAGGTGATAAATGACATTATATAATCATATTTTGTTGTTCCTCCTCAGGAACACATCATCGTATGACCTGATCTGCATATTGTTTAAACAAAAGAGGCTCGTCCCAATAATAATGCTTAGCATCATGTAGGAACCGCTTCTTTCCCTAATATGTAAGGTCATAAGGTAAAATACCGCTCAGAAGAAAATTTACTAAATCTGTAACCCCCTCGACCTAGCCTAGACGCCCGACTGAATCAAGCGAGCTATATTAGGTTTGCCAAAGCAAACTGGAGAAAGATTACAAAAACCGGTCCAATTTTTTTCCTTTTATCTTTTCTAGATACGTATTATTAACCCTAAGTGTTCATGCTTACAGCGGATGAAAATACAAAGAAAGTGGACCTCGAAAAGGCAACCAAAAACATCTGATACATTTTAGGGACTAAAACGTAAAATTGGTAAATTAAGGACCATTACTGAAATTAGGGTTACCAATCCTCAATTAGTCAAATTACATGCATGCATGTCAATTCTTGACTCAAACCGACCATCCAAACTCAAGCAATTGCATTCACAACAAATAGGGTCCAAAATGAAGGAATTAGAAACTATCAAAAATCCCAATAACTGATTTAATTGCCGCCCGTATCGGTAGGCATACAGGTGTTTCGGTATGCCTTGGCCAATTTCCAAAATTCAGATTTTAGTATCCCAAAACTGTACCGATACGGCCACGCGTATCGAAACGCTAAGCCAGTTTGCTCTTACCCGTATCGAAACACTTCCCCGCGTATCGAAACGCTATGCCTAAAAGGGCTTACCTGTATCGAAACACCTCTCCCGCATATCAAAACGCTAAGCCTGAAATGGCCTAGCCGTACCAGTACGAGGGAACACATTCCGATATGCGTAAACCCGAAATGCCATTTTTAGCTGGTTTTTCAAACGGATCTAGATTCATTTAGATCCAAGGAACTCATACTCATGCATACAAACAACCATCTATTCATATTCCAATACTTGCATTAAGATTTAGCAACCACAAAAAAATATGAGCTTCCAAAAGATCAACCTATAGGCATGCTCCCTAGACCACTTTACCAAACATACCAAAACATTCAATTGAATATTTACTAGCATATGCCACTTCCACACATATCTATAGCATCAAAATCATCATGCTAGTCATCAAACCATGGCATTCAACCAAGGTTATCTAGATTCATACCTAAGCAACCACCTAGCCTCAACCTTAAGAAAGGATTTACAACAGACTTATCAACTTCAATCAAGCTCCAAAACACAACAATAATCATGCTCAAAAACAAGGAAAAAAAAGAATTACAAATCCCCCAAAATATGGCGAACACATTACCTTATTAACCGAAAGTAAAATCGAGTTTCATACTCAAAGATAGTATAGATCTTGGATCGCCTTTTTGCCTTGCCAATGCTGCCACAAACTCTAGTGCTCTACATCTTTAGAAAAGAGAGCGTAAGCACAAATACTTAGTGAGGATGCTCAAAAAAACAATGATGCATTTAAAACCATTTGAAAACCAAAACCACTTGTTTTGGAAACATGCTTAACGACCAAAGCATTTTCATTGTTTCGACCGAAACATGCATAACGATCCTTATGAAACATCATATATAAATCCCATGCTTAACGACCAAAGCATTTTCAATCAAATCTAAACATGCATATCAACCATATGCAAAATCATTTACAAACCATATGCTTAAATCCCAAAGCATTAAATCATATTACCATGCTTAAATCCCAAATCATTATAAAAGAGGTTCAACACATGAACTTTCATATATTGTCATTTATAGTGACCCCGGATAGACGACCTTTATCCTCGGATAGCCGACCATTATCCTTGATTAGCCGACTGCTAATCATTGGTTAACCTACCGCTAACCATACATATCGGATACACGGATATTTCATGATGACCGACCTCCATCAAACCCATACCATGCTGACCGCATGATATGATAACCTTGCCGACCGTAAGATCAACGTCAACAAGGGGAACCAACCGCTCAACCCAAGTGATAACATCATAGTTTGAGTAGCCGACCGCTATAACTCAAGGACCTTTAACCACGATAGATTTTAAACATATTATAGTGAACTTTATCCTATGACATGCCAACTATATCCGAATGTTTTCTCATCATGTCACATAGCCAATATATCATTTGCAAAACCATTTACTCACTGTTTACAATGCATTAAACAAGATTACCACATATGCAAGCGACATTGCCAAAGCAATACCACATTCCCGACCGGAATGAAAACCAATGCTCACTAGCATTTCATATACTTTAAAACCACTGCATATGTCTTCAAAACCATGCATTTACAGTAAGTAAATCAAACCATGTTTAGAACCAAAACATGAATTACACATGCTCATATCCGTACAAATATTAAAGAGCAAAAGTGGAAAACTTACTTCCAAGCTTAGGTAAGGGTTTCAAGCTTAACCTAAACTCCCATAACAACTTCCAAATCTTTGAAAGACTTTTAAAACCGTTTCCACTCACCGATTACACCTTGCCTTGCTCTCCAATGCAAATTGAGCTCCCAGCAAGCAACGATTGTAACCCCCTCGACCCGGCCTAAAAGTCCAACCGAACTGAGAGTGCTACATTAGGTTTGCTGAAGCAAACTGGATAAAGGTTACGAACAGTTAGTCCATTTTATTTTTTTTATCTTGTCTAAATGCAAATTAATGTTCCTACATGTTCATACTCACAGCGGGTAAATTCTCAAATGAAACGAGCCACAAAAGAACAATCAATCGCATCATAATATTAATTGAGGACTAAAACATAAATACTTTAAATTACAAAACAAAAATTGAATTTAAGGTTACCAATCCTCAATTAGTCCATTTACAAACCAACATGATAAATTCCAGAGCAATTTAATCATTCCAAGTCATACAATTACATTCCCAAGACTCAAGGACAAAAATGAAAGAACCAGAAACTTTCAAGATTCCAAATTAACCAACTTAACGGTACCCGTACCGGTACGCGTACTCGTTTTCGATACGCCTATACATTCTCAAAAACTCAGATTCTAGTAGCTAAAATTCGTACTGAAACGCTTGTTCGCGTAAGAGTACGCCTAACAAAAATTCCTATAATCGTATAAAAAACCTTGCTCGAGTACCGAAACATCAAGCCTAAAATGGTAGGACCGTATTGAAACACCCTCCCTTTTATTGAAACATTATGCCTGAAATGGCCTAGCTGTACTGGTATGAGGACACCTGTATCGATACGCATGGACCTGTAATGACATTTTTAGTTGGTTTTCCACACAAACCTATATGCATTTAGGTCCTAGCAACTTGTAAACACACATATAAGCATCCAACATCACACTTAACAACACATACACCAAGGTTTAACTACAACGCAAGATTAAGCCACCCAAAAGATTGGTCTAGAGGCATGCTCCCTATAACTCCCCACCAAACATAGCAAAATGCCCAACTAAGCAATTATCAACGAGGACACCATACCTAAAACGCATCAAAACCATACTCAATAGGTTTAGCTCATTAAAACATGTCATCCAAGCAAAACCATCTAGATGCTTACCTAGGTAACCATATAACATCAACTATAGGTAACAGTGCATGATAAGCTAAACATCAACAATCAAACCCCAAAATCACAACATTAAACATGCTCAAAACCAGAGAAAAATTGGATTACAAATCCCAAAAATCCATGGCGAACACATTGCCTTATTAACTATAAACTAAAACCAAGTTCATACTCAAATAGTCTTGTCTTTGGATCACTTAATCCTTGTCTTTACTGCCTCTAAGCTTTAATGCTCTACATCATTAGAGAAAAGAGAGCGTAAGCACACTTGCTTAGTAAGGAGGCTCTTAAACAATGAAGCATTTAAGAACCATTGAAAACCAACACTTGTTTTCAAACCATGCTTACGACCTAAGCAAGTCCTAATAGCTTCAAATTAAAACATGCATATCAACCATATGCAAACCAATACATATATTCCACATGCTTAATCCCAAGGCATCAAATACAAAATCATGCTTAAGTCCTAAAGCATTATATACAAAACCATGCTTAAATCCCAAAGCATTATATACAAAACCATGCTTAAATCCCAAAGCATTATATACAAAAGCATGCTTAAATCCCAAAATATTTTAAATAGATTCAACATTAAAATTCTCATATATTGGTAATTATAGTGATCCCGGATAGTCGACCACTATCCTTGATTAGCCGATAGCTAACCTGTAGTTAACCGACCGTTAACTATACACATTGAATACACGGATCTCCCTTAATGATCGACCATCATCAAGAATACCCCATGTCGACTGCATGACTTTACAACCTTGCCAACCGCAAGCATTACATCAACGAGGGGAACCGACCGCTCAACCCAAGTGATAACAACATAGTTCGGGTATCCGACTGCTATACCTCAAAGACTCTTAACCGACGATCGATTTTTAACCATATTATAGTGCACTTTATCCTATGGCATGCCAACTATATCCGAATATTTTCTTACCTTGTCACATAGCCAATATATCATTTTCAAAACCATTTACTCACTGTTTTACAATGCAATACACAAAAATCCCCACATATGCAAATCATATTGCCATAGCAATATCACATTCCCAACCGGAATAATTACCAATGCTCACTAGCATTAAATAGACCTTTAGGCCACCACATATGTACTTTAAAATCATGCATTAACAGTAACTAAAGCAAACCATGTTAACGACTAAAACATGAATCACACATGCTCATATCCGAATCGATATTGAAGAGCAAAAGAGGGAAACTTACTTCCGAGCTTAGGTAAGTGTTTCAAACTTATCCTAAACTCCCAAAACCACTTTCAAACCTTTGAAAGACCATTAAGACCGTTTCCACTCACCGATTTCACTTTGCCTTGCTTGGTACCACGAAACAAGCTCCCGGCAAGTCTAGAACCACCTCAAAATGCTACGCCTTGATTATCCCCTGTTTCAGCCACACAAAACCAGATAAAACATGCATTAAAATGCATCTAGTACTCTGCTTTAACCCAAAATCCCGTAGCTCTCAAGATGCTCACTCAAAACTCATCCGAAACTTACCGAAATCAACCTCAAACACTACTCAATCTTAACCCAACCATATTACAATGATTCGAAACATCAAACCTCAACAATTAATATCTACAAACTCATTCCCAACATCATTTTACTTCCAACAAAGATTAAACACCTTAAACACCCCAAAAACCCTTAACAAACAACCTAACAATTAGAGATTCAACCAATTCCGGGATTCCATTATTAAAAGCAACTTATCCACATTATAATACATCCAAAATAAGATTGAAATCAATCTACAACACTAGAAAAACAGATTCAAATAGAAAATCACCATGTAACATCGACATTGTACAACCCAGCTTACGCTCATCATTACAGCCCATTTGATCTAGAATATGGACCATACTCTCCAGCCAACCCTCGGCTGCCTCAAGGCTCAAACCCCTAAACTCAACTCCTCCCAAATTGCGAAGATGCTCCAAAGGTAACCCTGGGTTAACCGCCACAGCAGGTGTTGGCGCCTGTGCATGCACTTCAGCCATCGCTGCTTGAAAAGCTCCCATTATTGCCTAAGCTAACGAAGTCAAATCACCAAATACAGGCACTTGATGAGTCTGGGGTACACCACCAGCCCCAACATCAACCAGCGGAACCAACAAAGGAGGAGGAGGTAAAACATTAGTAAGATTCTCTTTCTCAATGATATTCTGCCCAATTCTAGCATTACTAGCCATAAAACGTGTCTTACGTCGAGCCATGCAAACAAAAGCAACAAAGCACATTAAAGTCAGGCTAACACAAGGCAAAGCATCCAAGACCACCTCATAAAACATTTTAAAACCTCAGTAATAGGTAATGTGTTCCCAGTTCATACCCCAACATCATGTAAATCAATCACCGTACATGTACACAATCATCGTGCATAACCAACAATGATATACAACCAAACAACAACATCCCAAACTTTCATAACCTAGCTCTGATACCAACAAATATAACCCCTTCGACCCATCCTAGAAGCCCGACCGAACCGAGAGTGCTACATTAGGTTTGCTGAAGCAAACCAGAGAAATGTTACGAAAAGTTAGTCCATTTTGTTTTTTTACCTTGTCCAAATGCAATTTAATGTTCCTACATGTTCATACTCACAGCGGCTAAATTCTCAAATGAAACGAGCCACAAAAGAACAATTAATCGCATCATAATATTAATTGAGGACTAAACCATAAATACTTTAAATTACAAAACCAAAATTGAATTTAAGCTTACCAATCCTCAATTAGTCCATTTACATGCCAACATTATAAATTCCAGATCA
Source organism: Hibiscus mutabilis (assembly GCA_019671005.1). NCBI lineage: Eukaryota > Viridiplantae > Streptophyta > Magnoliopsida > Malvales > Malvaceae > Hibiscus > Hibiscus mutabilis. The sequence goes on along the minus strand of CM033749.1, from coordinate 14,857,122 downwards.
ATTTAATCATTCCAACTCATACAATTACATTCCCAAGACTGAAGGACCAAAATGAAAGAACCAAAAACTTTCAAGATTACAAATTAACTAGTTTAATGGTACCCGTACTAGTATGCGTACTCGTGTTTCGATACGCCGATACGTTCTCAAAAACTCAAATTCTAGTAGCTAAAATCTGTACCGAAATGCTTGTTCGCATATCGGTATGCCTGGAAAAATGCCTATAACCATATTGAAACACTTTCTCGAGTACCAAAACATCATGCCCAAAAAGGCAGGACCGTATCGAAACACCCTCACGCGTATCGAAATGCTATGCCTAAAATGGCCTAGCCGTACCGGTATGAGGACACCTGTTTCGATATGCCTAGACCTGTAATGACATTTTTAGCTGGTTTTCCACACAAACCTAGATGCATTTAGGTCCTAGCAACTTGTAAACACACATATAAGCATCCAACATCACACTTAACAACACATACACCAAGGTTTAACTACAACACTAGATTAGGTCACCCAAAAGATTGTTCTAGAGGCATGCTCCCTATAACTCTCCACCAAACATACCAAAATGCCCAACTAAGCGATTATCAACGAGAATACTATACCAACAACGCATCAAAACCATACTCAACAGGTTTAGCTCATCAAAACATGTCATCCACGCAAAACCATCTAGATGCTTACCTAGGTAACCATATAACATCAAACATAGTTAACGGTGCATGATAAGCGAAACATCAACAATCAAACTCCAAAATCACAACATTAAACATGCTCAAAGCCAGAGAAAAATTGAATTACAAATCCAAAAAATCTATGGCGAACACATTGCCTTAATAACTAGAAACTAAAACCAAGTTCATACTCAAATAGTCTTGTCTTTGGATCACTTAATCCTTGTCTTTGCTGCCTCTAAGCTTTGATGCTCTGCATCATTAGAGAAAAGAGAGCGTAAGGACACTTGCTTAGTAAGGAGGCACTTAAACAATGAAGCATTTAAAAACCATTGAAAACCAACACTTATTTTCAAACCATGCTTACGACCTAAGCAAGTTCCAATAGCTTCAAATTAAAACATGCATATCAACCATATGCAAATCAATACATATATTCCACATGCTTAATTCCAAGGCATCAAATACAAAATCATGCTTAAGTCCCAAAGCATTATATACAAAACCATGCTTAAATCCCAAAGCATTATATACAAACCATGCTTAAATCCTAAAGCATTATATACAAAACCATGCTTAAATCCCAAAGCATTTTAAATAGATTCAACATTAAAATTCTCATATATTGGCAATTATAGAGACCTCGGATAGTCGACCACTATCCTTGATTAGTCGACTGCTAACCTTTAGTTAACTGACCGTTAACTTTACACATCAGATACACAGATCTCCCTTAATGATCAACCATCATCAAGACTACCCCATGCAGACTGCATGACTTTACCTTGACGACCGCAAGCTTTACATCAACAAGGGGAGCCGACCGCTCAACCCAAGTGATAACAACATAGTCCGGGTAGCCAGCCACTTTACCTCAAAGACTCTTAACCTACGATCAATTTTTAACCATATTATAGTGCACTTTATCCTATGGCATGCCAACTATATCCGAATGTTTTCTCACCTTGTCACATAGGCAATATATCAGTTTCAAAACTATTTACTCACTGTTTTACAATGCACTACACAAAAATCCCCACATATGCAAATCACATTGCCATAGCAATATCACATTCCCAACCAGAATAATTACCAATGCTCACTAGCATTAAATATACCTTTAAGCCACTACATATGTACTTTAAAATCATGCATTAATAGTAAGTAAAGCAAACCGATATTGAAGAGCACAATAGGGAAACTTACTTCCGAGCTTAGGTAAGTGTTTCAAACATATCCTAAACTCCCAAAACCACTTTCAAACCTTTGAAAGACTTTTAAGACTATTTCCACTCACCGATTTCACTTCGCCTTGCTTGCTACCGCGAAATAAACTCCCGAAAAGTCTAGAACCACCTCAAGATGCTATGCCTTGATTATCCATTGTTTTGGTCACACAAAACCAGAGGAAACATGCATTAAAATGCATCAAATACTCTGTTTCAACCCAAAATCTCGTAGCTCTCAAGATGCCCACTCAAAACTCATCCGAAACATACCGAAGTCAACCTCAAACACTACTCAATCTTAACCCATCCATATTAAAACGATTCAAAACATCAAACTTCAACAATTAATATCTAAAAACTCATTTCCAATATCCTTTTACTTCCAACAAAGACTAAACACCTTAAACACCCCAAAAACCCTTAACAAACAACCTAACAATTAGAGATTCAACCAATTTCGGGATTCCATTATTAAAAACAACTTATCCATATTATAATACATCCAAAATAAGATTGAAATCAATCTACAACACTGGAAAATAGATCCAAATTGAAAATCACAAAATTCTTCAATAAAGCTAAAATCCATAATTAATTATTCAAAACCTATTGAAAATCATATGTAAAGAGCCAAAACTTGGGAAATTCAGTAAAGAGCCTTTCATTAGAGGAGAAGAATGAAACTTACCTCCAATGAATGAGTTTCCCCTTAATTGAATGGTTTTTCCTCTTGAAAAGCAAAGAAATTCAATAAGATTTGTGGAAAACAATTCAAGAAATCATTTAGCAAATCAATGAGTAAAGAAATTAAGATCATTACCTTAAATCTCTGATGGAAAAAGAGTGTTTGGCTGAGAGTGTTTTGAGAGAAAATGTGAGAAAAGTTACGTCAAAATGTGTTTTAGAAAGATAACTACCTTTTTAACTAAATCCTTTTTAATTCTTTTAATTAAAACCATTTTAAAATAATCCTAATTAAGGGAATACTCAGATTAGACCAAATGGTAAAATAGCTCCTTAAAGATTATAAGTTTTGACTCTTTACAAAATAGTCTGTAACCCCCTTGACCCGGCCTAGTCGCAAGATCGATCCGAGCAAGCTACATTAGGTTTACCGAAGTAAACCGAAAGGATTAAACCTAAAACACGTCCATCTTTTTCCTATCATCTTGTTTGTATGCATTAATTCTTTTCTACATCTTCATATTGTCCACAGGTGAGCACTCATCTCAATCGGGCATCGTAACGACATCCAATTGGCCACAACACAAACTAGGGACCAAAACACAATTTCTGCAATATAAAAGGACTTTTATAATTTTTAAGTTACTAAGATTTAATTAAGTACATTTCATGCTTATGTGTCAAAAATCAGCTTCAAACGATCATCATGCTGAAATAATTGGGAAAACAAGATTTAGGGACTAAAACGAAAGAAACTAAAAATGCCTTTCCAAGACATTAACCAAAACAACGGTATCCGTATCGATACGCTGAGTCTCGTATCGATACGGTTGTGAACACTGTATCGATACGCTGAGTCTCGTATCCGGGATGCCATTTCAAATATAAAATACGTTTTCAAATCCATAAACACTGTACCGATACGGTCACCTGGTGTTTCGGTACGCGACCTCATTCCTAAAAAGTGAAATTCCAATAACCATTAGGCGTATCGAAATGACCCTACCTGTTCCAAAACACCCTGGCCTTATTTGCTTAGCTGTACCGATACGGTCCCCCGCGTATTGGTACGCCTGGGCTTGTAATGTCAAAATTAGCTGGTTTTTCACACAATTCTAGATGCAATTGGCCTCTATCAACTTGCATACATGCATAACAACATTTGAGCATACATAAACTATCATTTATAACAAGGTTAGGCAAACAAAACAACCTCATACTTCCAAAAGACCACTCTAGAGGCATGCTTCTTAGACCATTTTGCCAAACATACCAAAATGCACAATTAGGCCATTCTCAGGATATGCATCATGCCAACACACTCAACATAGCATATTCAACCAGATCAAACCAGCTCAACATAGCAATCCACAATGGAACTCTAGACGCATACCTATACATCCATTCAACCACAACTATAGGCAAGTAATAACACAAGCTGAACAACATATAACCATCATCAAAAACCAACATAGAATCATTATAAAAAACCACAATGCAACAGATTTACAACTCCCCAAAACCATGGCGAACACATTGCCTTATTAACCGGAAACATAAACCGAGTTCATACTCAAAAGTATTTTATCTCTTGGATCTTTGCAAACCTTGCCTTTGTTGCCCCGAACTTTAATGATCTGCATCATTAGGAAAAAGAGAGCGTAAGCACACATGGTTAGTGAGGATGCTCATAAAACAATGATGCATTAAAAACCATTTGAAAACCACATGCTTGCTTTCCCCAAAACATGCTTACAACCTAAGCATTTTTCCATGATTCCAACTGAATCATAACATAATAACCTTTATGCAACATCATGTACAATCCATGTTTAAATCCCAAAGCATTATAAACAAACCATGCTTAAACCCCAAAGCATTATAAACAAGGTTCAAACACATGAACTTTCACATATAGTGACATTTATAGTGACCCGGTTAGACTACTTCTATACTTTACACATATCAGATACACGGATCTCTCATACCATGCCTAGTTAAACCGCATGATATCCCAAATCTTGCTAGTTAAACCGTAAGATTTGACACCCTCGCCTAGTTAAACCGCAAGATTTCACCCTTGCCTAGTTAAACCTCAAAATCACCATCAATTTGGGTTGTCTAGTTAAACTGCATGCCCCAAATGAAGTCCCAACAGTCTGAGTGGCCTTGTTAAACCGCCATACCTCAAGGACCCATGGCCACGATCAATTTTGTTTATATTTTATAGTTCACTTTTAATCCTATGGCATGCCAACTATATCCAATTGCATTCTCACCTTGTCATATAGCCAATATATCATTTACAAACCATTTGCAACCATTTATCCACTGTTTTACAATGCATTTAACAACACATCACATATGCAAATCTCATTGCCAATGCAATAACACCATTCCTAACCGGAATGAAAACCAATGCTCAATAGCATTTAATATACTTTCAACCCCTGCATATGTACTCAAAATCATGCTTTTCTAGTAAGTAAATCATACCATGTTTATCACCAAAACATGCAAACAACATGCTCATATCCAAGCCGATATTCAAGAGCAAAATAAGGGAAACTTACTTCCGAGCTAAGGTAAGTGTCTCATGCTTACCCTAAACTCCCAAAAACCTTTACAAACCTTTGTAAAGCATTCAAAACCAGTTTCCACTAGCCGATACACCTCGCCTTCCTTGCCAGCACGAAACAAGCTCCCGACAAGCAACAAAACAATGTCAAGCTTTGTCTTCTTGATTGTCCCCTATTTTAAAAACATAAAACCAGAGGATAAATGCATTAAAATGCATTCAAACCATTGCCTAACAGCAATCTCCCGTAACTCCCAATTTGCCCACTCGAAAAATATCTGAAACATACCGAAAACATCATCAAACGGTTCTGAAACTTAACCCAACCATAAAACAACAATACAACCCATCAACCAACATCTAATAACATCCAAAAACCTTTTCCTAACATCCTTTTACCTCTAGCAGAGATTAAATTCGATTATCTCCACAATAACTCAAAACTAGCAACCTGAACAATTAGAGATTCAAGAGTTTCTGGATTCTATTGATAAAAACAACTTATCAACATCAAAAAACATCCAAAACATATAGTAAATCAATCTCAAATACTGGAAATCAGATCCACTGTGGAAATTACCATGTTTCATCAATATTTCCAAAATAACTCAATTAAACATTGATAAAACATTAAAATCACATTACAACTTATAAATCAATGATCAAATACTTGGGAATATCAATAAAGAACCATTTAACAGAGAAGATCACGGACCTTACCCCTGTTATATGATTTACCCTTAATTGGCTTGTTTAAAGCTAAGAAAACACAAGATTTCAATGAGATTTTGCAAAACAAAGTTAAGGAATCAAATTAAAATCAATAACCTGAGAGAAAAAAGTCCCTCACCTCTAGATTTTGATGAAATTCTGAGTGTTTGAAAGAAAAGAAGTTGAGAGAAAAGGTTCAGGAAAAAGTTACATAAATTTCTTTTAAAAACTAATAACTAACTTTAGATATTTAATCCTTCTTAACACCCTCTTAACACATGTTTAAAATGATTTAATTAAAGGGAGAAACCACCAGCAAACACTTGGTAGATTAGCTCCTTAAGGATTCTAAGGATTTGATCCTTTTGATTTTAGTCAATTTAAAAATGTTTTCAAAAATCGTATTTTGGTCACTAACCCAAAATGTCATATTTCCAAATTCCCTTTTTCTAAAATTGATTCCACCAAAATCAATATATATTAAAAGATGATTTTTAACTATTTTCCAAATTTTATCTTACCGGAAAATATATGGTCCCGAATCTGACTCGAATCTCTAACCCGATCCACCGAACCGTCTAGTAAACCTCAAATCTACTAGGCCCAAAACTGGGGTGTTACAACTCTCCCCCACTTAAGAAATTTCTTCCCCGAAATTACCTGGAGGAAACAGATGCAGAAATTGCTCCTTCATATCAGCCTTGCTTTCCCAAGTAGCTTCCTCAACACCTCGGTGTCGCCACAAGACCTTCACGAGCTCTATTATCTTACCATGTAGGACTTCCTTGCTGGTATCGAGGATCTTTACGGGTTCCTCATCAAAGTATAGATCCAGCCTCAACTCCACATCCTCCAACTCGGGAGGCAACCTCAACCGATATGCCACAGGACCCACACGCTCAATAACCTCATATGGTCCAATAAACCTCAGACTAAGCTTACCCTTACGTCTGAATCTCATCACCCTTTTCCATGGTGACACCTTCAAGAATACGCAATTGCCCACCTCATATTCAACTTCCTTATGGTTCAAATCCGTATAAGATTTCTGCCGATCCGCAACCCCTTTCAACCGGTCACATACAAGCTTAACCTTCTCATTTGTGTCTTTCAACACATCTATTAGAGTAACATGCTTTTCCCCTACCTTAGGCCAACATAAGGGCGTACGATACCTCCGGCCATATAACGCCTCATAAGGTGCCATCTGTATACTCGCCTGATAACTGTTGTTGTAAGAAAACTCAACTAAAGGCAAATGCTTCTCCCTGGTTCCTTGGAACTCAATAATACAGCACCTCGGCATATCCTCCAAAACCTGGATAACCCGCTCAGACTGCCCATCTAACTGAGGATGATACGCAGTGTTAAAATTCAACCTCGAACCCAAGGCCTGGTGCAAACTCTTCTAAAACCTTGCCGTAAACCTCGGATCCCTATAAAAAATGATAGATTTAGGTACACCATGCAAGCGCACAATCTCAGCTATATACAAATCTGCCAACTTGTCCAAGGTGTACGTTGTATGCACCGGCAGGAAATGTGCACACTTTGTGAACCGGTTAACAATCACCCAAACGGAATCCTTCTTAGCTGGTGTCAACGGTAAACCTGTTACAAAATCCATGGCGATTCTTTCCCATTTCCACTCTGAAATTTTCAATGGTTACAACAACCCGAATAGAAATTGATGTTCAGCCTTGACCTGCTGATATACCATGCAGTTGGAAAAAAATTCAACCACATAATTTTTCAACCCAACCCAGTAGTATGCCTCCTTCAAATCATGATACATCTTAACACTACTAGGATGCATAGAAAAAGGACTAGAGTGTGCCTCCGTCAAGATACTGTGTCTCAACTCCAGATCATTCGGCACCACTATTCAACCCTTGAAACACAAAACTCCATCATCATCAAAATGAAATTTCGTCGGATTACCATCTGCTATGTCCTTAACATGCTCAACCAACGAATCATCATACGTTTACTTAGCTTTAATCAACTGTGACAACATAGGTTTAACTTGCAACTCAACCAAAAAACTGCCCTCCCGTGTCACACGCAACCTTGCAAACATAGCTCGAAGCTCAACCGCAACCTTACGACTTAATGCATCTGCAACTACATTGGCTTTACCAGGATGATACTCAATTGTCAAGTTGTAATCCTTAAGCAACTCCAACCATCTACGTTGCCTAAGATTCATATCTTTCTGGGACATCAAATACTTCAAGCTCTTGTGATTTATAAAGATCACACACTTCACACCATAGAGGTATTGTCGCCAAATTTTCAGAGCGAATACCACATCTGCAAGCTCCAAATCATGAGTTGGATAATTGCGCTCATGAACTTTCAACTGCCTCGATGCAAAGGCTGCAACCTTCCCATCCTGCATCAACACACAACCCAAGCCAACATACGATGCATCACTATAAACCATAAACTCCTTTCTAAATTCAGGTTGAATCAACACAGAGCACGTGTCAGAACTTCCTTCAGCTTCTGAAAACTGTGCTGCTGCTGCTTCGTCCACACATAAGGAACATTCTTCTATAACAACTTAGTCAACGGTGCTACAATACTCGGGAACCCCTAACGAAATAGCGATAAACCATAAACTCCTTTCTAGATTCAGGTAATGTCGCCAAATTTTCTGAGTGAATACCACATTTACAAGCTCCAAATCATGAGTTGGATAACTGCGCTCATGAACTTTCAACTGCCTCGATGCAAAGGCTACAACCTTCCCATCCTGCATCAGCACACAACCCAAGCCAACATACGATGCATCACTATAAACCATAAACTCCTTTTTAGATTCAGGTTGAATCAACACAGGAGCACGTGTCAGAACTTCCTTTAGCTTCTCAAAACTGTACTGCTGCTGCTTCGTCCACACATAAGGAACATTCTTCTGTAACAACTTAGTCAACGGTGCTACAATACTCGAGAACCCCTAACGAAACAACAATAATAACCAGCCAACCCAAGAAACATACTTAGGTGGCTTTCAATTGAGAATAGCCTCAATCTTCTGTGGATAAACGCGAATACCCTCCGCAGAAACCACATGACCAAGGAATGTCACTTCCTTAAGCCAAAATTTGCACTTGCTTAACTTAGCGTATAACTGATTATCCTTCAACAATTGCAACACTATCCATAAATGCTGAACATGCTCTTCCTTAGTACAGGAGTACACGAGAATATCATCTATGAACACCACCACGAACTGATCAAGATACTCATGGAAAACTCTATTCATTATGTCTATAAACGCAGCATGGACATTTGTCAAACCGAAAGGCATGACCAGAAACTCGTAATGCCCATACCCCGTACGAAACGCAGTTTTATGCACATCCACATCCTTACCCTTCAACAAGTAATACCCCGATATCTTGGAAAACACCGCTGCTCCACGGAACTGATCGAAAAAATCATCAATCTATGGCAACGGGTACCTGTTCTTTACCGTTAACTTGTTCAACTAACGATAATCAATGCACATACACATCATACCATCCATCTTTCTTCACGAAGAGAACATGAGTACCCCACAGAGAAACACTTGGTCGAATGAACCCATGGTCAAACAAATCTTGAAGCTGAGACTTCAACTCCTTCAGTTCTTTTGGTGCCATCCTACAAGGAGCAATGGGCACCGGTGATGGACCCTCATATGTCTCAATACGAAACTCCACCTCCCTATCCGGAGGTAAACCTTGCACTCCTTAGGAAATACCTCAAGAAAGTTACAAACGGTCCGAATGTCCTGCACTCGAACACCCTTGGCTTCTGAATTCATAACAATAGCCAAATAAGCTTGGCAACCATCAAACATCATCTTCTCCGCTCTAACAGCCGAAACCACATTGGACAGAAAGCTTAACATTCTCATCAACCACCACAACTTCATAGTCGTCGACCAACCTCAAGAAAATCCTCTTGGATTAACAATCCACAACTGCTCTATGCTCACTTAACCAATCCATACCCAAAATGATATCAAAACTAGGGAATGGCAATTCCATCAGATCTGCGACAAACTCATGACCTTGTACCACCAAAGGACAACGTGTGTACTTGCTTGATAGCTATTGTTATACGGCGTACGACACTTTCGGCCATATAATGCCTTATACCGTGCCATTTGTATACTTGCTTGATAGCTATTGTTATACGCAAACTCAACCAAAGGTATATGTTTTTCCCAGATTCCTTGGAACTCAAATATACAACATCTCAACATATATTCCAAAACCTAGATAACACGTTCTAATTGTCCATCAATCTGACGATGATACGCAGTACTAAAACTCAATCTTGTACCCAAAGCCTGATGCAAACATTCCCAAAACCTCGATGTAAACCTCAGATCTCTATCCGAAACAATAGACTTATGTACTCCATGCAAACGCACAACCCCAGCGATATATAAGTTCACCAACCTGTCCAAAGTATACGTAGTATGCACTGGCAGAAAATGTGCACACTTCGTAAACTGATCAACAATCACCCAAATGGAATCCTTATTATCCGTGTTAACGAAAACACTGACACAAAATCCATGGTGGTCCTCTCCCATTTTCATTCCAAAATTCTCAATGGTTGCAACAACCCAGATGGAAACTGATGTTCAGCCTTAACCCGCTGACACACCATGCACAGAAACAAATTCCACCACACCCTTTTTCAAACCAACCCAGTAGTACACTTCTTTCAACCCACGATACATTTTGGTACTACTGGATGCATGGAAAAAAGACTAGAATGTGTCTCCGTCAAAATAGTGTGCCTCAACACCGAATCATCCAACACCACTATTTGACCCTTAAAACGCAAAACCCCATCATATCAAAATTAAAAACCGTCGAATTACCATCTGATATGTCCTTAACACGAGAAACCAGAGACTCATCATACGACTGCTTAGCTTTAATCATTTGTGACATCGTTGGCTTAACTTGCAACTCAGCCAACAACCCACCTTCCTGTGTCTCACTCAACCTCACAAACATTACCCTAAGCTCAACTGCAACCTTACGACTCAACGTATCTACAACCACATTAGCCTTTCAGGGATGGTACTCGATCGTCAAGTCATAATCCTTAAGCAACTCCAACCATCTACACTGCCTAAGATTTAACTCCTTTTGAGACATCAAATATTTCAAACTCTTATGATCCACAAAGACAACACATTTTTCTCTATAAAGATAGTGTCTCCAAATCTTCAAGGCAAACACCACAGCTGCAAGATCCAAATCATGAGTCGGGTAGTTTCGCTCATGAACTTTCAAATGTCTCGATGCATAGGCCACAACTTTACAATCTTACATCAGCACACAACCCAAACCAACTTAAGACGCATCACTCTAAACCACAAACTCCTTCCCTGACTCGGGTTGGATCAACACAAGAGCATGAGTCAAGACTTCTTTCAACTTCTCAAAATTATGTTGTTGCTTCTCCGTCCACACATAAGGAGCATTCTTTTGCAACAACTTCGTCAACGATGCCGCTATACGAGAAAAAACTATCTACAAAACAACGATAATAACCAACCAACCGAAGGAAACTACGAACCTCTGATACATACTTAGGTTGCTTCTAATTGAGAATAGCCTCAATTTTCTGTGGATCAACACGAATACCCTCTACGTAAACCACATAACCAAGGAACATCAATTTTTTCAGCCAAAACTCACACTTACTCAATTTGGCATACAACTGATTATCCTTCAAAACTTGCAATACAATCCGCAAATGCCGACCATGTTCTTTCTCGGTACGAGAGCACACGAGAATATCATCTATGAACAGCACCACGAACTGATCAAGATACTCATGGAACACCCTATTCATCATCTCCATGAAAGCAACCGGGGCATTCATCAAACCAAACATCATCACCAAGAACTCATAATGCATGTACCTTGTAAGAAATGCAGTCTTAAGCACATCCACATCCTTAACCTTCACCTGATAATACACTGATATCAAAACAATCTTAGAAAACATCGTTGCCCCGCGAAACTGATCAAACAAAATATCACTCATCGGTAAAGGATACTTATTCTTCACCGTTAACTTATTCAACTCTCGGTAATCAATACACATACGCATCGTACCATCCTTCTTTTTCACAAAAAGAACAGGAGCACCCCAAGGCGAAACACCAGTCGAATGAACCCGTGATCTAACAACTCCTGAAGTTGTGTCTTCAACTCTTTCAATTCCTTTGGTGCCATCCGATAAGGAGCAATGGACACCGGAGCCGTACCCTTGTACGTATCAATACCGAATTCTACCTCTCTATCCAGAGGTAAACCTAACAACTCTTTAGGAAAACTTCTGCATAATCAGAAACAACCCGAATTTCCTGCACCCGAACACCTTGGCTTCCAGATTCATCACGATGGCCAAATAAGCTAGGCAAACCTCCTTTCATCATCTTTTCTGCTCGAGTAGCCGAAACAACATTGGACAAGAATTTCACATTCTCGCTAACCACCACAACTTCATAATCACAAAGAAATCCCTTTGGATTCACAATCCACAACTGACTTGTGCTCACTTAACCAATCCATGCCCAAAACACCGTCTAAACCATGGAACGACAACTCCATCAAATATGTGTCAAACTCATGAGCTTGCACTACCAAATAACATCTCTTAAACAACTTCCTAATCGTAACCATCTCACCAAAGGAACTAGTTACCAACACTTCGTCGGCCTCTGAGAAATTATCCGTAAGTGTGGACATATGTATGCATGAATCCTAATGGCATCCTAGATGTCTATGCATATGGATGCAAAACCTCTAATGTTATGCTCAAAGATGTATGCATGTACTGACATATTTAAAAATATACATATAAGTGTTTTTGCATTGTGCATGTTCAACATCCACACTTACTTATAATATTCCTAGTACCAAAATCCCATCCAACACGTTGAAAACACTCTAGCAATCCTCAACTGTTAATCACAACTCTTTCTCGGTACCATAATACACGAGAATACCACCCGACCACTACCCAAAACTAGGTATTTGGAGAATACCTAACACGACATCATCTCAAATGTCAGTAGCACATTCGATGTTTCCACAAATAGCCATATTGGCCAACGGTCTAAAACCCAACTAGCGCTAACCACGCTAGAGCCTTAATAAAGAACTCTCAGGTGAACTAACTGCACCTCATGCTCAGCAACTAACATGGCACCCTGCGATAGCGACATAAAAACGTGCTTCCTCTTGAAACCTCTTCTAAAGAAATCCCAAGTCATATCCGCTTCTGGGACACCCACAACCGTGGTCACCCACCGGTGATAAGCATCACCTTGCAACAAGGACACAGTGCAACCCAACGTGCACACATCGTTGTAATCTATGTAATTAAATATATGGATTGCCGCCTTTTCCAACCATCCTTTGGATACTTTAGGGCTCAAACCCCTGAACTCCTCATCTTTTAAACTACAAAGATGCTCCAAGGGTAAAATTTGATTAACCACTATAGCAGGTGTCGGTGTTTGAACTTGCACTCCAACCATCACTGCCTGGAAAGCTCCCGACATCACTTGGACTAACAAAGTCAAATCCCTAAAAATGGCCCTCGTGAAGCCTGAGATACGCCACCTACCCCAGCGTCAACAAGAGGAACCAACGGAGGAGGAGGTAAGGTATTACAAGAATTCCTTCCAACGTCATTATTCTACCCAAACCCGGCATTACCAGCTGTCAAACGAGTCTCACATCGAGTCATGCTGACAAAACCATCGAAACACATTAAAGTTAGGCTAGCATTAGGCAAAGGATCCAAGATAACCTTATAAAATATTTTGAAACCTCGGTAATAGGCAATGTGTTCCCAATTCATACCCCAACATGATATAAAATAATCATCGTACATATACACAATCACCGTACATAAACACAATCATCGTGCATATCAAACAACACCAATTAATCAAACAACAACATCCCAACCTTTCATACCCTGGCTCTGATACAAACAAATGTAACCCCCTGACCCAACCTAAACACCCGACCGAACTGAGCGAGCTACATTAGGTTTGCCGACGCAAACCAAATAAAGATTACGAAAACTGGTCCATTTTTTTCCTTTTATCTTGTCTAGATGTGTATTATTAACCCTAAGTGTTCATGCTTGTAGCGGATGAAGATACAAAGAAAACGGACCTAAAAAAGGTAACCAAATGCATCTAATACATTTTAGGGACTAAAATGTAAAATTGGTAAATTAATGGACCATTACTAAAATTAGGGTTACCAATCCTCAATTAGTCAAATTACATGCCTGCATGTCAATTCTTGACTCAAACTGACCATCCAAACTCAAGCAATTGGATTCACAACAAACATGGACCAAAGCGAATGAATCAAAAACTATCAAACATCCCAATAACTGATTTAACTGCAGCACGTATCGGTACGTGTACAGGTGTTCCGTACGCCTTGCCAATTTTTAGAACTCAGATTCTAGTATCCTAAAACTATACCAATACGGCCCCGTATATCGAAATGCTAAGCCAGTTTGCTCTTACTCGTATTGAAACACCTCCCTACGTATCAAAACGCTATGCCTAAAAGGGCTTACCCGTATCAAAACACCTTTCCCGCGTATCGAAATGCTAAGTCTAAAATGGCCTAGCCGTACCAGTATGAGGGAACACATTGCAATACGCCTATACCCGAAATGCCTTTTTTAGCTGGATTTTAAAATGAATCTAGATGCATTTAGATCCTAGCAACTCACACTCATGCATACAAACAACCATCTATTCATATTCCAATACTTGCACTAAGATTTAGCAACCACAACAAAATATGAGCTTTCAAAAGATCAACCTATAGCCATGCTCCCTAGACCACTTTACCAAACATACCAAAACACTCAATTGAATATTTACTAGCTTATGCCACTTCCACACATATCTATAACATCAAAATCATCATGCTAGAGTCATCAAAACATGGCATTCAACCAAGGCTATCTAGATTCATACCTAAGCAACCACCTAGCCTCAACCTTAAGCAAGGATTCACAACATACTTATCAACTTCAATCAAGCTCCAAAACACAACAATAATCATGCTCAAAAACCAGGGAAACACAGAATTACAAATCCCCCAAATTATGGTGAACACATTATTTATTAACTGAAAGTAAAATCGAGTTTCATACTCAAAGATAGTATAGATCTTGGATCGCCTTTTTCCTTGCCAATGCTGCCCCAAACTATAGTGCTCTGCATCATTTAGAAAAGAGAGCGTAAGCACAAATGCTTAGTGAGGATGATCACAAAAACAATGATGCATTTAAAACCATTTGAGAATCAAAACCACTTGTTTTCAAAACATGCTTAACGACCAAATCATTTTCATTGTTTCTGACCGAAACATGCATAACGATCCTTATGCAACATCATATATAAATCCCATGCTTAACGACCGAAGCATTTTTAATCAAATCCAAACATGGATATTGATCGTACGCAAAATCATTTACAAACCACATGTTTAAATCCCAAAGCACTAAATCATCTCATGCTTAAATCCCAAAGCATTAAATCATATTACCATGCTTAAATCCCAAAGCATTATAAAATAGGTTGAACACATGAACTTTCATATATTGGCATTTATGTGACCCCAGATAGTCGACCACTATGCTTGATTAGCCGACCGCTAATCATTGGTTAACTGGACGCTAACCATACATATCGGATACACGGATCTTTCAAGATGAACGACCGCCATCAAACTCATACCATGCCAACTGCAAGATCAACATCAACAAGGGGAACCGACCGCTCAACCAAAGTGATACATCATAGTCCGAGTAGCCGATTGCTATACCTCAAGGACCTTTAACCACGATCGATTTTAAACATATTATAGTGCACTTTATCCTATGGCATGCCAACTATATTTGAATGTTTTCTCATCATGTGACATAACCAATATATCATTTACAAAACCATTTACTCACTGTTTTACAATGTATTAAACAAGATTACCACATATGCAAGCCACATTGCCAAAGCAATACCACATTCCTGACCGAAATAAAAACCAATGCTCACTAGCATTTCATTTAATTTAAAACCATTGCATATGTATTCAAAACCATGCATTTACAGTAAGTAAATCAAAACATGTTTAGAACCAAAACATGAATTACACATGCTCTTATCTGAACCGATATTAAAGAGCAAAAGAGGAAAACTTAATTTTGAGCTTAGGTAAGGGTTTCAAGCTTAACCTAAACTCCCATAACCACTTCCAAACCTTTGAAAGACTTTTAAAACCGTTTCCACTCGCCGATTACACCTTGCCTTGCTTGCTAATGCAAATCGAGCTCTCTGCAAGCAACGATCCACCTTAAGCTACTTCGCCTTGATTATCCCCAGTTTTGGCCACACAAAACCAGAGGAAATGTAACCCCCTTGACCCAGCCTAGACACCCAACTGAACCAAGAAGGTTACATTAGGTTTGCCGTAGCAAACCGTAGAGATACAACCAAACCTGGTCCATTTTTTCTTTTTCTTATCTAGATGCCAATTATTAACCCTACATGTTCACGCAGACATCAGAAGCAACCCCAACTCAATCGGGCATCAACTTGACATCCAATTGATCATGTTTGCAATTTAGGGACCAAATTGCTAATACAAAGGATTCCAGGATTAAAGCTCACTTTTAGGTTACCAACCTTCAATTAGTTAGGTTTCAATCTTTCATTTCAAATTTCAGCTCAAACCGATCATTCTACTACATGTAATTGCATCGGCAAGAATTAGGAACTAAAATGCAAAGAAAGCATAACTACACAAAAGTGACATTCATTGGATAAACGGTCATCCGTATCGAAACGGGTAAGCCCGTACCGATATGGTTTGAAACACCCTATTTCGATACACCACAAAGCTGTATCGATACGCCTAATTGAAATAGCAAACTTTTGAAATATTTTAAACCGTACCGATACGGTTTCTCAGATGTTTCGATATGCGGGTTCAAGTTGCAAAAGTGAATTCCAGAGGCTAAAACTCGTATCGAGTACATTAGGCAAAATTTGCCTAGGCGTATCGAAACGCACAAGACCTGTACCGATCCTGGAAGCCTGAAATTGCCTAGCCGTACCAATACGGTCCCCCGCATATCGGTATGTCTGGCCTGTAGTGTCACATTTGGCTAAGTTTTCATTCCAAAAGCATACTCAAACCACTCCAACATGCTTTAAACACAATACAAACATGTCAAACATATCTCATACCAACTAGCATCACAATTCTAACAACTCAACAAGGATTCATGCATCAAAGAGGATATCTATAGGCATGCATCCTAATATGCATACAACCAACATATCAAAATATAAATCAGCACCAAAAACAATCCTTAAAGGCAATTTACAACACAAGAGCAACTAAAGGAATATGCTCAAACAGGGAGTTCCACAAAACATCTCCCAAAAATACAACAAGTACCCCATTGCCATTATTCATTATGGTCCAAACCAAAACGTACTTTGGAAACAAGTCTTGCCAAGATCCCCTTGCTTCTTGCTGCTTTCCAAGACCTCAATTATCTGCATTGATGGACAACGAGAGCGTAAGCACACAAGGCTTAGTGAGGAGTGCTAAAAAACAAACACCATCAATGCATTTTAAACCATTTGCTTAACATCATCCTTTGAAACCTTATGCCCTTTTAAAACATGCACTTTACACCATTAAAACCAGTATATTAAACCATATGCTACATGTATCATTATTCAACAGCAAGTCACATTGCTAACCCTCCATTTAAGCCTTCCCATGCATTACTACCAAATGCAAAGCTTAAGGAGAAAAAGGTTTAAACCACATTATACAACATATACATTCCCTTGATACATTAACAATTATATTGGCTTTCAAGTGATCATTAACAAGTCCATTAACAAAAGAGTTCATCGGATACACGAATTCAACAATAATTAACCCAACACTTCAAGCCATCTCAACTGGAATAGCGATACAATCACAATCGCGGTACATTAACAACCGGGTACAATAACAACTGGTACCATAACAACCTACGGGGACACCCACCCTAACCATCGGTTAGACGCTTCATCCACCAACTGGAGTATTCGGTACTGTTTAACCCCTCTACTGTTAGGGTACTTGTATGGAGTATTCGGTACGCCGTATAAACCCCTCAACATCCAAGGCGACTTATTTACAGTGCACTCAATCCTATGGCCGCCCAACTATATCCGATAACAATTTTAAAACCACATCACTTGCCAATATAATTAACCAAATAACATTTACCTCACTGTTTTTAACAAGCATTAAACCATGCCATTTATCCAAAGCAACAACGATGCTTTAAAACACAAGTATAGCCATGCTTTACAAGGATCACTTACCATGTGCATCCTTCAGCAAAACATGCTTAAAAACAGTATATCCAATACTTCAAAACATGGTTAAACAATAGGTAACATGTAAATCAAAACAAGTGCATTAAACCATTTCAAACTAGCACGATCAAGACAGAAAACCACTTTATACTTACTTTCGAGTCTAGGTAAGCGTTTCAAGTTCTACCTTAACTCCCAAAACTCTATTCCAAAACATCAAACACTTTAAACAGGATTTTCACTCACCGATACGCGAAACCTCAATTCGCCGACGCGAAATCAAGTATCTGAAGCCTCCAACGCTTCTCCGATCACTTCCGGATCAACCTCCATGTTTTTACATAAAACAATATAGGATTAATGCATCATAATGCATTCTAAACACAACAGCTACAATCCTTCTCGGATTCCCACAAAACCTTCACAATTAACCCTCCTCAACAACCGAAAACATAACCAAAACACTTCGATTAACAACCCAGCCAACATCTATCAATCTAACATCACTTTCAACACCAAAATGCATATAAAAACATATTCAAAAAAACCTACCACCTCCAGCAACCTTACAACCATATAAACACCACAAAACCTCAAAACTAACAACCTAAACAAATAGAGATTCTTAAGTTTCGGGATTCCATTGATAAAAATAACTTATCAACATTATTAAAAATCCAAAATATGAATCAAAGCAACCTTAATTACTGGAAATCAGATCCAATTCGCGAATCAACTCATTTTGCCCAAATAACTCAATTAAACATTAGGAAATCATCAAAATTAGATTAGAAACACAAAAACAATGATCAAATGCTTGGGAATTTCAATAAATAACCATAAAATAGAGGAGATTTTAGACCTTACCCCTATTGTGAAGTTTCTCCCTCAATTGATTTGTGAAAAGCTAAGAAAACACAAGATTTCAATGAGATTTTGAATAAACAATCTTTATAAAACAATTTGAAACGATAAAATCAAGTTAGAAATCACCTCACCTCTGGAAATTTGATGAAAAGTGGTTGTTTGGCTGAAGAGAGAATGGCTAGTGAAAGTTGAGAGAAAATGACGTGATTTTTGTTTCGTAAAAGATAACTAACTTTTTAACAAAATCCTCTTTAATTACTAATTAAACCACATGTTAAAATAAGTCAAATCAAGGGAGAAATCATTAGAAACCAATTGGTAAAATAACTCCTTAAAGATTCTAAGTATTTGACCCTTTTCCATTTTAGTCACTAGAAAATCATAATTTTCAAAACATTCATTTTGGTCACTAACCAAAATGTCATGTTCCAAAACCCATTTTTCAAAATTGATTCCACCATTATTAAATACATAATTAATAATGATTTTTGAGCATTTTCTATAATTTTCCAACACCAAAAATATTCGATCCCGAAACTGACTCGAATCTCTACTTCAGTCCACCATACCGTCTAATAACCCACTAAACCGCTAAGCCCTAAAACCATTGTGTTACAACTCTCTACTTCAACATGTCCGACTTGCGTTCCCACGTGGCCTCCCCAACTTCGTGGTGCTTCCATAACACCTTAACCAACTCAACTATTTTGCCACGAAGCACCTTACTGCTGGTATCAAGTATCTCTACTGGTTCTTCATTGTAAGATAGGTCTAGTCTCAACTCGATCTCCTCTACCGGCATGACATGTGATGGATCTGACATATACCTCCGCAACACTGAAACGTGAAACACATCATGAATCTTTCCTAACTCTGCAGGTAACCTCAAACGGTATGCAACAGGACCCACACGCTCGACAACCTCGTATGGTCCAATGAACCTCGGGCTCAACTTTCCTTTCTGCCCAAAACGCAACACCTTTTTCCAGGGTGATACTTTCAAAAACACTTTATCACACACAATGTACTCTATATCCATATGCTTCAAATCTGCATAGGATTTCTGGCGATCTGCAACCGCTTTTAGGTGCTCACATATCAACTTTACCTTTTCAGTCGTGCCTTTCAAAACATTAGGCATAGACACAAACTTTTCCCCCGCTTCTGCCCAACACACGGGTATACGACACTTCTTGTCGTACAACGCCTCATAAGGTGCCATTTGTATGCTAGCATGATAACTATTATTGTAAGCAAACTCCACCAACGCCAACTGCTTCTCCCACATTCCTTGATACTCAATAACACAACACCTTAGCATATCCTCAAGAACCTCAATCACTTGCTTTGATTGGCCATCCTTCTAATGGTGGTACGAGGTACTGAAACTCAATCGGGTTCCCAAAGCACGATGCAAACTCACCCAAAACCTTGCAGTGAACCATGAATCCCTATCTGAAACTATAGATTTGGGCACCCCGTGCGAACGCACTATTTTAGAGATGTATAGCTCAGCCAAACTGTGCAAGGTATACGTAGTATGCACAAGCACAAAATGCGCACACTTCGTAAACCGATCCACAATCACCCAAATAGATTCATTTTTGGTCGGCGTCAAAGGCAGCCCAAACACAAAATCCATGGTGATTCTTTCCCACTTCTATTCTGGTATCCTCAATGGTTGCAACAACTCAAAAGGGAACTGATGCTCAGCCTTAACCCACTAGCAAACCATACACCGAGCAACGAAATCAGCCACATCCCTCTTCAGTCCAACCCAATAGTACTCCTCGTTCAACCCTTGATACATCTTAGTACTACCGGGATGCATAGCAAAAAGACTAGCGTGTGCCTCAGTCAAAATAGTACGCCTCAACTCTCCGTCCTCAAGCACCACTATTCGACCTTTGAAACACAACACCCCATCATCGTTGAAATGAAATTCCGTAGGATTTCCATCCCTGATATCTTCCACATGAGGTACCAAACTCCCATCATACGGTTACTTCTCCTTAATCATCTGTGGCAAAGACGGCTTTTCTTGCAACTCGGCCAACAAACCTCCGTCATTCGTCACATTTAACCGAGCAAACATGGCTCTCAACTATCAATCCTATAGTCGGCCAACTATATCCAATAACAATTTTAAAACCACATAACTTGCCAATATAATTAATCATTTACCATGCATTAAACCACAAGTATAAACCATATACTTACAAGGATCACTTACCATGTGCATCCTTTAGCATTTCATGCTCAAAAATAGTATCTTATATACTTTAAAACATGCTTAAACAGTAGGTAACATGTAATACAAATCAAGTGCATAAAACTATTTTAATCTAGCACGACCGAGAGACAAAAACCACATTTACTTGCTTTCAATTTTAAACTAGCATTTCAAGATAAGTTTAAACTCCCATAAACCACCTTTAAAACATTCCAAAGCTAAAATCCACGTTCTCACTCAGCGATACGCGAAATCTCGATTCTTTGACGCAAAAATAAGCGTCCGAAGCCTCCAAAGCTTCACCGATCACTTCAGGATCCATCTCCGCTATTTTAACCACATTACAATAGAGGATTAATGCATCTCAATGCATTCAAAACACTGCAACAACAAATCCTCACGGACTTCCACAATCCTCTCAAAATTACCCAATCACAACAACCGAAATCATCAGCTAATCATTTCCAAACACAACCTAGCCACAACCTAATAATCTAATCCTTCCATAATCATCAATTAACACTCAAAAATAGAATTAACACATCTAAATACTTCCAGCAACCTCACAACCACCACAACACCATAAAAATACACTACTAGCAACCTAAACAATTAGAGATTCAAGTGTTTCGGGATTCTATTGACAAAATCGACTTATCAACATTATTATACATCAAAATGTGTTTAAATTTAATCCATAAAACTGGAAATCAGATTCAATTCGAATCTTTTTGTATTTCATCAATTTCTCCCAAATAAATCAATTACTTCAATATAAAAACATCAAATCAGATTATAAACCATAAATCAAGGATCAAACACTCAGGAATATCAATAAAGAACCATTCAGTAGAGGAGATCACGAACCTTACCCCTATTGTGTGATTTCTCCCTCAATTGGCTTGTTTAAAGCTAAGAAAACATAAGATTTTAATGAGGTTTTGTAAATCAAAGTTAAATAATCAATTGTAGATCAAGAATTTAAGTAAAATTGATCTCTCACCTCTAGTTTTTGATGAAAACTTGAGTGTTTGGCAGAAAAGAAGTGGAGAGAAAAGTTACGTCAATTTCCATTAAAACCAAATAACTAACTTTAATATCTAAATCTCTTTTTATTATCCTTTAAAACACATGTTAAAATGATTTAATTGAAGGGAGAAATCACCAGTAAAAACTTGGTAAAATAGCTCCTTAAAGATTCTAAGAATTTGACCCTTTTCATTTTAGTCGCCTTTAAAACCAGTTTTCAAAGATTACATTTTGGTCATTAGCCAAAATATCACGCCTCAAAACCTTATTTTCCAAAATTTATTTCACCAATATTAATCATATATTAAAAGATGATTTTTAACCATTTTCTATATTTTTATTTTACCAAAAAATATATGGTCCCGAATCCGACTCGAATCTCTAACCCGGTCCACTGGACCGTCTAATAAGCCTCAAAACTGCTAGGCCTAAAACTAGGGTGTTACATCCTAGCACGAAACCATCATCCACCATAAAGTGGTATTTCTCCCAGTTTAAAATTAGGTCAGATTCGTCGCAACGGGCTTACACATTTTCCAAATTGCCGAGGCAATTTTCAAAGTTGTCTCCGAACACAAAGAAGTCATCCATAAAGATTTTGAGGAAATATTCCACCATATTTGAGAAAATCACCATCATACACCTCTGAAAGGTTGTCAAAGCATTGCACAATTTGAACGGCATCCTCTGAAATACATATGTACCAAAAGGGCACGTGAAGGTAGTCTTTTCTGGTCCTCTGGTGCTATAGAAATTTGGTTATAACCTGAGTATCCATCAAGAAAACAATAAAAGGATTTTCCTACGAGACGGTCAAGAATTTGGTCAATAAAGGGTAAAGGAAAATGATCTTTCCTAGTAGCCTTTTTCAATTTACGGCAATCCATGCAAACTCTCCACTCTGTGACAGTTCTAGATGGATTGAGTTCATTTTTTTCATTACTTACCACAGTCATGCCTCTTTTTTTTGTACACGTTGTACTAAACTTACCCACGAGTTGTCAGAAATTGGATATATGATACCAGCGTCAAGCCACTTTATGATTTCCTTCATCACAACTTGCTTCATGGCAGGGTGAAGCCTCTTTTGAGCCTCTGGAATTGTTGTGGCCTTCCTCTATTAGGATCTTGTGCATACACATTGCCGGACTGATTCCCTCCAAATTTGCAATTGTCCAACCTATTTCCTTTTTGTGTTACGCCAAACATATCAATCAATCTCTTTTCCTGTTCATACTGTAACTTAAAAGAAATGGTTACGGGCAAGGTTTTATCCTTTCCCAAATAATCACATTTCAATTGCTCTAGCAATGGTTTTAATTCTAAAATAAGAGGTTACTCAATAGAAGGTTTGTCGGGTTTACGTTCCTTACTTGAGTAATCAAGAGATTCGAAACTTTTACCCGATTGACTTACGATCCAATTTGCTTATTGAAGTGCCTCATTGTCTGGCTCCTCAAGTTATTCAGGCTCGATAATGAAATTGTTGTGCAATGCTCATCCACATCGAAGTTAAATTCTGTGGTGGCCTGAATAGTTTGGCATTCTTTTGGATCATCGGCATATTTGAGGGTTTTGAAAACATTGAGCGTGACTTGCTGCTCATTAACACGCATTGTGAGCTCTCCCCTCTCAACATCGATCAAGGTCCTCTCCATTTCTAAGAACGGTCCTCCAAGAATAATAGGGGTGAATTCATCTGTTTCACAATCCAAAATAAGAAAATTAGCAGGAAAAATAAATTTATCCACTCTTATCAAAATGTCTTTAATTTTTCCCTTTGGATGAACGTAAGATTTATCCGCAAGCTGTAGCATGACTGTAATGGGTATTGCCTTCTCTATGCCTAATCTTTGAAAGATGGATTTTGGTATAAGGTTTATGCTCGCTCTAAGGTCACACGATGCTTTTCCAACATAGTGATTGTTGGCACAAGGCATTGTAAAACTGCCTGGATCTTTTCGTTTGGGCGGTAATTGGTTATACAACATTGCCATACACCACTCTATCCATGCAACTGTCTCAAACTCTCTCAGCCTTGTTCGCTTAGAGACAATGTCTTTAAGGAACTTAGTGTAATTTGACATTTTCTCTATCGCCTCAACCAATGCCAAGTTGATGTGAACTTGATTTAGGATGTCAAGAAAATTCTTGAACTGGTATTCATGTTTATGCCTATTCATCCTCTGTGGGAATGGTGGTGGCAATCTAATCTCCTTGTCTTTAATTGTGTTTTTACTTTTTACAGTGCAAGAGATTAGATTCTTGAAGTGGCACCAATCCCTGTGGAGACAATATATTTTACACTATAACTTGCGATGTGTACACTTGCACAATTGCAGAGCACTTATTACGCGCAACAAGTTTTTGGCGCCGTTGTCGAGGATTGACAATAGCAACTTTGTTTTTATTTTCTTGCACTTTTTATTTTTCTTGTTTAAGATTCAAAGGGCTAACAAAATTTCGTTTTGCATTGGTATATGACCAAGGCGAGACCGATTACACCAGAATATCCCTTTAACCCAAAAATCGAACGAACCTTTGAAAGACTCAGACAAAGGTTAAGAATAGCAATGGCTAATCAAGACAGAAATATGAATCAGGATGTTCCAGCGGGATGAGTGATTCTTGCATGAAACAAAACTATTCGAGACTATCTTGAAAAAGATCTTGAAGGACTTAATCCAGGAGTTGTCACACCTGAAATTGAAGCCGACCACTTTGAGTTGAAACTGATGATGTTCAATATGATCAACACAATTGGTCAATTTGGCGGCTCGGCAACTGAAGATGCACGACAACATCTTAAATCTTTCCTCGAGATTTGCAATTCATTCAAAATACAAGGAGTAACCCCCGATGTTTTACGACTAAGATTATTCCCCTATTCACTGAGGGATAGAGCGAAAGCATGGTTGAATAGTATTCTTGCCGGAACAATAGGATCTTGGACAGATCTTTGTCATGATTTCCTTGCTCGATTTAATCCTACAAATTTGACTGATAAGTTTCGTAACGACATTACTTCTTTTCGGCAGACAGATGATGAATCCATGTACGAGGCTTGGGAGTGATATAGAGAACTTCTACACAAATGCCCCCTACACGGATTCCAGTGTGGACACAAGTAACAATGTTTTTCAACATTGTGAATACACCAACAAGGATGATGCTAGATGCCTCAGCAAATGGTATACTCCTAGATAAGTTGCCGGAGGAAGCAATGCAAATTCTAAACAGGCTTGCCAAGAATGATTATCAATTCCCATCTGCTAGAAGAGGAGGAGTTAGACGCCAAGCTACAATACATGAACTGGGATCATCAGACTCAATTTCGGCACAATTGGCCACTCTAACCAAGATGGTCTAGAACATGCAGAAACCAAACAACATACGGGAAGTCAAGGTAATGGATTCCTTTTGTAAGTTATGTGGTGGTAACCATGATTCTTCTCAATGTATGCAGAATCTGAAATCCAGCTTTTATGTAGGGAATTACAATCGGAACAACAATGTGATGTCCAATACATACAATCCAGCTTGGAAGAAGCACCCAAACTTTTCATGGTGTAATCCCAATAGTGCTCTAAACTAGAACAATCAGAATGCACAAGCATCGGGATTCCAACAGAATATGCCACAACAACAGTTGCCGTAGCAACAACCGACAACATCTAGTTCTTTGGAAAATTCTCTCAATGCTTTTATGTTGAAAACTGAATCGTATATGGCTGAGAATAGTAACTTCATAAAAAGAACTGAGACTTTTATTAACAGGACCGAGATGAGATTGCAAAACCAAGAGGCGGCAATCAAATCATTGGAAAATCAAGTCGGACAATTTGTTCAAAACCTGAATACTAGACCGCAATGAGGTTTACCTAGCGATACTGAAGTCGCAAGAGGAACTGGCCATGAGCAATGTAAGGCGATCACCACTAGAAGTGGACAACAACTTAAAGAGGCTCAATCTCACTCATCAAACAAAACTCCACAAAAAGAACAAGATGAACTCAGTGGCAACCAGCGATAAGCATGCCTCGGGAACCAGCGATAAGGATGCCGCAGCAACCAATGATAAGCACGCCATGGCAACCCCAGTTGACAATGCCTCGGCAACTCCAGTTACCTCGGCAATGCCGTCAATTAGGTTCTAGACCAATGAAAGGATTGAAGATATCCGACTTCCACCACCATTCCCACAAAGGTTGAAGTGACAAAAGCAAGAATATCAATTCAAGAAGTTTCTTGATATCCTTAAGAAAATCCACATCAACTTGCCATTGGTTAAAGCAATTGAACAAATGCCGAACTATACCAAGCTTTTGAAAGACATTGTGTCCAAGAGAACAAGGCTAGGAGAGTTTAAAATAGTTGCCGCAATAGAGGGATGCATGGCCATGTTGCACAATCGTATGCCACCCAAGTTGAAGGATCCCGGAAGTTTCACAATACCTTGTTCCATCGGAAACAACTATGTTGGGAAAGCATTATATGACATTGGAGCAAGCATAAACTTGATGCCTAAATTGGTTTTCCAAAAACTAGGAATCGGGAAGGCAAGACCTACAACAGTTATGCTACAGGGAAAAATAGAAGACATACTGGTAAAAGTTGATAAATTTATTTTTCCCGTTGACTTTATTGTTTTGGATTGTGAAGCAGATGAACATGCACCTATCATTCTTGGGAGACCCTTCCTAGCGACAGGGAGAACCTTGATCGATGTTGAAAAGGGAGAACTCTCATTGAGGGTGAATGACCAGCAAGTTAAACTCAATGTGTTCTAAACACTAAGGCATGCCGATGATCCGGAAGAATGCCAACTTCTTCATGCCACAGCAGAGTTTGACTTCGACGAGGAATTTAGTTGCCTCGACAACTACATTGTCGAACAAGAGGAACCTGAGGAGTATGAAGAACAGATCGATGAGGAACAACAAGAAGAGGCAAATTGGTTAGTCAATCGACCAGGTACATACTTTGAACCACTGGAATACTTAGGTAAGGAAGGTAAACTCGAAAAGCCCTCCATTGAACAACCACCGATTCTTGTGTTGAAACAATTGCCAGGACAATTAAAATATACTTACTTGGGAACCAATAATACATTACTTGTAATTATTTCTTCTAAGTTATAGCCTGAGCAGGAAAAGAAGCTGATACATATGTTGATGCTACACAAGAAGGAAATAGGGTGGACAATTGCCGACTTGAAGGGAATTAGCCCGGCAATGTGCATGCACAAGATTTTGTTGGAAGATGATCACAAACCTTCAATTAAGGCCCAAAGGAGACTAAATCATGCCATGAAAGGGGTTGTAATGACAGAAATCATCAGTGACTTGACGCCGGCATCATATACCCTATCTCTGGCAGTATATGGGTAAGTCCGGTACAATGTGTACCGAAAAAGGGAGGTATAACGGTGGTAAGTAATGAAAACAATGAACTCATTCCAACCAAGACTGTGACCGGTTGGAGGGTTTGTATGGATCATCAAAAGCTAAACAAAGCCACTAGGAAAGATCACTTCCCATTACCCTTTATTGATCAAATGCTTGACCGTCTTGCAGGTAAACCCTTTTATTGTTTTCTTGATGGTTATTCAGGTTGCAATCAAATTGCCATAGCACCAGAAGATCAAGAAAAGACAACCTTCACATGCCCATACGGTACTTATGCTTTTTGAAGGATGCCGCTCAGATTGTGTAATGACCCAACTACCTTCCAAAGATGCATGATGGCACTCTTTTCAGACATGGTCGAAGACTTCCTTGAGATCTTCATGGATGATTTTTTTTGTTTTTGGTAATGACTTCGACAGTTGCCTCGACAATTTAGAGAATGTGTTGGCAAGATGTGAAGAAACTGATTTAGTCCTTAATTGGGAGAAGTCCCATTTTGTGGTAGATGAAGGAATAGTGCTCGGCCACAAGATTTCATCCAAGGGAATTGAAGTAGACAAAGCCAAGGTGGACGTGATCAAGAGATTACCCTCACGAAGTTTGGTTAAAGGAATCTGAAGCTTTCTTGGACATGCAGGTTTTAGAGGAGGTTCATTCATAATTTTTCTAAAATTACTAAACCCTTGTGCCATTTGCTTGAACAGGATAAAGTCTTCAATTTTGATGATTCTTGCACCCAAGCATTCGAAACTCTAAAGGAAAAGCTTGCATCGGCACCCATTGTCATTCCACCAGATTGGACGCTACCTTTTGAGCTCATGTGTGATGCAAGTGATTTCGCGGTAGGAGCAGTCCTAGGCCAACGCACATGTAAGACCTTTCATGTGATATACTAAGATAGTAAAACTCTAAATAGTGCTCAAGTGAATTACACAACAACGGAGAAATAGTTACTAGTCGTAGTTTTCGCATTTGCAAGTTTCGATCCTATTTGATTGGTATAAAGGTAATTGTTCATACGGACCATTCAGCAATTAAGTATCTATTTGCTAGAAAGGATGCCAAACCTCGTTTGATTCATTGGATATTGCTTTTACAAGAGTTTGACTTTCAAATTAAGGACAGGAAAGGAACAGAAAATCAAGTGGTCGATTACTTATTATGCTTAGAACGTAATAGGGAGGAGGATACGGATTTAGAGATATGCGATGCATTCCTGGATGAGCAACTGTTAGTTGCCTCGGCAACCATGGATGCGCATGCCTCGGCAACCCTTGACGTGTATGCCTCAGCAACCCTTGACGCGCATGCCTCGGCAACTCCAGACGCGTATGCCTCGACAACCACTGATATGTACGCCATGGCAACCCCTGATATACACGCCTTGGCAACCCTTGACGTGCATGCCTCGGCAACCCTTGACGCGCATGCCTCAGCAACCCTTGACGCGCATGCCATGGTAACCCTTGACGCGCATGCCATGGTAACTCTAAACGCGCATGCCATGGTAACTCTAAACGCGCATGCCATGGTAACTCTAAACGCGCATGCCATGGAAGCAGTTTCCGCGGCAACACATGCCTCGGCAATACCCTGGTACGTGGATTTAGTTAATTTCCTTGTTTGTGGTATTTTACCTTATGGCCTTACTCACCAAGGGAAGAAGCGGTTCCGCCATGATGCTAAGCATTACTTTTGGGACGATCCTCTTTTGTTTAAACAATATGCAGATCAGGTTATACGCTGATGTGTCCCTGAAGAGGAGCAGCAGAATGTACTCCGATAATGCCATTCTTCACCCTATGGAGGACATTTTGAGGAACTCGTACCGCGACCAAAGTTTTGCAATCCAGTTTGTATTGGCCAACACTGTACAAAGATGCCCAAGAGTCTTACAAGCAATGTGATCGTTGCCAGAGGACGGGCAATATCTCTAGGCGATATGAGATGTCGCTCCAAAACATCATCGAGGTGGAATTGTTCGATGTATGGGGGATTGATTTTATGGGACCTTTCCCATCTTCATTCGGCAACCTCTACATTCTACTCGTCATTAACTACGTGTCTAAATGGGTTGAGGCAGCTACAGTTCCCACCAACGATTCTAAGACTGTGTAACGATTCTTGCAGAAAAACATATTTACACAGTTTGGGATGCCGAGAGAAATTATCAGTGATGAAGGCAAGCACTTCGACAACAAACTCATCGCCAAGATGTTACAACGCTTTGGTGTATCTCACGAGATTACCACGACATATCACCCACAAACCAATGGGCAAGCAGAAATTTCCAACCGGGAATTAAAGGGTGTACTCGAGAAAGTTGTAAATCCCTGTAGGATGGATTGGTCAGTAAGACTAGATGACGCACTTTGGGCATATTGCACTGCATTCAAAACACCCTTAGGTATGTCTCCCTTCCGACTTGTCTATGGCAAAACATGCCATCTATCGGTGGAAATCGAACACAAGGCATACTGGGCAATCAAGACCATGAATATGGATTGGGAAAGTGACGGGAAAAAGCGTTTGTTGGACCTCAACGAGATAGAAGAATTTCGTGCACTCGCCTATAGCAATGCACAAATCTACAAGGAGAAAACAAAGTAATGGCATGACAAGAAACTATTGCCACGACAATTCATGCCAGAGCAACTAGTTCTCTTATTCAATTCTCGGCTAAAACTTTTCTTGGGAAAACTGAAATCGAGATGGTCGAGACCATTCAAAGTTTTAAACCATTCTCCCATGGTGCCGTGATAATCAAGTCCATCACTAACGAACATGAATTCAAAGTCAACGGACAAAGATTGAAGCACTACAACGATGCCCATGTGGAATGTAACAAAGAAGTGGTCACCTTAGGAGATGCATGAGCATGCTCTCCTTTCGATATTTTCTTTTTCTTTTTCTTTTTATTCTTTTCAATCTATTTATTTTTTTCATTAATTTCGGTTATTTTTTTCTTTTTAGGATAGATTTATTTATTTTCTTTAAGATTAAGACTACATCTTTCTTTCATATTTATCTAATTGTTTTTAAATTTTAAGTGTAAGAATTTCTTTGCACATCTTTATTTATTTTCTTTTATTAGTTTATCTTTAATTTTAATCCTTATTTTATTTGTTTTTGAATTGTAGGAAAAGAGTTCAAGATAAAGAGGAATTTGATTCAAGATGGAAACTTCTTCAACAAGGAAATTAATGGGCTAAATCTAAGGCTTATATTAAGCCTCCAATTTACCCTAAATAAACCCTACATAGCCGGCCAAACCCTTCTTCTCCCCCAAATACCCTAGCCGTCCCCTACCCCTTAATCAAAACACTTGTTTTCTTTCTTTCCAATTAATCCCACCCACCATTTTACTACCTATCTTTTCTATTTAACCCATCACCCTTAACTTCCAAGAAACCTATTCCTACTTTTCATCTTGCAACTGTTTAGTTTCTTTTGCTTTCTTTTCTTTGTTTCTACCAAACTCACAACGAAGATCACCCATGGGATCCAAAATTGAATTTTTGGTTCTTCCAAGTTCCTCCAAAGAACCAAGATATAAGAAGTTTGCTACACCGGTGGTTCAAGAAAGATTTCACTCCAAGTTTGAAATTTGAAAGATTTACGAAGAACAGGGCTTTGAATACTATAACTCTCATCAAGATTTCGGCCTTGAACCATTCATCTTCGAAAAGATTGCACATCAAAAGTGGCAAATCTTTTGCCATCAATCGGAACTGGGCTATACTCATAAGCCCCGAAAACATCAACACTTTTTACGGGCTCTACATTGAGAAAGACGGGCATCAACCCTTTGTTGATCAACTCATGCCCAAGCATCTCGACAAGGTGCTTCAAGAACTCACTCTACCAGAAACTCATTGGAACGACGGTAAATACAAGGTCACGGTAAATCGCCTTCGGCTTAAACCCTAGGCAAAATTATGGAATAAGTTTGTTAAAACTTCTTTAATGCCCACAACACACAATACCACCATTGATACACCTCGTCTTTTGCTCATACATTCTATCTTGCATAATCGCATCATTAACATTGGAAAAAAAATTTGTGATGAGATTTTTGTATGTAGCAGAAAAGACAAGGGTTCTATTTTCTTCCCTTGCTTATTTTCCAATCTTTGCAAGGAGATGCATGTCCCAAGTGAGTCCACTGATGAAAAGGCCCTACCAAAGTCCGGCTGGAATCGAGCACAAATCCGAAAGCTAATGAGAGAGGCACTGGTAAAATCCCCAACGCCTTCAATTGCCGCAGCAACTCCTGCCACCTCGGCAACTCCTAATGCTCAAGCAACTGATGCCCGGGCAACTCATACAGCAACCCAGGACAACTTAAAGCAATCTTACAACAGTTGGCGAACCGCCTTAGGCAAATTGAAGACCGGAAACTAATGTTCATACGGTACATGAAGGATCACAACAATGCCATCACCCAAGTCATCCTAGAAAAGTACCCAGACAGCCGCATGCCATTCCTGATCTTTCCTACCGAAATCCTTGCCATGGCAACCAATGAAGCAGTTGCCACGGCAACTCTAATAGATGATGCCGCAGCAACCTACACTGCGCCTGCCCAAGCAGTTGCCACGGTAACCAACACTGAAGATGTCACGGCAACCAAAGCTAAAGACGCTCTGGCAACCACTGCAAAAGCCAAAGGTAAAGCACCTATGCCCGAATCAACTCGTACTAAATCATTGTCTGATTTTTCAAATTCAGATGAGTCCTCCATTGCACCAACAAAGACCGCACCAATCGAATCCTCCAAGCCCAAGCGAAATGCCAATGACATTGATGAAGAGGACGATGAGGACAACCACGTACGAGGATTGATTCCAC
Source organism: Hibiscus mutabilis (assembly GCA_019671005.1). Lineage (NCBI taxonomy): Eukaryota > Viridiplantae > Streptophyta > Magnoliopsida > Malvales > Malvaceae > Hibiscus > Hibiscus mutabilis. The sequence goes on along the minus strand of CM033749.1, from coordinate 14,824,398 downwards.
CATCAGCAACAAGGAAGCAACCACCACGTTCAAGCAAAAGAATCAAGACACCGACCAAAAGGAAACTAATCATCCACGATGATGAACTCTCAGAGTAAGTCCTCGTTTGCATTTTACTTTTCTTTATTTTTATTTTTCTTTGTTGCATGCATTGAGGACAATGCCTCACTCGAGTTTGGGGGGATTGTTATTAGTTAGTTACCATGTTTAGTTGCATTCATCTTAAGTATTGCATTTAGGATACATAAATTTCTTGCCATGCCTTTAGTTGGAACAAGAATTGCCTAGATTTGATGAATATCCGATGATGACTTTGCCAATGTACTTAATTGATAGAAGTTTTTATTCTAGGATAAACGTGGAAACGCTTAGAATCGTACTATGATGCTAAACTTGATGAAACACTGTGTGGCTTGATTGATTTAAGGAATTCTAGAAAACTTAGGTTGATAGTTAAAAAGTTGAGGGATTAGAATAAAAATTGGATGAATACTAGAGGTGTCCGAAATTGGCTCTAGTATGTGCTAAAAATTGATCGCTAGAGGTGCCCGAAACCGGCTCTAGTATGTGCTAAAAATTGATCGCTAGAGGTGCCCGAAACCGGCTCTAGTCGAATAAATTAATTAGCTTAAGAAAACTAAAAACAAAAACACTAGAGGTGCCCGAAACCGGCTCTAGATAAAACATGTTAAAAGAACCCAATGAAGTAATTTGAAAACCTCTTGTTTGCATAGAATCCGAAAAATCAACTTGCACACAACTCCGCACACTCACAAGCATTATAGTTTGATTCCGAGTAACTCCTAAGTTTTCCGAAAAATGAAAAGCCAATCATACTTTGTGCCACGGGTCTGAGAATTGAAATCAAGTTTGAAGCTAAGTTTGTGAAAATTGAAGTCTTGGCGGGTAATTATTAGTTTTCATTGCTTGAGGACAAGCAATAGTTCGAGTTTGGGTTGTGTTAAGTGTCTAAAAGTACTATTTTATTCACCCTTTTTATTCATATTATTTATAGACTTAGGCTCATATTAGTTGCATTATTAGCCATTCATGCATTTTTGCATTGTTTCCTTGGTGGACAAGCTTGATTTCATATTTTGCTTAATTTTGTGGAAAAAGATATTGCTTTGGTGTGTTTTTGTGTGTGTGCATAATCACTTGCCAAAGCAAGGCTAGAACCAGTTGCCAGGGTAATGCATGAAGCAGATGTCGAGCTAGTTGCCAGGGCAATGCATGAAGGAGATGCCGAGCTAGTTGCCAGGGCAATTTTCGATAAGGGATATGATGATATGGTAGTCGAAATTGATGACTAGATAAGCCCAAGATGACGTGGAGCAAAGTTAAATCCCAAAGGAGTTTGATTTCCATGAAAAGGTCAAAGAGAAATTAAATCCCAAAAAGATAGAAGAAGATCTAGAAGGAATTTAAATATAATAAAGAATTATATTCTTTTAAAGTATTTAATTCCAACTTAACTTCCTCCTCAAGAAGGATTTTGACCTAGCCATCTCCTATTTAAAGGAGACCAAGCCGTCAAACTCAAAGGGAGAGAAGGGAGAAATTTCGACAAGAGAAAGGAGAGATTTCGACAAGGCTTCAACCATTCTTCATCTTTTTCTTTCTTGTTCAATTAGGTTTATGTTAGGAATTCTTTGTTTTGTGTTTCTTTGGAACCTAGCCATGAACTAAATCTATTTGGCTAAGGTTATTGTGTTTTGTGGTTGTGAGAAACAACTGGATTTTTTTTAGGTAATAAGAGTTTGCACTTTCAATTCAAGGTTTACTCATTCTTGGTTTTTCTTCTAGTTTGCGAGTGAATTGGGAGAGTATCTCGTAACTTCATCTATTTATCTAATATCGGGAGAGTTAGATTCAAGAAACGAATGAGTATGGTCTTTATTCAATCTATCGATGGTGAAGATTAATCTGGCTTAGGAATAAGTTAAGGATTTCAACGGCTAAGAGGAGCGCAAGATTGGTTGTTGTTCACCCTTGATTCACGCAGGGATGTATTATCAAGGCATGCAACTAAGTTGCCCTTGCACTCTTTTACCAAGACGATCTAATCGGCTATCATGCCTCAACTCACGGTAACCTGGCCTATTCTCTCTCATTTGATTACATCTTCTTTTACTTATTTGCTTTCTAGTTTAGTTGTTAGTTAAACTCCTACAATCACCTACTTGTGTTTTTACTTTTTACAGTGCAAGAGATTAGATTCTTGAAGTGGCACCAATCCCTGTGGAGACGATATCTTTTATACTATAACTTGCGACGTGTACACTTGCATAATTGCAGAGCACTTATTACGCGCAACACCCAACATCATTTGCATAGCCTCTATGACATTTAAAACCAGTTTCCACTCACCGACACACCTCGCCTTGCTCACCAACACGAATTGAGCTCCCGACAAGCAACAAACAACGTCAAGCTTTGTCACCTTTATTATCCCCTGTTTTAACCACATAAAACCAGAAGTCAGATGCATCATTATGCATTCAAACCATTGCGAACAACCAATTACCTGCAACTCTTAAGTTGCCCACTCAAAAACCATCTAAAACATATCGCAAATATCCTCAAACACTTCCAAAACTCAACCAGCCATAATATAACGATTCAATACACCAAACTTCATCAATTAACATCTAAAAACTCTTTCCCAACATCCTCTTACTTCTAGCAATGATTAAACTCAACTATCACCCCAAAAACCCTTGATTAACAACCTTAAACATTAGAGACTCAACTTGTTTCGGGATTACAATGTTAAAACCAAGTTATTAACTCAATTAAACATCAAAACCATGATCTAATATGATAAAAATCCTAGCAAAATAGAACAAATATGAAGATCCACCAATTTCAATAATCAAAACACAATTAAACCAATTTTCCTCAATTAAACTATAAAAACACATTAGAAAACAATTACAAAGAGTCAACAACTTGGGAATTTCATTAAAGAACCTTTCATTAGAGGAGGAGAATGAACCTTACCTCTAATGGATGCTTTCTCCCTTAATTGGATGATTTACATGAGAAAACAAAGTTAAAACAATAAGGTTTTGGAAAACTAAAAGAAGGAATCATTTACAAACAAAATATTTAAGAAATGAAAGGTTTACCTAAAGATTTAGAAGAAGAAATTGATGTTTGGCTGGAGAGATTTTGAGAGAAAATATTTTGAGAAAGTAGTTACGTGATTTTTGTTTTAAGAGATAAATTAACAAATTAATTCTCCCCAACCTATTTATATTTTCTAAAACATTTTTAACAATTAAGGGATAAAGTCTGATATTAGACTTTTAGGGCAATTAGCTCCTTAAAGATTCAAAGTTTTGACTCTTTACAAAACAGCCACCAAAAATAGTTTTCAAAGTTTGCATTTTGGTCACTAGTCGAAAATGTCTGATTTCCAAAACTCCTTTTCCAAAAGTGATTTCACCAAAATCATTTAATATATTTAATAATGATTTTAGAATATTTTTCCACAATTTTATCACCTTCAAAAATATTTAATCCGATTTAATCCCGAAAGTGCCTCGAATCTCTAATACCGGTCCACCGAACCTTCGAACCAACCTTTAAAACATCTAAGCCCAAAACTGAGGTATTACAACTCTCCCCCACTTAAGAAATTTTGTCCCCAAAATTTACCTGGAGGAAACAAATACGGAAATTACTCCAACATGTCCGCCTTGCTTTCCCACGTGGCTTTCTCGACATCACAATGTCGCCACAAGACCTTAACAAGCTCAATCATCTTGCCACAAAGAAATTTGTTGTTGGAATCAAAGATGTACACCGGTTCCTCATCATAGGATAAATCTGGCCTCAACTCAATATGCTCCACCTGCATAACATGAGAGGGATCCAACCGATACCTTCACAACATAGGTACATGATGCACATCATGTATTTTCTCCAACTCGGGAGACAACCTCAACCGATAAGCCACAAGACCAACATGCTCAACAACCTTGTATGGTCCAATAAACCTTGGACTAGGCTTACCCTTACGTCCGAATTGCATCACCTTTTCCACAACGAGACTTTCAAGAACACACGATCGCCCACCGCATATTAATTTCCCTACACTTTAAATTCGCGTAAGATTTCTGTCGATCCGCAACCGCTTTCAAGAGATCACACACATGCTTAACTCATTCGTGTCTTTCAACACATCCGGCAAGGAAACATGCTTTTCCCCAACCTCAGCCCAACACAAAGGTGTACGACACCTCCGACCATACAATGCCTCATATGGTGCCATGTAACACCCTTCCCGTGACCGTACACTGATCATGAGTAAAAAATGTCACGACTTTTTAAAATAGTCTTTTAATCCAAAAACTGAGGTGATTTAAATTTTTTAAGATAACTTCCCAGATTGTCACCCATCTTAAAATTTCTCTAATTCAAGCACGCTTAACTTGATCTAATTTAGAAATAAAATAATAATTTAATATCCGATAGTAAAACTTTTTACGTAAATAGTATAATCATATCAAAACATATATTAATAATAATTAACATCTACAAAAGATTTATAAAAATATTACATATTCGAAACAGTATTTTAATGAAAGACGGGTTTATCAAATACATGCCACCATTATATACACAAAACAAGGATGTCATAAGTACTGAAATTAACCTGTCGATTTGGTACTTCCATAGTAGAAGGCGATGCAAAAGTTGTCCGATCCTAACTCCTTCTACCTACGTGTATAACAAAAATACACGTTGAGTATAACTCAGTGAGGCATAAGATGAGAAAATAAATAATATACTTTATCATGCACGATACTTCTAAGAGCATGATAATCAATAAACTATATAATCTGAAATGCAGGAATGTTCGTACAAGAAATCATATAATTGTATTGTGTAATCATGTATTTGTACTGTAAAATTATATAGCCCAAGGTAAATATCAAGTGACTAATAAACGAGTCATGTACTTTAAAAGTGCCAGGTAACTGTATGACACAATGAAGTGTTAAATAACTTTGGACACTATAAAGTGTCAAATGACTGCAGGACATAATGAAATGTCAAATAACTGTAGGACACATTTCAAATAACTATAGGACTCTAATGGTATACCAATTTATTGTCAAACTTAATATTATACTACCAATGGCAACTTAAAAAAATTCTTGCAAAATGGCAAGCGACTCAATAACAATTTATATCATGTGAAACATATTCATATTAGAGCAGTTCATATTCTAATATGTTCTATATAATTTATGCTATACATGCCATTTAAAAACTATATAAAATAACTTGTCATATATATCATGTTATAAACCATTTGTAAGCATAAAGACATGTCAAAATCTTTAAATCAGTAAAATAATGTATCATGCAAAACATGTTATGCTATTTAAAAATGTTTACCTTTTAGGTTGACTTATAACAAGTCTCCCTATAAAAATGTATGTCAACAAACATACATTTAAATACATGTATGCACTCACCTTAGTCTTGATAATTAACCTCGCTATTTGATTTTACTCCTGATCCTTTTCTTTTCCTTTTTTACTGGGAGGATCTCGGTTTATATCGAAATCTACATAAAAATAACATATACCATTCCAAGCATATGTTAATACATATTCGATCTATAAAAATAATGGAAAGTAATAAAAATAACTATCCATTATACACAAAGTGATCCGATAAAGCTATCTATATTCGAATCACATTTCTCATATTTTTCTCCAAATCTTCAATTTTTACTTAAAATACCTATTTTAGTCCCTATGGACTATGTTAAGCTTCCAACCATAATTTTCAAGTCTAGTCCTTACATTTTCCATCCTTTACACTTTAGAACCCAAACTTTAAAAAAAATTCTCTTTGGTCCCCAAGGTAGCCGAATGGTCGTTTTGATCCCAAATATTGATTTGAGCTTCATAATCAATATTTGAACCACTTGAATTAATTCTTCAATATAATTTTCCATAACTACAAGCTCAACAATCAAATCCCTAAACTTTATAAAGTTTACACTTTAGTCCCTAATATAATCTAATTAGGGATTTTCATTCAAATCACCTTATGTCAACATATAAAATCAATCTTCCTTCAACCATATCCTAAAATTTCAATCTTTAACATAAACCCTAATTCTTCTTTTTCAAGAACATGGACAATTCTTCATCCAAATCACAAAATTAAACATGTCAAACATTATTCCTATCATTTCCAACATCAAAATAATTTTTGCAATAATTTCCCCTAAATTTCTCTAAACTGCCGAATTGGTCCCTATAGATTTTCCATGAAGTCTTCATCATTTCAAGCATAGAAACAACACCATAACACCAATTTCAACATGTTTGAACCTTAAAACATAAAAAACCAACATGTTCTTCATCCACTCTAATCACCAATCTCAACTTAGAGACATGGAAACTATGCAAAACTTATGTCAAATGAAAGAGAATTCAACGGAGATTAATTTCTTGTTTCATGTCTCAAACCAAAAACCAAACAAATAAAGCCAAAAATTGAATTGAAAATTATGTTCTTACCTTGCTAGGGATTTCAGCAATTTGAAGAGAAAATGAGAAATTTCTCAAACTTTCTTTTGATTTAATTTTGATGCCAAATGTCTTCAATTTGGTTAATTAATAATAAAAATCTTTAAAATAGTCAAATGACCATTTTACCCTTGAATTATAACCAATCACAATTCCACGCCTATATCTTATCCTTTTCCATAATTAATTTGTATTAAAAGTATAGGTGAAATGACTATAATGCCATTAATGAAATAACTTATCTTCAAAATTGCCATTCCATCACCTATACAAAACACTGAGTAAAAATAGAATATAAATCGATTTTAAACAATTCAAAACCATAATTTCATATTCCTCGGGTCTTCTTAAGACTCTCTTCAAAATTCTATAACATTTCGAGCTTATACGATTACCCGAATTCCATTTAAACTTTAACTATAATTTTCCAATAATAGAGACATCAGATCAAACCATAATTTTTATATTTGATCCACACCCTTAGGTGATCAATTTAATTATAGAATAAAAATAATTATTGGGAAAATTACCATGTTGGTCCTTGAACTTTTCTCAACTTTTCACTTTAACCACCAAACTTTAAAATTTTACGTTTTAGTCACTAAACAAATATTGGGGTATTACAATTCTCTGCCCCTTAAGAAAATTCATCCTCGAATTTTCAAAACGTACATGTTTTAAATAGGCGCGAATACTGTTTTTCCATTGCATCCTTAGCTTCCCATGTTGCTTCTTCTATTTGGTGATTGCGCAAAGGACTTTCACCAATGGTATTTACTTGTTCCTTAATTCTTTGACACCATATGCTAGTACCTTTACTAGTTCTTCTTCACATGTCAGATCTAATTGCAACTCAATTTCCTCCGATACAATCACATGTGATGGATCTAATCTATATTTTCGAAGCATCGAAACATGAAAAACATCATGAATTTTACTCATCTCCGGTGGAAGAGCTAACTGATATGCCACATGCCAAACTTTCTTTAAGATTTCGTATGGTCCAATATACTTGAGACTTAATTTTCCTTTACGCCCGAAATATCTTCTTCCAAAGAGAGACTTTCAAAAATACTTTTTCTCCAACCTCAAATTGGATGTCTTTTCTTTTCAAGTCTGCATAAGACTTCCGTTGATCAATATCTTTTTTAAGATTTTCTTGTATAATCTTGACTTTCTCTTCAATTTCTTGTAACAAATCTGGCTTAATCAGCTTGCGATCATGTAATTCAAACCAATTTAATGGCGATCTACACTTTCGACTATAAAGGGCTTAATAAGGTGCCATTTGAATACTTGTCTGATAACTGTTACTGTAGGCAAATTTTGTAACCCCTTGACCCAGCCTAGACGCCCAACCGAACCAAGAAGGCTACATTAGGTTTGCCATAGCAAACCGAGGAGATACAACAAAACCTGGTCTTTTTTTTCCTTTTATCTTATCTAGATGCCAATTATTAATCTGACATGTTCATACAGACATTAGGTGCAACCTCAACTCAATCGGGCATCAATTTGACATCCAATTGATTACATTTGCAATTGAGGGACTAAATTGCAAATACAGATAATTTTAGGATTAAAGCTCATTTTTAAGTTACCAATCTTCAAATAGTTAGGTTCTGAACTTCCATCTCAAATTTCAGCTCAAACCGATTATTCTACCATATATAATAGCTTCGGCAATAATTAGGGACTAAAATGCAAAGAAAACAAAACTGCCCAAAATGACATAAACAAGAAAAACGGCAATCCGTACGAAACAGGTAAGCCCGCACTGATACGGTTTAAAACACACCATTTCGATACACCATCAAGCTATTGCGATACACCTAACCGAAATACCAAACTTTTGAAATATTTTAAACTGTGCCGATACTGTTCCTTAGCTGTTTCGATACGCGGGTTCAAGTTACAAAAGTGAATTACAGAGGCTAAAACTCGTATCGAAATGCCTATCCCCGTACCGATACGCCAGGCCAAATTTTCCTAGGCGTATCGGAACGCACTAGACCCGTACCGATCCTACAAGCGTGAAATTGCCTAGCCGTACTGATATGGTCCCCCGCGTATCGGTACGTCTAGGCCTGTAATGTTAGATTTTGGTAGATTTTTCATCCCGAAAGTATACTCAAACCATGTCAACATGCTTTAAACACAGTACTAACATGTCAAACATATCTCATGCCAACTAGCATCACCTATCTAACAACACAACGAGGACTTATTAAATATATAATTAATAATGATTTTTAAGCATTTGACCCTTTTCATTTTAGTCATTAGAAAATCACAGTTTTCAAAACTTTCATTTTTGTCACTAACCAAAATGTCCATCTTCCAAAACCCGTTTTTCAAAATTGATTCCACCATTATTAAATATATAATTAATAATAAATTTTAAGCATTTTTCCAACACCAAAAATATATGATCCCGAAACCGACTCGAATCTCTACTCCGGTCCTCCAGACCGTCTAATAAACCACCAAACCGCTAAGCCCTAAAACCGGGGTGTTACAACTCTCCCCCACTTAAGAAATTTTGTCCCCGAAATTTACCTGGAGGAAACAGGTGCGAAAACTGTTTCACCATATCCGACTTGCGTTCCCACGTGGCCTCCTCAACACCACGGTGCTTCCACAACACCTTAACCAGCTCGACTGGTTTGCCATGTAGCACATTACTACTGGTATCAAGAATCTCTATTGGTTATTCGTCGTAAGATAGTTCTGGTCTCAAATCGATGTCTTCCACTGGCATAACATGCGATGGATCCGACCTATTCCTCTGCAACACCGAAACGTGAAACACATCATGAATCTTTCCCAACTCCGGAGGTAACCTCAAAAGGTACGCAACAGGACCCACACGCTCAACAACCTCGTATGGTCCAATGAAACTCAGGCTAAGCTTCCCTTTCTGCCCGAAACGCAACATCTTTTTCCAGGGCGACACTTTCAAAAACACTTTATCACCCACAACGTACTCTATATCCCTACACTTCAAATCCGCGTAGGATTTCTAGTGATCTGTAGCCACTTTTAAGCACTCACATATCAAATTTACCTTTTCGGCCGTTCCTTTCAAGACATTGGGCATAGACACAAACTTTTCCCTCGCTTCTGCCCAACACACGGGCGTGCGACACTTCCGGCCATACAACGCCTCATAAGAGGCCATCTGTATGCTAGCATGATAACTGTTATTGTAAGCAAACTCCACTAATGGCAATTGCTTCTCCCACGTTCCCAATACTTAATAACACAACACATTAGCATATCCTCGAGAACCTGAATCACGAGCTCCGACTGGCCATCCTACTGAGGATGGTACGAGGTACTGAAACTCAACCGGGTTCCCAAAACACGATGCAAACTCATCCAAAACCTTGCAGTGAGCCACGGATCCCTATCCGAAACTATAGATTTCGGCACCCCGTGCAAACGCACTATCTCAGAGATTTACAGCTCATCCAACTTATCCAAAGTATACGTAGTATGCACAGGCACAAAATGCACATACTTCGTAAACCGATCCACAATCACCCAAATGGAATCCTTTTTGGTCGGCGTCAAAGAAAGCCCAGACAAAAAATCCATGGTGATTCTTTCCTACTTCCATTACGGTATCCTCAACGGTTGCAACAACTCGGAGGAAAACTGATGCTCAGCCTTTACCCGCTGACAAACCATACATCCTGCAACGAAATCAGCCACATCCCTCTCTAGTCCAACCCAATAGTACTCCTCCTTCAACCCTCGATACATCTTAGTACTACCGGGATGCATAGCAAAAGGACTTGCATGTGCCTCAGTCAAAATAGTACACATCAACTTTTCATCTTCAGGCACCACTATTCTACCTTTGAAACACAACACCCCATCATCGTTGAAATTGAAATCCATAGGATTTCCATCCCTAATATCTTCCACATGAGATACCAAACTCCCATCATACGGTTGCTTCTCCTTAACCATCTACGAAAAAGATGGCTTCACTTGAACTCGGCCAACAATCCCTCGTCATTCGTCACACTCAACCTACCAAACATGGCTCTTAGCCCCACAGCCACTTTCCTGCTCAAAGCATCCGCCAGTACATTGGCTTTCCCCGGATGATACTCAATGGTCAAACCATAATCCTTAAGCAATTCCAACCATCTACGTTGCCTAAGATTCAGCTCCTTCTGTAACATCAGGTATTTCAAACTCTTATGATCTGTATAAACCACACATTTCTCCCCATAGATGTAATGCCTCCAAATCTTCAAGGCAATCACAACCGCTACAAGCTCAAGATCGTGAGTAGGGTAGTTACGTTCATGCACCTTCAACTGCCTAGATGCATACGCCACTACCTTACCCTTCTGCATCAACACACAACCAAGCCCAACATACGATGCATCACTAAAAACAACGAACTCCTTTCTCGATTCTGGTTAAACCAAGACTGGAGCTCACGTCAAAGCTTCCTTCAACCTTTCAAAAGCAAGCTGTCTATCCTCCGTCCACTCAAACTGAACATTTGTCTGCAACAACTTTGTTAACGGAGCCGCCAAATTGGAGAACCCTTCCACAAACCTCCAGAAGTAACCCGCCAAACCAAGGAAACTCCTAACCTTAGTCACAGACTTGGGCTCCTTCCAACTCATTACAGCCTCAACCTTATGCGGATCAACACGAATTTCTTCTGCCGACACAACATGCCCAAGAAACACCACCTCCTTAAGCCAAAACTCACATTTTCTTAACTTAGCATAAAGTTGATTAGCCAACAGCGTCAGAAGCACAATAATCTAATTTTTATCATGATCCTCCTCAGTACGTGAGTACACAAGGATATCATCGATGAACACAACCACAAACTGATGCAAAAACTCATAAAACACACGGTTCATCATGTCCATAAAAGTAGCTGGAGCATTGGTCAAACCAAACGGCATCACAAGAAACTCGTAATGCCCGTACCTCGTACGAAAAGCTATTTTGGGCACACCCACCTCCTTCACCTTTAACTGGTAGTACCCTGACCTCAAATCTATCTTGGAAAACACCGAGGCTCCCTTAAACTGATCAAATAGGTCATCTATCCGAGGTAAGGGATACTTGTTCTTTATTGTCAACTTATTCAGCTGTCGGTAATCTATACACATCCGCAATGTACCATCTTTCTTCTTAACAAACAACACCGGCACTCCCCACGGTGAAATACTGGGTCTAATGAACCCACGATCAAGTAACTCCTGCTACGGCATTTTTAGGTCTTTCAATTCCTTCAAAGCCATGCGGAAGCAATGGATACATGTACCGTATCGAAATAGGTAAGCCCGTACTGATATGGTTTGAAACACACTGTTTCGATACAGCATCAAGCCGTTGCGATACACCTAACTGAAATATCAAACTTTTGAAATATTTTAAACTGTACCGATACGGTTCCTTAGGTGTTTCGATACGCGGGTTTGAGTTACAAAAGTGAATTCCAGAGGCTAAAACTCGTATAGAAATGCCTATCCCGTATCGGTATGCCAGGCCAAATTTGCCTAGGCATATCGAAACGCACCAGACCTGTACCAATCCTACAAGCTTGAAATTGTTGAGTCGTACCGATACAGTCCCCCACGTATCGGTACGCCTGGGCCTGTAATGTCGCATTTGGCTGATTTTTCATCCCGAAAGCATACTCAAACCACTCCAACATGCTTTAAACACAGTACTAACATGTCAAACATATCTCATGCCAACTAGCATCACCTATTTGACAACACAACGAGGACTTATACATCAAAGAGGAAATCTATAGGCATGTTTCCTATATGCATCCAACCAACATATCAAAAAGGTAAACCATCATAAAAAACAATCCTTAAAGGCCATTTACAACCCAAGAGCAATTAAAGAACCATGCTCAAACAGGGAGTTCCACAAAACATCTCCCAAAACACAGCAAGTACACCATTGCCATTATTCATTATAGTCTAAGCCAAATCATACTTTGGTAACAAGTCATTCCAAGATCCCATTGCTTCTAGCTGCATTCCAAGACCTCAATTATCTGCATTGATGGACAACGAGAGCGTAAGCACACACGGCTTAGTGAGGAGTGCTAAAAAACAAACATCATCAATGCATTTAAAACCATTTACATAACATCTTTCTTTAAAACATCATCATGCCCCTTTTTAAACATGCACTTTATATCATTTAAACCAGCATATTAAACCATATGCTACATGTATCATTATTCAACAGCAAGTCACATTGCTAACTCTCCACTTAAGCATTCCCATGCATTACTGGCAATTGCAAATCTTAAGGAGAAACATGTATAAACCACATTATACAACATACACATTCCAATGATACATTAACAATTATATTGGCTTTCAAGTGATTGTTAAAAAAGTTCAATAACAAAAGAGTTCACCGGATACACGGATTCAACTAGTGTTAACCCAACACTTCAAGCAATCTCAACCGGAATAGCGATACAATCACAATCGCAGTACATTAACAACCGAGTACAATGACAACTGGGTACCATAACAACCCACGAGGACACCCACCCCAATCATCGGTTAGATGCTTAATCCACTAACGGGAGTATTTGGTACTGCTTAACCCCTCTACCGTTAGGGTTCGTGTACGAAGTATTCGGTACGCCGTATAAACCCCTCAACATACTTTATTTACAGTGCACTCAATCCTATGGCCGGCCAACTATATCCGATAACAATTTTAAAACCACATCACTTGCCAATATAATTAACCAAATAACATTTACCTCACTCTTTTTAACAAGCATTAAACCATGCCATTTATCTAAAGCAACAACCATGCTTTAAAACACAAGTATAAACCATACTTTACAAGGATCACTTACCATGTGCATCCTTCAACAAAACATGCTTAAAAATAGTATACCCAATACTTCAAAACATGCTTAAACAGTAGGTAACACGTAAATCAAAACAAGTGCATTAAACCATTTCAAACTAGCACGACTGAGAGAGAAAACCACTTTATACTTACTTCTGAGTCTAGGTAAGCGTTTCAAGCTCCATCTTAACTCCCAAAACTCTGTTTCGAAACATCAAAACGCTTTAAACCATATTTTTACTCACCGATACGTGAAACCTCAATTCGCCGACGCGAAATCAAGAATCTGAAGCCTCCAATGCTTCTCCAATCACTTTCGGATCAACCTCCCCTATTTTTACCACAAAACAATAGAGGATTAATGCATCATAATGCATTCTAAACACAGCAGCTACCATCCTTCTCGTATTCCCACAAAACTTTCACAATTAACCCTCATCAACAACCGAAAACATAACCAAAACACTTCGATTCACAACCCAACCAACATCTATCAATCTAACATCACTTTCATCACCAAAACACATCTAAAAATAGATTCAAAACAACCTACTATCTCTAGCAACCTAGCAACCAAAACACTTTGATTCACAACAGCTACAATCTTTATAAAACAATTTGATATAAAAAAATCAAGTTAGAAACCACCTCACCTCTGGAAATTTGATGAAAACTGAATGTTTGGCTAAGGAGAGAGTGGAGAGAAAAAGTTGAGAGAAAATGACGTGATTTTTGTTTTGGAAAAGATAACTAACTTTTTAACAAAATCCTCTTTAATTATTAATTAAACCACATGTTAAAATAAGTCAAATCAAGGGAGAAATCATCAGAAACCAATTGGTAAAATAGCTCCTTAAAGATTCTAAGTATTTGACACTTTTTCATTTTAGTCACTAGAAAATCATAGTTTTCAAAACATTCATTTTGTTCACTAACCAAAGTGTCCATCTTCTAAGACTCATTTTTCAAAATTGATTCCACCATTATTAAATACATAATTAATAATGATTTTTAAGCATTTTCCTTAATTTTTCCAACACCAAAAATATATGATCCCGAAATTGACTCGAATCTCTACTTCGGTCCATCGGACCGTCTAATAAACCACCAAACCGCTAAGCTCTAAAACCATGGCGTTACAACTCCCCCCTAATTAAGAAATTTCATCCCCGAAATTTACCTAGAGGAAATAGGTGCGGAAACTGTTCCAACATATCCGACTTGCGTTCCCACATGGCCTCCTCAACACCGTGGTGCTTCCACAACACCTTAACCAGCTCGACTGTTTTTCCATGCAGCACCTTATTACTGGTATCAAGAATCTCTATTGGTTCCTCATCACAGCATAGGTCTGGTCTTAACTCGATCTCCCCACCGGCATGACATGCGATGGATTCAACCTATACCTCCGCAACACCGAAAAGTGGAACACATCATGGATCTTTCCCAACTCTAGAGGTAACCTCAAACGGTACGCAACAGGGCCCACACGCTCGAGAACCTCGTATGATCCAATGAACCTCGGGCTAAGCTTTCCTTTCTGCCCAAAACGCAACACCTTTTCCAGGGTGATACTTTCAAAAACACTTTATGACCCACAACGTACTCTATGTCCCTACGCTTCAAATCCGTTTAGGATTTCTGACAATCTGCGGCCACTTTTAAGCACTCACATATCAACTTTACCTTTTCGGTCGTGCCTTTCAAAACATTGGGCACCGACACAAACTTTTCCCCTGCTTCTGCCCAACACACAGGTATACGACACTTTCTACCATACAATGCCTCATAAGGTGCCACCTGTATGCTAGCATGATAACTGTTATTGTAAGCAAACTCCACTAACAGCAAATGCTTCTCCCATGTTCCCTGATACTCAATAACACAACACCTTAGCATATCCTCGAGAACCTGAATCACAAACTTCGACTGTCTATCCGACTGAGGGTGGTACGAGGTACTGAAACTCAACTCGGTTCCCAAAGCACGATGTAAACTCACCCAAAACCTTGCAGTGAACTGCGAATCTCTATCTGAAACTATAGATTTGGGCACCCCGTGCAAATGGACTATTTTTGAGATATACAGCTCAGCCAACATGTCTAAGGTATACGTAGTATGCACAGGCACAAAATGTGCACACTTCGTAAACAAATCTACAATCACCCAAATGGAATCCTTTTTGGTCGACGTCAAAGGCAGCCCAAACACAAAATCCATGGTGATTCTTTCCCACTTCCATTCCGGTATCCTCAACGGCTGCAACAACCTAGAGGGAAACTGATGCTCAACCTTTACCCGTTGATAAACCATACACCGTACAACAAAATCAACCACATCCCTCTTTAGTCCGGCCCAATAGTACTCCTTCTTCAACCCTCGATACATCTTAGTACTACCGGGATGCATAGCAAAAGGACTTGCGTGTGCCTCAGCCAAAATAGTACGCCTCAACTTTTCATCTTCAGACACCACTATTCGACCCTTGAAACACAACACCCTATCATCGTTGAAAAAAAAAATTGTAGGATTTCCATCCCTAATATCTTCCACATGAAATACCAAACTCTCATCATACGGTTGCTTCCTCTTAATTATCCGCGACAAGGACGGCTTCACTTGCAACTCGGCCAACAATCCCCCGTCATTCGTCACACTCAACCGAGCAAACATGGCTTTTAACTCCACATCCGCTTTCCTACTCAAAGCATCCGCCACAACATTGGCTTTCCCCAGATGATACTCACTGGTCAGATCATAATCTTTAAGCAACTCCAACCATCTATGTTGCCTAAGATTCAACTCCTTCTGCTACATCAGATATTTCAAACTCTTATGATTTGTATAAACCACACACTTCTCCCCATAGAGGTAATGCCTCCAAATCTTCAAGGCACACACAACCGAAGCCAGCTCAAGATCGTGAGTAGGTAGTTACTTTCATGCACCTTCAACTACCTAGATGCATACGCCACTATCTTACCCTCCTGCATCAACACGCAACCGAGCCCAACATACGACGCATCACTATAAACAACAAACTCCTTTCCCGATTCTGGTTGAACTAAAACTGGAGCTCACGCCAAAGCTTCCTTCAACCTTTCAAAAGCTCGCTGTCTATCCTCCGTCCACTCAAACCGAACATTCTTCTGCAACAACTTTGTTAACAGGGCCGCCAAACTGGAGAATCCTTCCACAAACCTCCGGTAGTAACCCGCCAAACCAAGGAAACTCCTAACCTCCGTCACAGACTTAGGCTCCTTCCACCTCATCACAGCCTCATGCGAATCAACACAGATTCCTTCGGCCGACACCACATGTCTGAGAAACACAACTTCCTTGAGCCAGAACTCACATTTGCTTAACTTAGCATAAAGCTGATTAGCCAACAGCGCCTGAAGCACAATTCTCAAATGTCTATCATGATCCTCCTCGGTACGAGAGTACACAAGGATATCATCGATGAACACAACCACAAATTGATCCAAAACTCATGAATTACACAGTTTATCATGTCCATAAAAGCAGTAGAGCATTGGTCAAACCAAATGGCATCACAAGAAACTCGTAATGCCTGTACCTCGTACGGAAGGCTGTTTTGGGCACATCCACCTCTTTCACCTTTAACTGATACTACCTTGACCTCAAATGTATATTGGAAAATACTGAGGCTCCCCCAAACTGATCAAACATGTCATCTATCTGCGACAAGGGATACTTGTTCTTTATTGTCAACTTATTCAGCTGCCGGTAATCTATACACATCCGCAACGTACCATCTTTCTTCTTAACAAACAACACCGACGCTCCCCACGGTGAAACACTAGGTCTAATGAACCCACGATCAAGCAACTCCTACAACTGCATTTTTAGCTCTTTCAATTCCTTCAGAGCCATGCGGTACAGAGCAATGGATACAGGTACCGTACCTGCAAAGATCTCAATGCCAAACTCTACCTTACGGTCAGGTGGCAACCCCGGTAATTCCTCTGAAAAATACCTGAAAACTCACATACGATGTGAACATTCTGCACCCTCAACTCCTTTTATCCAGGATTCATAACATAGGCCAAATAAGCCTGACATCCCAAATCCAACATTTGACTAGCTTATAACGCTGAAACAACACTAGACAAAAACTTGGCATTATCGCCAACAACCACTACCTCATAATCATCTGAAAACCTCAAAGATATCTGTTTAGTCTCAAAATCCACCACAACTCGATGTTCGGTCAACCAATCCATACCCAAAATCACATCAAAACCATGGAATGGTAACTCCATCAGCGTCCACGATAAACAAATGTCCTTGAACCATCAGCGGACACCAACGATACAACCTCCTAACCACGACTGTCTCCCCAAGAGAACTACTCACTCTAACACCCACGTTGAGAATTTCAATAGATATATCAAGCAACTCAACATGCTCACCCAAAATGTATGAATGAGTAGAACCAGAATCAACCAACGAATACAATGACAAAGACTGTAGGGTAAAAGTACCTGCAATCACATCGGCATTATTGCGACCCTCACTGTGCACATACACCCTAGCCGGTCTATCTCCCTCAAGCTGGATAGCAACAGTATGAGCTAGAGTCCTATGTCCACCATCATGACACTGAAATGATCCGCAACCACGAACATGCTGCAGAGCAACAACAGGTACAGCACCCTGCCCACCTCGAGCCAACAATGGACAATCACGCCTCTGATGGTCACTTGACCCATAACTCCAGCAAGCATTAGCCACCACAAGCACAGGTGCCTGACCCTCCTTGGCCAAACGCGGGCTATCACACCTCAAATGATCTCATGACCCACAAACCCAACAAGTGCTAAATGGTGCTTTAGCCTGGGCACCGTGCCCATGGACTTCATGTCCTACAACACCTCCGCCATGCCAAGGCTTCGGGCAAAATTTCCTATCACGATGTCTCTTGGCCTGACCACCACAATAACCCGAATCAACATCTCTCTTACCCGAGCTAGAACCTTGCAATCCAGAAGCCAAACCCAAATTTTGCTCCTCATCCTTGGTTCGCAAAACCAACACATCAAAGTCGGTGTAATTAGCAGCAAGCATGTATGTCTTAACATCCTGCTCAAGCCTGTATCAGAAACGATCACATCGAGTTTGCTCGTCAGGAACCAACTCAGGTATATACTGACTAAACCTCACAAATTGTACCTCGTACTCCATAACAGACATACTGCCCTGCACCAAAGCCATAAACTCACGCTTCTTCTTGTCCGGATATTAGACTCCTAAAAACTTCTTCCGGAAAGCTACACAGAAGAACTCCCATGTCACATCATCGGTCGCCATACTGGATATCATGGTAGTCCACCATGTATAAGCATCACCCTGCAGCAGGGAAACATCACAACCCAGCTTACGAGCACCAGTGCACCCTATCTGGCCCAGTATCCTCTCTGTACTAGCCAACCAACCCTCAAAAGCCTTAGGCAACAACCCTCAAAACTCAACTCTTCCCAAACTACGTAGATGCTCAAGCGGTAAACCTTACCCCTCAACCGGTGGTGCTGGGATACAAACACCCACAACTGCTGCTTGAAACGCGCCGGTCATGGCCTGTATCAGTTGTGCCATATCACCCATCCCTGGCCCAGCTGGCGCAGGTGGTACTTGCTCCACTCCCTTAAGTAGATTTGGTGGGGGCGATGGCAACCCTCTAGGAGGTACAACTTTTCCTTCATCATCCTACCTAGTGGCAGCAGTAATCGTACTAGATCGCAACTCTCTCCTCGATCCCATCGTGCTAAAATATATCTAAGGCATGGTAATCATTTCAAAACAAAAACAGTCAGGCCAGCCTCAAGCAAGGATCCAAGACTTTCATTTCAAAAATCAAAACTTCCCAGACTATAATAATAAGGCAATGGGTACCCCAAAACATCCCCAACATAGCATACAACGACCAATATTCATATATCAATCACCGTGCATATCAACCAGCGTACATACAACAATCACCGTACACATCATACAATAGAGCATAACTTACAACAACAATGCAACAACCTCCCAAACGAACCAAACCTGGCTCTGATACCACCAAATGTAACCCCTTGACCCGGCCTGGACGCCCAACCGAACTAAGAAGGCTACATTAGGTTTGCCGTAGCAAACTGAGGAGATACCAAATCCGGTCTATTTTTTTCTTTTATCTTATCTAGATGCCATTTATTAACCCTAAATGTTCATACAGACATCATGTACAACCCCAACTCAACTGGCATCAATTTGACATCCAATTGGTCACATTCGCAAATTAGGGACCAAATTGCAAATATAGAAAATTTTAGAATTAAAACTCATTTTTAAATTACCAACCTTCAATTAGTCAGTTTTCAAATCTTTCATTTCAAATTCCAGCTCAATCCTATCATTCAACCACATATAATTGCATTGGTAAGATTCAAGGACTAAAAACAAGGAAAACAAACTGCCTAAAATGACATTAACAGGAAAAATGGCCTTCGGTATCAAAACGGGTAAGCCCGTACCAATACGGTTTGAAACACACCGTTTCGACACACCACCAAGCCATTTTGATACACCTAACTGAAATACCAAACTTTTGAAATATTTAAAATCGTACCAATACGGTTCCTTAGGTGTTTCGATACGCAGGTTCAAGTTACAAAAGTGAATTCCAGAGACTAAAACTTGTATCAAAATGCCCATCCCCATACCGGTACGCCAGACCAAATTTTCCTAAGCGTATCAAAGTGCACCAGACCCGTACCAATCCTACAAGCCTAAATTTGCCAAGCCGTACCAATATGGTCCCCCACGTATTGGTATGCCTGAGCCTGTAATGTCACATTTAGCTAATTTTTCATCCCGAAAGCATACTCAAACCACTCCAACATGCTTTAAACACAATACTAACTTGTCAAACATATCTCATACCAACATGCTTTAAACACAATACTAACATGTCAAACATATCTCATACCAACAAGCAACACATATCTAACAACACAATGAGGACTTATGAATCGAAGAGGAAATCTATAGGCATGCTTCCTATTTGCATCCATCCAACATATCAAAAAGGTTAACCATAATAAAAAACAATCCTTAAAGGAAATTTACAATCCAATATCAATTAAAGAAACATGCTCAAACAGGGAGTTCCACAAAACATCTCCCAAAACACAACAAGTACCCCATTGCCATTATTCAATATAGTCTAAACCAAAACATACTTTGGTAACAAGTCTTGCCAAGATCCCCTTGCTTCTAGCTGCCTTCCAAGACCGCAATTATCTGCATTGATGGACAACGAGAGCGTAAGAACACAAGGCTTAGTAAGGAGTGCTAAAAAACAAACACCATCGATGCTTTTAAAACAATTTACATAACATCATTCTTTAAAACATCATCATGCCCTTTTAGGAATATCAAATCAAACCAGTAATTCCTCATTCGGTCCACACCAATGTCAGCTCTATCTATTTATGAAATAAAACACCTAACTTTTAGGAATTACAAAATTGGTCCTTCAACTTTTCATATTTCAACTTATACCACCCAAGTTTAAAAACTTATCATGTTGGTCATTAAACTGTAACCTTGAATTCCCATTCAAAATTTCCTTGGATTTTAACCAATTTTTTTGAGTATCCTATTTTACTCGTTCTTTATCACATGACACCTTAAAACCTCAGAAATTTCTTTTTTACAGTCTATAATTGAGAAAATCCTAACTTTTGCATTTTTGTCATTTTAGTCACTAAGTAAGCTTAAAAGCCCTTATCTTAGTACTAAGTGACTCTTAATCAACATAGCAAATTTTAGGGTATTACACATCAGGTCTTCCTCTAACTGTGCATTTAAAGCTCGTAATGTAGAGAATGTTTTCTGACTTAAAGCATTTGCTACAACATTTGCTCGGCCTAGGTGGTAATCAATAATCAAATCATAATCCTTTATCAGCTCCAACCATCTTTGTTGCCATAGATTCAACTCTTTTTGTGTCATCAGATATTTTAAACTTATGATCAGTATAAACGTGACAACATTCACCATAAAGGTAATGTCGCCATACTTTTAGAGCAAAAACTACAGCTTCCAGCTCTAAATCATGGGTCGGATAATTCCTTTCATGTGGCTTTAATTGGCGGGAAGCATAAGCAATCACCTTTCCATCTTGCATTAACACACATCCCAATCCATTATGAGATGCATCACTATACAATGTAAACTCCTTTCCCGATTCTGGCTGTACTAAAACTAGAGCTTCTATCAAAATTTTCTTTAACTGATCAAAGCTTTCTTGACACTTTTCAGTCCAAACAGATGGAACATCTTTTCTCAATAACTTTGTAAGTGGAGCAGCTATCATCGAAAAGTTTTTCAGAAACCTTCTATAATATCCAGCAAGTCCCAAGAAACTACGAAGCTCGGTAATATACTTGGGAACCTTCCAGTCCACAATTGTAACACCCTCAATGTATTTTAAATATTCGAATAACATTAAAGATGTTACTAAATGATTTACACTGATTTTGAGACTTGTAATCTTTTTTCTTGATTCTCAACAAAGCAGTTCAGTGGTTGGCCCTTTCTCAGCTTTCAAACAAAACTATGTCACCGCAGCTAGTTTTGACCCTGAATTGGTTTGTAAAATACTTTAAGCAGTTATTAAAATGAGAATATAATTCAGGGTGGAAACTATGTATGCTGCATAGACCCTTTCTTGATTTCAAAATCACTATGCGATAAATGACCAACTAAGTTTAACACTTTTTAAAACATCTTTTCTAATATTTTTAATTCTTCAAACTAAGTCATGATGCTAGATAATACGGAATAGCTACTTATTTAATATCTATACATGCCCCACTAGACTAGGATGTGGTGATACTTACTGATAATACCGACTAACTTGACCCAATGATGTGCAGCTCCACTTCTGCTATCTATTCCAAAGTACCTATGTGCGATACGAAACACACGTTAAATATAACTTAATGAGGCATAATCATAATAATGTAAAATAATGATTATAATAACACAGCTCTGCAGATTGGCAAGCGATTTCCAATTGCAGTTGATTACATTTTAATCATGTATAAAACTACCTTGCATGTATAATTTATTTAACCAATATAATATTCAAATCATAGAATTCTATCTATCTTATCAGTATTGTGTACATTAAGCTTTTTAGCTTAACTAATTGTATACATGCATTTCAAGTATTACAGCCAAAGTATAAAATCATGCCATCTGCAATGCAAGAATAATCATATATCATGACTATCTTCAGAATCCTGATATCAATGGTTCATGATCATCAAATAGTCATGCTTTCATTATGTAATCATTTGTATATCATATTCTCTAATATAGTCATACTTTCATCATGCAATCATTTGTATATCATATTCCCTAATATATCCCAAAGTACAAAATCATGTGATGCCATAGTATGCGAGTCACCACGACACTGTATTGTCTACAACACCATAGCATCTGCATCGCCAAAGCGATTGAGATGAGTACGTACTTGAGGATGCCCTTTGCTCCCCGCACAACACCTTAGTGTCTATCTCAGCACCGAAGTGCCTACATTATCTCAGCACCGTAGTGCCTACATTGTCTCAGCACCGTAGTGCCTACATATTCTCAGCACCGTAGTGCCTATATTATCTCAGCACCGTAGTGCCTATATTATCTCAGCACCATAGTGCCTACATTATCTCAGCACCGTAGTGCCTACATTGTCTCACTAGTACTTGGGCATAACAATATAATACTTTCACCTTCAATATTCAATTCATCAATACTATCAACCATAATTCGATAATGGACATTTCATAATCAAAATCTGTAATCCGATTTATCTTAGATAAATTATTATGCTAAATCCATGTATCACATATGCTATTTAATTTTTTTATCAACATACATTTTTATTATTATCAAAGTTGACTAATTACAAGTCTTCTTCACATCATATATATATATATATGCATTCATTCATCTCGCATATATAATAACTAAATAAAAAATACACTCACCCAGGTTATTTAGCCTCACTAAATTCCACTCGACCCTATCCTTCATAGTACCTCGAATCTTCTTTGATTCGAATTTGATTTCAATAACCACATAAATATAAACAAACATTTGTTAGATTCATTTCTAACAATATTTCAATCAAGCTATCTAATCATTTAACATAAAAATTTCTATAATTAACTTATAATTTATACTAACTTCTTCTTATTTTTCTACTTGTCAATTTAGTCCCATTACTTACTTCAAACCACCAATTCATCATCTTCTTCATCAAATAGTTATTCAAAATAATTCTCTCTATTTTTCTTTCTTTGCCAAAATAGTCACTAAAATGCAAAGGTAAGGATTCAAACTTCTTAACTTTGCAATTTAATGGCCTAAGCACGCTTAACAATTTCAGTCGATCCAAATTCGGCACCTTTTTCTGCATCTTAATTCTTAAAACCGATATCAAGGTACTTATTTCGATCCGATTCACCCTTCCACTGAATAAAATTACTTGTTGGAGAAATTTACACTTTAGTCACCAAACTTTTCCAAGGTTTATACTTTAACCCCCTAAACTTTCAAAATTTACAATTTAGTCACTAGCTAAAATTTGGGATATTACAATTCTTCCCCCTTAAGAAAATTCGTCCTCGAATTTTCAATGCGTACCTGTTCCAAACATTTACGGATATTACTTCCTTATTTTCTTCTCAGCCTCCCAAGTGGCTTCTTCGACCTTGTGATTTTTTCTCAAAACTTTAGTCAATGAAATTTCTTATTCCTTAATTTTTTAATTCCATAGACCAATATTTCTACTAACTCCTCTTCATGTATCAAATTTAATTGCATCTCAATTTATTCAGGAGTGTTGACATGTAAATAATTCAGTCAATGCCCCCAAAACATAAGTACATATACTACAAACTTTTGCTCACTTCTGAAGATAAGATCCATTAATATGCCCTTGGTACAACTCTTTCACGATTCCTTGAGGTATAATAATTCTGAAACCAAGTTTTTCCTTTTTGATTTGCACAAATCATCTTCTCTCAAAGTGGTACTTTTCCTCTTTTTTCTTCTTTTAACTTTAACTGATAATATCTTGACCAAAGATCAATATTCTTTTTACATCTGACTTCTACATTTTATATAAATATCCAATTTATCTTAAAATTGGCCTTAAGATTCTCAAATTTCTAGTAGTCATACTAAAATTCTCCAGTCAAAATCATTCCCTTGACTTATTGGCTAAACCCACTGATCTCACACAATTCCTCATAAACAATGTGAGTACCTTGTCAAAGTTCAAAAATCAATAAAATAATTTCCTTATGAACAATTCACCACATCCAATTCTTTATCACTTATCTAAGAAGTTTTCCAAACTTCCTCTTCTGTATCAAATTACTTCTTCTAACTTTTCAATATTAATACATCTCAAATCTTCTATAGAAGTTTTGTCATTTTTCGTCATCAAATAAGCAGTTATAAATCCTCTTTCATCATAACCTTTAAGGTTCCCAAAACTTAAACTTTTTCACATTCAATGCCTTATTATATATAGATGCCGGAAGTTAAAACCTCTGACTGATTCATACCTAACATCTTCTTTTTGAGCTTCAAATATAATCTCTTTACAGATCAATTTTTCCTTAGTTTCTTTTCTAATCATCTCAGTAGTATCATTACTTAACTTTCCAACTCTCCCTTGTGTACTGATAGTACAAACATCTTATAATAAAATACCACTGAGTTATTTCCATCATAACTTCAATCCTTAATTGATCTTGAGTATATCTCCAGATTACATCTACGGCATCTAGTGACATTGTTATCTTCAAATATAGATATTTATAAAGTAAAGATACTTCTTCTTCTTACTCCTTCGTATCCGAGCATCTTATAATTACTATATCATATCCTCTATAGGTCCTTTCTTAACCTTTAAGATTCATCAACTGACGAAATCCATTATCGTTTTACTTTCCTTATTCTAGTATCATTTTACCTCAAAACTAATGAGGAGCAGCATCAAGTCATACAGTCAGTACATCAACAATATGATATCCTAGGGGCATGTATTTACTGATAAAAAACATATACAAACTTGGTTTAGCATCCAGAACCGGCTAAACCTTTGCTCTAATACCATTAAATTGTAACACCCTTAATGTATACTCGTAAATCGAATATACATTAAAGATGTTACGGAGTCGTTTAAAGAATTCTCGACTTATAAATTTATTTTTACAAGTATTTACAAATTTTAGTTTGTAAATCTAACCTTTTCTCGGTTTTCTAAAAAAACATAACCTATGTACAGTTAGCTACTTTCAACCCTGAATTAATTAATTTAAAACATATTTGGCAATTATTAAAAAAACAATAGTTCAATTCAAGGTGAAAACTAGATTCACTATCTAGGCCCTTTCTTGACTTTAAAATCTTTACGCGATTACCGATTATTCTTATTAGCAAAGTAATTATCCTTTCTACCTTAGCTTTATTCTGTTACAATGCTAATGCCTTATTTTACTTTATCCATATACAATTCAACATCAAAACGGATTATTTATCTATCATTTGGTGTAATTTAATGCATCATACTCTACTAGCAATTAAATAATTACATACCCACTAGAGATTATCATAAGCTAGAATATCTTACTAATGTTTTGCAGATTGAAGCTTGATCAGCATGCTCGACTCCTCTTCAAATCCTCCATCTTAATCTACGTGTGAAACAAACACACGCTAAGTACGAACTTAGTGAGACAATTAAATTTATTTATTTACAGAAATGATGTTATATAATACTTCATATAAGAATGCATTTCATATTTCTCTACGACAAGGCAAGTATATCAATAACATTTCTATCTGGTATGTCATGTACTTCTCAGACATGTAACATGTAACTTCTTTTTCAAGTATCATGAAATCATGTAACATCTGTATCATATATCATGTAGCATCTATATCATGTTTCATGTAACATCTATATCATGTACCATCTCTGTCATATGAATCATGTATCGTCATGCAGTCATTTGCATGCTCATGATCTACCATGTAATCATCTTGTTATTATTATCATCGTGTCTGGCTAGAGGCCCATGGAAACCTCATAGCCTATCTGCACCGTAGTGCTTTGTAGAGTACGTACTCGGGAGGACGCTCTTTGCTCCTCATATAAGGACGCTCTGTGCTCCTTATATTAAAACACTTCATTAGTGCATTTTGCACTATGGGCTTGGATCCCTAGGGTGTATCTTGTTTCATTTTAATCTTGTTATTGTCCCTATTCCTTGTATAGACATACATTGCCATTATGCATAATGCATCATCATTTAAGCAAACAATAATTCGTACCTGGTATTCCATCAAGCTTGCCATGTCGAGTATTGTATCGTATCATGTATTATAAAGAAATGCAATGCCAATTTCAATGTAACGCAAACATTTAGAAATGCGCTCACCTGGTCCATTTATTAATATGCCTCACTAAGCTTTATTGATCATTTCCTTTTATAGTACCTCGAATCTTCTTTTGATTCGGATCCAACTTCTTTTATCACATGAATATAAATAAACATTTGTTAGATTCACTTCTAACAATATTTCAATTAAGCTATTTAATCATTCAACATAAAAAATTTCCATAAATTTCCTTTCTTCCTTATACTATCAAAACCTCATTTTCGTTCTTAATAACCATTTTGAGCTTCAAATAATTCTTCTGAACTTGATAACCAACATTAGATACAAAATATCTAAATTTTCATTTTCGAGCAGCTTTGTACAACCTTCAAAGAAATATTTTTATAAAATAATATCCAACTCAAAATTTGATTCCATTTGTTCTGAAATAATCTAGACTCTATAAGCTATTCAACCATATAAATTAATAGCTCAAATTCAACTTGTACGATTTATGGCGAATTTTCAAAGTTAACTTCCAGGACTAAATTCGAAGCAGACTGCTAAACTGTTTTTCTGACCTTTCATCACTTAAAAATTCATATCTTTTTGCTCGGAACTCAAAATCAGTTTCCGTTTGTTGGACACGAAACTAGACGAACAAATCTTTATATCGGTATAAAATTGACCTTCTAACCATTTTTGTGGAATTTATGGTGAATTTACAAAGTTACTGCCAAATCCAATTTTTACACAGTTTCATAAATAATTTCAAACTTTATACTAATTTCTCCTTACTTTGCTATTTGTCAATTTAGTCTCATTATTTACTTTAAATCATCAACTTATAACCTTCTTCAATAAATAATTATTCACAATAGTTTCCTTTAATTTTCCTTCTTAATCGAAATAGTCAGTAAAATGCAAAGATAAGGATTCTAGCTTCTTAACTTTGCAATTTAGTCCTCAAATTAATATTACTATCTTAATTCCATCATTATAACTAAAAATCAGATTTAATACTTCTCTAAAACCTCATTTCTGAACTGGTCACTTAACTTTGACAATTTGTCAAAATGGTCACTAACTCGATTTAACATCGGTTTTGCATTCTAACTTCAATTTCATATCTTCAACATCCCTAATAACATAAATACACACCAATTCAATAAAAATCAGATTTAGTCCTTCAACTTTTAAACTTGCTGAATTGGTCCCTAAACATTTAAATTAGGGTTTCGCTTCCAAACAACAAATCAAGCTTACTAGATCATTTATCCAACATCACAAACCCTAAATCAAACTTGAATCCATAAACCCTACTCATCTTCATAATAATCAAAACATGTAGAGTTTAAATCCCAACTCAATAACATGATTTTAACATCACAAAAGCTTGATTTCAACTTGAATTTCAACATGGAGTCATAAAATCTCAACACCCCCAATTGAGTCCATAAACCCTAATTTCTTCTCATACAAAATTCTCATCAATCAAGCATGTTTTCCACAAATTATTTACACCAAAAGATAGAGCTTGATGAGTAGAACAACTTTGTAGTTCGAAAGATTACCTGAAAATCGAGTTTCGGGGCTTGAATCGAACTTGGAAAATTTTTCTCCATTTTTCTTTCTTTCTCCCCCTCTTATTTCGAAATTTGAAGATGAAGAATGGTCTTCATCTTTTTATTTTCATCCAATTTGGCCACTTGTCTTATATAAATTAATTTTAAATTCATTTACATAGTGAAATTACTAAAATGCCCTTTTCATCGAATGACCAAGATTTAATCTCATCAAAACTCAATGGCCAAGATCAAATCCATGTGTAATCTGCCTTTCAAATTTGCCCTTAAAGTTTCAAAATATTTCAAAAATGACATCCATGACAAATGTCCAATTTGCCCTCCAACTAGTTTTTATTTACAACAAGTCTTGAAAATTGCCATTCCATTAAAATTGAACAAAATTGGTTCCAATACAACTGGCCATGTCCCAAAATATCTTAGATTTTTTATTCATGGAATTTATTCGATCTAAATATTCGAATTTCAATCAATACGATTTCCAAATTTTCTTCCTACGAACTTTAAAGCTTTATAACCATTAATATAAGCTTCGTACAAAAAATTCGGGTAACACGAAATTGTCACTCTTGGGGTGAACTATTCATTTACAAGGTTAACTTACATAACTTTTGGAAATTACACTTTGATCCCTGAACTTTCCCAATGTTTATACTTTGTCCACAAAACTTTCAAAATTTTTATTTTGGTCACTGAACTTCAATTCCCATTTTAATTTTCCTCAAATTTTTACCAACTTTGAAAGTACCCAATACAACTCACTATCTATCACATGATACTTTTAAACCTTAAAAATTTCCTTTCATAAAGACTTGAATGAATTTTCTTAACTCAGCCTATTATTCCGATAATTATTGAAAATCTTCATAGCATAAGGTTTCTTGTAGAAATCCTTTATTTGAAATCCATACGAATATTTTCTACTTTTACTGAGTCCAAAATATCGATAAGAAACACTTTTATGGTACCTTCCCAAAGGTCACCCATCTTTGTATTTCCCTAGCCTGAGCACGCTTAACAATTTTAGTCGATCCAAATTTGATACCTTTTTCTGCATCTTAATTCTTAAAACCGATATCAAGGTACTTATTTCGATCCGATTCACTCTTCTACTAAATAAAATTACTTGTTGTAGAAATTTGCACTTTAGTCCCTAAACTTTTCCAAGGTTTTTACTTTAAGCCCCTAAACTTTCAAAATTTACAATTTAGTCACTAGCCAAAATTTGGGATATTACAATTCACCTCCAAGAGTGACACTTTTGTTTTACTCGGATTTTTCGCACGGAGCTTATATTAATTTCTGTAAAGCTTGAAAGTTCAAAGGAAGAAAATTTGGAAATCGTATTGAGTGAAAATCGAATATTTGGATCAAATAAATGACATAAATAAAAATCTAAGATACTTTGGGGCATGGCTGGTTGGATTGGAACCAATTTGGTTCAATTTTAATGGAGTGGAAATTTTCAAGTTTTTGATGTAATTAAAGACTAGTTGGAGGGCAAATTTGACATTTGCCATGGATGGCATTTTTTAAATATTTTGAAACATTGAGGCCAATTTTGAAAGGTCAAAATACACATGGATGAGATCTTGGCCATTGATTTTGATAAGATTAAATCTTGACC
This sequence comes from Hibiscus mutabilis, assembly GCA_019671005.1. Classification (NCBI taxonomy): domain Eukaryota; kingdom Viridiplantae; phylum Streptophyta; class Magnoliopsida; order Malvales; family Malvaceae; genus Hibiscus; species Hibiscus mutabilis. Next base: position 14,794,273 of record CM033749.1, on the reverse strand, counting down.
ACTAGATAAAAAGGGCAAAATGGTATTTTCATTATTTAAATGAATTAAAAATTCATTTAACCTTTAACATGTGTATTTATTTTGAAGAAAGATGAAAACACAATGTTTTCATCTCATTGGCTGTTCGAAAAACCCAAAAAATAAAAGGGGCTAGGGTTTTCAAATGTTCAAGATCGAAATTCAAGGATCAAAGTTAGATTTCAAGTAAAATTTATTGAGTTGGATCCGAATAAAAAAAAAGGTTCGAGATACTATATAAGGAAAGGATCAATAAAGCTTAGTGAGGCATATTAATGAATGGCCCAGGTGAGTGCATTTCTAAATGTTTGCATTACATTGAAATTGGCATTGCATTTCTTTATAATACATGATATGATACAATGCTCGACATGGCAAGCTTGATGGAATATCAGGTACGAGTTATTGTTTGTATAAATGATGATGCATTATGCATAATGGCAATGCATGTTTATACATGGAATATGGATAATAACAAGATTAAAATGAAACAAGATACACCCTGGGGATCCAAGCCCATAGTGCAAATGGCACTAATGAGGTATTTTTAATATAAGAAGCAAAGAGTGTCCTCCCGAGTACGTACTCCACAAAGCACTATGGTGCAAATAGGCTACGGGGTTTCCATGGGCCTCTAGCCAGACACGATGATAATAATAACAAGATGATTACATGGTAGATCATGAGCATGCAAATGACTGCATGATGATACATGATTTGTATGATAGAAGTGATATATGATATACGTGATACAAATGTTACATAGTTACAGGTTACATGACAAAGATAATACATGACTCAAATGTCAATATGACACATGATTTACATGTTAGAGATGATGCATGATTTATATGATAGTATGATACAAGATTTATATGATAATGATGATACATGAATCACATGATAGTAGTGATACATGATAATAAGGATACATGCATCACATGATATTGATGATACACGATCTATATGATACATGTACATTGTGATATACTTGCCTTGTCGTAGAGAAACATGAAATGCACTCATATAGGAAGTATTATATATCATCACTTCATGTGTAAATAAATAAGTTTAATTGCCTCGCTAAGTTCGTACTTAACGTGTGTTTTATTTTACACGTAGGTTTTTATATCAGACTTAGCGAAGAGGAGCCACTCATTTGAAAGTCAAGTTATCGGTAAGTGAAAGTACGTACATCTTTAAAATAGTCAAGTACTAGTGGGCATGTAATTATATTTTCAAAGAATTGTTTGGCAAGTTTTAAAAGTACAAAATTTACAATATAAAAGCATAAGAAATTATGAAGTATGAAATTGAAATAATGTTATTAGTACGATGAAAGTAAAATGCTTTGACTCAATGTTTAAACCTTAACACGTAAAATTTTTATGAACAAGAAAGGATTTAGGCAGCAAGCGACGTTTTCAACCTGAATGAATTTTCTTTCAAATGACTTAATTTTATACTTGTAAACCAATGCAGGGTTAAAACTAGCTACGATTGTCTAGAAATGTTTTCAGATGAAAATTTTGAAAAGTGCTATAAAAAAATTTAAGCCAGTTTTCAGTACATGTTTTAGTAGCATATGTAATGTATATTCGTATTACGAGTATACGTTATGAGTGTTACAAATGCATTATACAAAACATCACATATGCAAATCTCATTGCCAATGCAACAGTACCATTCCCAACCGGAATGAAAACCAATGCTCACTAGCACTAAATATACTTTTAAACCCCTGCATATGTACTCAAAATCATGCATTTCCAGTAAGTAATTCATACCATGTTTATCACCAAAACATGCAAACAACATGCTCATATCCAAGCCGATATTCAAGAGCAAAATAAAGAAAACTTACTTCCGAGCTTAGGTAAGCGTCCCACGCTTACCTTAAACTCCCAACAACCTTTAGAAACCTTTCCAAGGCATTTAAAACCATTTTCCACTCACCAATATGCTTCGCTTTCCCGGCCAACGCGGTACAAGCTCCCGACAAGAAACAAAACAACGTCAAGCTTCTTTGCCTTGATTATCCCCTGTTTTAAACACATAAAACCAGAGGAGAAATGCATCAGTATGCATTCAAACCACTGCCTCAAAGAAAAACCCCGCAACTCTCAAGTTGCCCACTTAGAAACCATCTGCAACAAACCAAAATCATCATCAAACGTTTTCAAAACTTAACCCAGCCATAAAACAACGATTCAACTCATCAATCAACATCAATTATCATCTAAAAACCTTTTCCAAATATCTTTTTACTTCCAACAAGGATTAAACTCGAATATCAACACAAAAACTCAAATCTAACAACCTAAACAATTAGAGATCCAAGAGTTTCAGGATTCTATTGATAAAAACAACTTATCAACAACATAATACATCCAAAATATGTATTAAGTCAATCTTAAACACTGGAAATCATACCCACTTCGAAAATTACCCTGTTACATCAAATTTACCCAATTTACTCAATCAAACATTGATAAATCTTTAAAATCAGTTTACAATCAATAAATCAAGGATCAAATACTTGGAATTTCATTAAAGAACCATACAATAGAGGAGATCACAGACCTAACCCTTATTGTGAGATTTCTCCCTCAATTGGTTTGATAAAAGCTAAGAAAACACAAGATATATATGAGATTTTGTAAAAACAATATTCATTAATCAATTACCAATCATAAAAACAAGTTAAAACACTTCGCACCTCTGGATTTTGATGAAAACTGGAGTGTTTGGCTGAGGAGAGAGGGGAGAGAAAAGTTATGTGATTTTTTAAAGAACTTAACTAACTTTTTAACTAAAATTCCTTTTTAATTAACTTTAAAACACATGTTAAAATATGTTTAATTAGGGGAGAAATCATCAGAAAAAACTTGGTAAAATAGCTCCTTAAAGATTCTAAGAATTTGACCCTTATCATTTTAGTCACCTTTAAAAACAGTTTTCAAAACTTATATTTTGGTCACCAGCCAAAATGTCCGATTTCCAAATCTTATTTTCCAAAATTGATTGAACAATTATCCTTAATATAATTAATAATGATTTTAGAATATTTTTCCTCCATTTTATCACCTTCAAAAATATTTAAACCAATTAAATCCCAAAACTAACCCAAAACTCTAATACCGGTCCACCGGACCTCCGAACCAACCTTAAAGCATCTAAGCCCAAAACTGAGATGTTACAACTCTCCCCCACTTAAGAAATTTCTTCCTCTAAATTACATGGAGGAAACAAGTGAGGAAATTGCTCCATCATATTCGCCTTCCTTTCCCAAGTGGCTTCCTCAACACCTCGGTATCGCCACAAGACCTTCACAAGCTCAATCGTTTTACCACGAAGAACTTTACTATTGGAATCAAGGATCTCCACTAGTTCCTTATCGTAAGACAAATTCAGCCTCAACTCTATATGCTCTGCCAGCATAACATGCGAAGGATCCGACCGATACCTCCGTAGCATAGATACACAGAACACATCATGTATTTTCTCCAGCTCGGGAGGCAACCTCAACCGATAAGCCACATGACCTACACACTCAATAACCTCGTACAGTCCAATAAACCTCGGACTAAACTTACCCTTATGTCCGAATCTCATCACCTTTTTCCATGGTGACACTTTCAAGAATACACTGTTGCCTACCGCATATTAATTTACCTACGCTTCAAATCTGCGTAAGACTTCTGCCGATCCGTAGTTGCTTTCAAGCGATCACACACAAGCTTTTCCTTCTTATTCGTGTCCTTCAACACATTCGGGAAGGTAACATGCTTTTCCCCTACCTCAGCCCAACATAAGGGCATACGACACCTCTAGCCATACAACGCCTTATATGGTGCCATCTGTATACTCACTTGGTAGCTATTGTTATACGCAAACTTAACTAAAGGTAAATGTTTCTCCCAAGTTCCTTGAGACTCGATAGTACAATAGCTCAGCATATCCTCCAAAACATGGATAACCCGCTCAGATTGTTCATCCTTCTAGGGGTGATACGTAGTGCTGAAACTCAACCTCGAGCCCAAAGCCTAGTGTAAACTCCCCCAGAACCTTGCCGTAAGCCTCGGATCCCTATTAGACACAATGGACTTAGGTACCCCTTGCAAGCGCACAATTTCAACAATATACAAATTTGCTAGTTTGTCCACAATATTCGTCATGTGCACTGGCAAGAAATGTGCACACTTCGTAAACCGATCAACAATCACCCAAGTGGAATCCTTTTTAGCTGTGTCAACAGTAGCCCCATCACAAAATCCATGGTGATTCTCTCCCATTTCCACTTTGGAATTTTTAGCGGTTGCAACAACCCGGATGGAAACTGATGTTCATCCTTGACTCGCTGACACACCATACACTTGGAAACAAACTCGGCTACATCCTTTTTCAACCCAACACAGTAGTATGCCTCCTTCAACCCACGATGCATCTTAACACTACCAGGATGCATAGCAAAAGGACTAGAGTATGCCTCCATCAAAATAGTGTGCCTCAACTCTGGATCGTCTAGCACCACTATTTGACCCTTGAAACACAAAACTCCATCATCATTAAAATGAAAATCCTTCGGATTATCCTCTGATATGCCCTTAACATGCTCAACCAAAGAATCATCATACGGTTGTTTAGCTTTGATCAACTGTGACATTGTATGCTTAACTTGCAATTAGGCCAACAAACCACCTTTTTGTGTCACACTCAACCTTGCAAACATAACTCTAAGCTCAACCGCAACCATACGACTCAATGCATCCACAAGCATATTGGCTTTATCATGATGATACTCAATTGTCAAGTCATAATCCTTAAGCAACTCCAACCATATACGTCGCCTAAGATTCAAGTCTTTCTGAGACATCAAATACTTTAAACTCTTATAGTCCATGAAAACAACACATTTCTCACCATAGAGATAATGTTTCCAGATTTTCAAAGCAAAAACCACAACCGCAAGCTCTAGATCATGAGTTGGATGGCTGCGCTCATGAACATTCAACTGGCTCGACGCATAGGCCACAACCTTACCATCTTGCATTAGCACACATCCCTTCATTGTGATTGTGTATATATTTGGTGATTGCTTAATATCATGTTGGGGTATGAATTAGGGACACATTGCCTATTACCGAGGTTTTAAAATGCGTTTAAAATTTGTCTTGGATCTTTGCCTGATGCGAGCCTAACTTTAATGTGTTTTGATGATTTTGATAGCATGGCTCGACGTGAATCGATGGCTAATACTACTGGGGTAAGGCAGAATAACAAGATAAAAGAGAATCCCCCTCATGTTTTACCTCTTCCTCCTATGGTTCCTCCAGTTAACGTTGGGGCGGGTGAAGTACCCCAGGTTCACCAAGTGCCTATATATGGTGATTTGACTCCGTTAGTTCAAGCAATAACGGGAGCTTTCCATGCAGCAGTGGCTGGAGTGCAGGCTCAAGCACTAGCACCAACTGCGATGGCAAATCAGAGATTACCTTTGGAGCATTTATGGAGTTTAGGAGGTGTAGAATTTTAGGTTTTGAGTCTTGAGGTAGCGAGGGTTGGCTGCAAAAGACGATTCACATCATGAATCAGATGGGATGCAATAAAGAGCGCAAGTTGGGGTGCTCCGTGTCTTTGTTGCAGGGTGATGCATATCATTGGTGGGTGATCACCATTGCTGGCGTTTCGGAGGCGGATGTCACTTGGGAGTTATTTCGAAGAGCTTTCAAGAGGAAGTACCTTGGTACTCAATATTTGGATATGAAGAAGCACGAGTTCATGGTGGTGACATAGGGTGGCATGTCTGTTGCTGAATATGAGGTGAAGTTTGTCTGTCTAAGCCAATATGCTCTAAAGTTGGTTCCCGATGACCAGCAGAGATGTGACAGGTTCCATTGCGGTCTTGTTAAGGACATTAAGATGTATCTCCTAGCTGTGGATTACACATATTTTGATGTGTTGGTCAACTAGGCTAAGGATATCGAGCAATCTTTGGGTGCACCAGCTCAGGCTGCGGATGCGAGTTTGGGTAAGAGAGTGGCTGACTTTAGCTATTCTAGGAGGCAGAATAGGAAGTTCAGAGACAAGAGACATAGGCCAGATCACAGGCATGGTGGTAGAGTTGGACAAGGTGCTTAGGGAGCTCGTGTTGTAGCAGAGTGTGAGCGATGCAGTAGGCGCCACACGGGTATGTGCTTTGGTAATGCTGGAGGTTGTTAGATTTGTAGATCGGTGGATCATTTGAAGGGTGATTGTCCTCGATCTATGAAGGATGCACCGGCACAATTTGCTGCACATGCAAGGGGCCGAGGCTGTGGTAGGGGTAATTTTTAGAGGCGCGAGGATGGTCAGAGGGGTTTGGCTCATGCCGCAGTGGTGAGACCGGAGGGTGGTGGACTGGCTGAGGCTTTTGCTCACTGTGAGGGTCGTAATGACATATATGTGATTGTAGGTACCTTTACTTTGCAATCCTTGTCATTGTTATCTTTGATTGATTCGGGGTCTACTCATTCATACATCTTAAGTAAACATGCATTATTGTTGAATATTCCTATTAAGATCCTTAATGTTGGTATGTTAGTAACTAGTTCTTTTAGTGAGTTGGTTACTACTAGAAAGCTGTATAGGCAGTGTCTTTTGGTTGTACGAGGTCACGCGTTTGCCTCAGATCTGATGGAGTTTCCATTCCATGGTTTTGATATCATTTTGGGTATGGATTGGTTGAGTGAGCACAAGGCGCCGAGCAAGCTACCTTAGGTTTACTGAAGTAAACCGGGAAGATGAGACCAAAACGTGACCATTTATTTTTTACTTTTATCTTGTCTAGATGCTTTATTACTTTCCTACATCTACACATTGTTAACAGATGAAAACTCAACCCAATCGGGCATCGAATTGATATCCAATTGGACACAACCGCAATCTAAGGACTAAAATGCAATTTCAACAAAACTCAAGGACTTTGCCCAATTTTATGTTACCATCATTTAATTAAACATATTCCATGCTTACATGTCAAAAATCAACTTAATACGATCATCCATGCTCATCACAAATATAAGCAAGGGTTAACATCAAACTTAATAACATCCACAAATGCTTAGTAACATTCACAAAACTCAAGCTCTAGATGCATACCTTAGCAACCAATCATCCACTAATATAAGCAAGGGTTAACATCAAACTTAATAACATCAAACCATCCTCAAAATCCAGCATAGAAACATACTCAAAATCCATAAGGAAATGGATATACAACTCCCAAAAACCATGGTAAATGCATTGCCTTATTAACCGGAAACGTAAACCGAGTTTATACTCCAACTTGTAAATGTTCTTGGATCACTTAGCCTTGTCTCTTGTTACCCTGAACCTTAAGGTTCTGCATCATTAGGAAGAAGAGAGCGTAAACACACTTGCTTAGTGAGGATGCTCATACAACAATGATGCATTTAAAACCAATTGAAAACCAAATGTTTCTTTTCCAAAAACATGCTTACAACCAAAGCATTTCTCCATGATTCCAACCGAATCAAAACATGATAACCATTATGCAACACCATGGACATTCCATGCTTAAATCTCCAAAGCATTATCTCATAAATCATGCTAAATCTCAAAGCATATAAAATAGGTTTAACACATGAACTTCCTCGTATATTGGCATTTATAGTGACCCGAATAGACTTCCTCTATCATATACATATCGGATAAACGGATCTCTCATACCATGCCTAGTTAAACCGCATGATATCCCAAACTTTGCCTAGTTAAACTGTAAGATATAACACCCCCGCCTAGTTAAACCGCGAGATTTCACCCATATCTGGTTAAACCGCAATTGTACCGACCTTGCCTAGTTAAACCGCAAGATCACCATCAATCTGGGTTGCCTAGTTAAATCACAGGCCCCAAATGAGGTCCCCAACAGTCTGAGTGGTCTTGTTAAACTGCCATATCTCAAGGACCCATGGCCACGATCGATTTTATTCATATTTTATAGTGTACTGTTAATCCTATGGCATGCCAACTATATCCGATTGTTTTCTCACCATGTCACACAACCAATATACCATTTACAAACCAATTACTTACTGTTTTACAATGCATTATAGAAAACATCACATATGCAAATCTCATTGCCAATGCAACAATACCATTCCCAACGGGAATGAAAACCAATGCTCACTAGCATTTTTAATACTTTTAAATCCCTACATATGTACTCAAAATCATGCATTTCCAGTAAGTAATTCATACCATGTTTATCACCAAAACATGCAAACAACATGCTCATATCCAAGACGATATTCAAGAGCAAAATATGGAAAACTTACTTCTGAGCTTAGGTAAGTGTCTCACACTTACCCTAAACTCCAAACAACCTTTACAAACCTTTACAAATCATTTAAAACCAATTTTCACTCACCGATATGCTTCGCCTTCATTGCCAATGCGATACAAGCTCCCGACAAGCAAAAAAACAATGCCAAACTTCTTCACTTTGACTATCCCCTATTTTAAACACTTAAAACCAGAGGATAAATGCATCATTATACATTCAAACCACTGCCTCAAAGCAAAACCCCGCAACTCTCAGGTTGCCCACTTAGAAACCATCCGAACCAAATCGAAATCATCATCAAACGTTTCTGAAACTTAACTCAGCCATAAAACAACGATTCAACACATCAATCAACATCAATTATCATCCAAAAACCCTTTCCAAACATCTTTTTACTTCTAGCAAGGATTAAACTCGAATATCAACATAAAAACTCAAATCTAACAACCTAAACAATTAGAGATCCAAGAGTTTCGGGATTCTATTTATAAAAACAACTTATCAACAACACAATACATCCAAAATATGTATTAAGTCAATCTTAAACACTAGAAATAAGATCCACATCGAAAATTACCTATTACATCAATTTTACCCAATTTACTCAATCAAACATTGACAAATCTTTAAAATCAGTTTACAATCAATAAATCAAGGATCAAATACTTGAGAATTTCAGTACAAAACCATACAATAGAGGAGATAACGGACCTTACCACTATTGTGAGATTTCTCCCTCAATTGGTTTGATAAAAACTAAGAAAACACAAGATTTAGATGAGATTTTGTAAAAACAATATTAATTAATAAATTGCCAATCATAAAAACAAGTTAAAAGACTTCTCACCTCTGGATTTTGATGAAAACTTTAGTGTTTGGCTGAGGAGAGAGTGGAGAGAAAAGTTGAGATAAAAGTTACCTGAATTTTCTTTAAAGAACTTAACTAATTTTTTAACTAAAATTCCTTTTTAACTAACTTTAAAACACATGTTAAAATATGTTTAATTAAGGGAGAAATCATTAGAAAAACTTGGTAAAGCTCCTTAAAGATTCAAAGAATTTGACCCTTTTCAGTTTAGTCACCTTTAAAAATAGTTTTCAAAACGTGCATTTTGGTCACCAGCCAAAATGTCCGATTTCCAAATTTTATTTTCCAAAATTGATTGAACCATTATCCTTAATATAATTAATAATGATTTTAGAATCTTTTTCCTCCATTTTATCACCTTCAAAAATATTTAAACCAATTAAATCCTGAAAATGACCCGAAACTCTAATATCGTTCCACCGGACCTTTGAACCAACCTTTAAACATAAAAGCCCAAAACTGGGGTGTTACAACCATATCGGTACATCTAGGCAAGAAAAGACCAGGCATTTCGGTATGGGCAGGGGTGTATCGGTACAGTTCATCACTACTGGAAATTGTTTTTTGGATCAAAACTCGCGTACCAAAACACCCATAAGGCGTATCAGTATGGTTGCTATGTAATTTTAAATTGGTCGTTAAATTTAGTTAGGCGTACTGGTACGATACTTAGTGTATGAAAACAAGGGCTATTGGTTTAGGGCACCTTATCGATACGGTTGGTAGCGTATCGGTACGTGTGGCCATTATTTCAGTTAATGTCATGGGTATGTAGTTTTGTTTTCTTTCAAGTTAGTCCTTGAATGTTGGTGATGCAATTGAATGAGTATGGATGATGTTTTTGAGTTGATTTTTGTTATGTGAGCAAGTAATCTGACTAATTGAGGATTGGTAACCTTAATTTCAATTTTGGTCCTATAATTTAAAGTATTTACATTTTAGTCCTCATAATGATTGTGACGCGACTGGTTGCCTATCTGTGTTTTGTTTTCTTCGAAAGTTCACCTGCCACAAGTATGTACATGTAGGATTAATGATTTGCATTTATACAAGATAAAAGGAAAAAATGGACCGACTTTTCATAACCTTCCTCATGTTTGCTTCGGTAAACCTAATATAGCTCACTCAATTCGGTCAGACGTCTAGGCCGGGTCGAGAGGGTTACACAATATATCATTTACAAAACCATTTACTCACCGTTTTACAATGAATTATACAAAACCACCACATATGCAATCACATTGCCAAAGCAATAACACCATTCTCAACCGGAATGAAAACCAATTCTCACTAGCATTCTTATACTTTTAAACCCCTGCATATGTACCTAAAATCATGCATTTCCAGTAAGTAAATCAAACCATGTTTACGACCAAAACATAAAACCAGAGGGTAAACCGAACCGATATTAAAGAGCAAAAGAGGGAAAACTTACTTTCGAGCTTATGTAAGTGTTTCAAACTTATCCTAAACGCCCTACATCACTTTTAAAGCCTCTAATGGCATTTAAAACCAGTTTCCACTCACCGATACACATCGCCTTGCTCGCCAACGTGAATCGAGCTCCTGGCCAGCAACAAACAACGTTAAGCTTCGTCACCTTGATTATCCACTATTTTAACCACATAAAACCAGAGGGCAAATACATTATTATGCATTCAAACCAGTGCCAACAAGTAATTACCCGCAACTCTTAAGTTGCCCACTCAAAAACCATCCGAAACATATCGAAAATATCCTCAAACACTTCCAAAACTCAACCCAACCATAATATAACAATTCAATACACCAAACCTCATCAATTAACATCTTAAAACTCATTCCCAACATCCTCTTACTTTCAGCAATGATTAAACTCAACTATCACCCCAAAAACCCTTGATTAACAACCTTAAACATTATAGACTCAACTTGTTTCGGGATTACAATGTTAAAACCAAGTTATTAACTCAATTAAACATCAAAATAATGATCTAATATGATCAAAATCCTAGCAAAATAGAACAAGTACGAAGATCCACTTGTAACCCCCTTGACTCGGCCTAGTCAAGAGATCGAACCGAGCGAGGTACATTAGATTTACCGAAGTAAACTATGAAGATTAAACTCTATACACGTTCATTTTTTTCTTTTATCTTGCCTAGATGCATAATTATTGTCTTATTTGTACATACTGATCTCAGGTAAAAGCCTAACTCAATCGAGCGTCGAATTGACATCCAATTGATCACAAAAGCACTTAGGGACCAAATTGCAAATTCAAAAAATTGTAGGGTCTTAGCTCATTTTTATATTACCAACCTTTAATTAAATAGGTTTCATGCTTACATGCCAAAAATCAGATCAAAAAGGTCATCCAAGCTCATTCAATTACATCAATAACATTCAGGGACTAAAACACAAGAAAACAAAACTTTAGAAGATTCCAAATAAACAAATTAACTGCCACCGTACCGGTACGAACAAGGGAGTTTCGACGCACCTTCATTATTTAAAACCACAAAATTCCAGTAGTCAAAACTCGTTTCGATACGCCCTCGCGTATCGAAACGCCCTTCATGAAAACACTGTACTGTATCGAAACGCCTACCCGAGTACCGAAACACTGGCAAAAATTGTCTAGACCCGTACCGAAATAGTTGCCCGCGTACCGGTATGCTAAGCCTGGAATAGCTTACTAGTACCGAAACAGAAACACCCGTACAGGTATGCCTTGACCTATAATGTCCATTTTTGCTGGTTTAGCATGCTTTTGAACAAACCAAAATATCCTAACATGCCCCTAACACACATCCAACGTATTCAAGGATCAAACCACACCAAGACAACCTAACCTTAACATCAATTCATGGCATCATACTTCAAATGGAAATCTAGAGGCATGCTTCCTAGAAGCCAATCAAGCAAAGCATGAAACATCAAACCATCACCACAAACAATCATTAATGGCCATTTACAAACCAAAAGCAACAAAATAAACTTGCTCTAATAGGGAGTTTAGCAAAACACCTCCAAAAACAACAACGGAACCCCCATTGTCCATATTACTTATAGTCTATACCAAAAAATACTTTGGTTATCATGTCTTGTTGTGATCCCTTGCTTCTCGCTGCCTTCCAAGCTTTTAAATATCTGCATTGATGGACAACGATAGCGCAAGCACACTAGGCTTAGTGAGGAGTGCTCAAAAACAACACACCATTAATGCATTAAAACCATTTCTCAACATTACATTGAAATCTCATTTCAATCATCCCTTAAAACATTATCATGCCTTGAAATCCATGGCTTAACATCTTTAAAACTAGCATATTAGCCCATATGCAACATGTATCATTAACCAACAGCAAATCCCTTTGCTAAACCTCAATTTAATCCTTCCCATGCATAACAACCATATGCAAAGCTTAATGAGTAAAACATGTATAAATCACATTATACAACATAAACCTGTCTATGATACATCAACAATTATATTGGCTTACAAGTGTTCATTAACCAAGTTCCTTTACCAGAATAGTTCATCGGATGCACGGATTCAACAAGTGTTCTCCCAACACTTCAAACCATCTCAACTAGAATAGCGATACAATCACAATCGTGGTACCTAAGCAACCGGGTACACTTTCAACCCACGGGGACACCAACCCCTTACCCCGGTTAGATGCTTAATCCACCAATGGTAGTTTACAGTTTTCAGTACACGGATCTAAACCCCTCAACATCCAAGGTGACTTATTATAGTGCACTATCAATCCTATGGCCGGCTAACTATATCCGATAACAATTTTAAAACCACACCACTTGCCAATATAATAAACCCTTTACCGTTTACCTCACTATTTTTAACAAGCATTAACCAAGCCAATTTCTAAAGCAACAACCATGCTTTAAACCACAAGTATAAACCATACACTTACAAGGATCGCTTACCATGTGTATCCTTCAGCATTTCATGCTTAAAAACAATATCTCAAATACTCTAAATCATGCTTAAACAGTAGGTACAATGTAAATCAAAACGAGTGCATAAAAAACCATTTTTACACTAGCACGACCGAGAGAGAAAACCATATTTTACTTACATTCGAGTTTAAACCAGTGTTTCAAGCTCAGTTTAAACTCCCATAATCCACCTTTAAAACATTCCAAAACTGGAGTCTATGTTATCACTCACCAATACGTGAAACCTCGATTTGCTGACACGAAATCAAGCATTCGAAGCCTCCAAAGCTTCACCGATCACTTCCGGATCAACCTCCCTTGTTTTAACCACATTACAACAGAGGATTAATGCATCTCAATGCATTCAAAACACTGCAACAACAAATCCTCACGGACTTCCACAATCCTCTCAAAATTACCCAACCACAACAACCGAAATCATCATCTAATCCTTTCCAAACCCAACCCAACCATAATCTAACAATATAACACTTCTATAATCATCAGTTAACACTTAAAAACATGATTAATTCATCCAAATACTTCTAGCAACTACACAGCCACCACAACTCCACAAAAACACCAATTTAACAACCTAACCAACTAGGGATTCAAGAGTTTCGGGATTCCATTGTTAAAACAACTTATCAACATAATAATACATCCAAAATATGATTAAAAACAATCTTCAGCACTAGAAAACGGATCTAATACGAATATTTCACTATTTCATCAAATTCACCCAATTAAATCAATTAATTTAATATAAAAACAAAAAAATAAGATTATAAACCATAAATCGAGGATCAAACACTTGGTAATATCAATAAAGAACCATTCAATAGAGGAGATCACAGAACTTACCCCTATTGTGTGATTTCTCCTTCAACTGGCTTGTTTAAAGCTAAGAAAACACAAGAATTCAATGAGATTTTGTAAATCAAAGTTAAAGAATCAATTATATATCAATAATCTGAGTAAAATGATCTCTCACCTCTGGTTTTTAATGAAAACTTGAGTGTTTGGTAGACGAGAAGTGGACAGAAAAGTTGAGAGAAAAGTTACGTCAATTTTCTATAAAGTGATAACTAACTTTTAATAACCAAATTCCCTTTTAATTAACTTTTAAAACACATGTTAAAAAGACTTAATTGATAGGAGAAATCACCAGTAAAAACTTGGTAAAATAGCTCCTTAAGGATTCTAAGAATTTGATCCTTTTCATTTTAGTCACCTTTAAAAACCAGTTTTCAAAAATCGCATTTTGGTCACTAACCAAAATATCACACCTCCAAAACCCATTTTCCAAAATTGTTTTCACCATTATTAATCCTATATTAAAATATGATTTTTAACCATTTTCCATATTTTTATCTTACAAAAAAATATTTACTCCCGAATCCGACTTGAATCCCTAACTCGATCCACCGAATCGTCTAACAAGCCCCAAAACTGCTAGGCCCAAAATCGGGGCGCTACAACTCTTCCCCACCTAAGAAATTTCATCCTCGAAATTGACCTGGAGGAAACAAATGCAGAAACTGCTCCAGCATCTCCGACTTGCGCTCCCACGTAGCCTCCTCAACACCGCGGTGTCTCTACAACACCTTAACAAGCTCAACCGTCTTACCACGTAAAACCTTACTGCTGGTGTCAAGGATCTCCTCTGGTTCCTCATCATAAGATAGATCTAGCCACAACTCAATATCCTCCACCGGCATAACATGCGATGGATTCGACCGATACCTCCGTAGCATCGAAACATGAAACACATAATGAATCCTCTCTAACTCAGGAGGTAACCTCAAAAGGTAAGCAATAGGATCCACATGCTCAACAACCTCGTATGGCCCAATAAACCTCAGGCTAAGCTTCCCTTTCTGCCCAAAACGCATCACCTTCTTCGAAGGTGATACCTTCAAAGACACTCGGTCACCAACAACATACTCTATATCTCTACACCTCAAATCTGCGTAGGATTTCTGACGATCTGCAGCCGCTCTCAAGCGCTCACATATCAACTTCACTTTCTCATTCATGCCTTTAAAAACATCATGAACGGTAACATGATTTTCCCCAACTTCAGCCTAACATAGGGGCGTACGACACTGCCTACCATACAACGCCTCGTACGGTGCCATTTGTATACTGGCCTGATAACTGTTATTATAAGCAAAATCCACCAAAGGAAACTATTTTCCCCACGTACCCTAGAACTCAATAATACTACATCTCAACATATCCTCCAAAACCTGAATCACACGCTTTGACTGACCATCCGTCTGAGGATGATACGAAGTGCTAAAATTCAGCCGAGTTCCCAGAACGCGATGCAAGCACACCCAAAACCCTACTTTGAAACACGGATATCTATCCAAAACTATTGACTTGGGCACCCCGTGCAAACGCACAATCTCAGAGATGTACAGATTAGCAAACCTATCCAAGGTATACGTCGTATGCACTGGCACAAAATGCGCACACTTCGTAAATCGATCAACAATCACCAAAATAGAATCCTTTTTGGTCGGCGTCAAAGGCAACCCAGACACGAAATCCATGGTGATTCTTTCCCACTTCTATTCTGATATCCTCAATGGTTGCAACAACCCGGATGGAAACTGATGCTCAACTTTCACCTGTTGACATATCATGCATCGAGCAACAAAATCAGCCATATCTTTCTTCAGTCCAACCCAATAGTACTCTTCCTTCAAACCACAATACATCTTAGTACTACCGAGATGCATAACAAAAGGACTAGCATGCGTTTCAGTCAGAATGGTACGCCTCAACTCTTTATCTTCTGGCACAATAATTCAACCTTTAAAACACAACACTCCATCATCATTAAATATGAAAATCTGTAGGATTCCCATCCATGACATCCTTCACATGTGGAACTAAACTATCATCGTGCGGTTGTTTTTCCTTAATCAACTATGAAAAGGATGGTTTCACTTGCTACTCAGCTATTAACCCACCGTCACGCATCACACTCAACCAAGCGAAAATAGCTATCAACTCCACAACAACCTTTCTACTCAAAGCATCTGCCACAACATTAGCTTTACCCATATGGTACTCAATAGAAAAATCATAATCTTTAAGCAACTCTAACCATCTTCATTGCCTAAGATTCAGCTCCTTCTAGGACATAAGATACTTCAAACTCATATGATCCGTACAAACCACACATTTCTCACCATAAAGGTAATTCTCCAGATTTTTAAGGCAAACACAACTGCGGCAATCTCAAGATCATGAGTAGGGTAATTACGTTCATGCACCTTCAACTGTCTAGATACATACGCAACTACCTTACCCTCCTGTATCAACACACAACCAAGCCTAACATAGGGCGCATCACTATAAACAACAAACTTTTTTCCCGATTTAGGCTGAACCAAGACTGGAGCTCGCGTCAAAGCTTCCTTCAATCTTTCAAAAGCCCGCTGCCTATCATCTGTCCACTCAAAACGAACATTCTTCTACAACAACTTAGCTAAAGGAGTAGCTAAACCAAAGAACCCCTCAATAAACCTACGATAATAACCTGCCAAACCAAGGAAACTCCGAACTTCTGACACAGATTTAGGCACCTTCCAACTCACCATAGCCTCAATCTTCTTGGCCGACACAACATGCCCAAGGAAAATAACCTCCCTAAGCCAAAACAAACATTTGCTTAACTTGGCATACAACTGATTAGCCAACAATTTTTGAAGCACAATCCACAAATACCTATCATGATCCTCCTCGATACAAGAGTACACAAGGATATCATCGATAAACAAAACCACAAACTGATCTAAAACCTCATGGAACACACGATTCATCATGTCCATGAAAGCAGCCGGTGCATTGGTCAAACCAAATAGCATCACCAAAAACTCATAATGCCCATACCTCGTATGAAAAGTTGTCTTGGGCACATCCACATCTTTCACCTTCAACTGATAGTACCCAGACCTCAAATCTATCTCAGAAAACACTGAGGCACCCCTAAACTGATCAAACAGGTTATCTATCCACGATAAAGGATACTTATTCTTTATCGTCAACTTGTTTAGTTTCCAATAGTCTATACACATCCGTAACGTACCATTCTTCTTCTTTACAAACAACACTGGTGCACCCCAGGGTGAAATACTAGGTCTAATAAAACCTCGATCAAGCAACTCTTGCAGCTGCGTCTTCAAGTCCTTTAAATTCTTCGGGGCCATGCGATACAGAGCAATAGACACTGGTGCCATATCCGCAAAGACCTCAATGCCAAACTCAACCTCGCGGTCTGGTGGCAACCCTGAAAGCTCGTCTAGAAACTCACATACGGTGTGAATATCCTGCACCCTCAACTCATTCAAACCAAGATTCATAACATAGGCCAAGAAAGCCTGACGTCCAGAATCCATCAATCGACTCGCTTCCAAAGCCAAAATAGCATTGGACAAGAACTTAGTATTCTCACCAACAACTACCACCTTAAAATCATTCGATAGCCTTAAGAATATCTGTTTGGTCTCAAAATCCACCACAACCCTGTGTTCATTCAACCAATCCATGCCCAAAATCACATCAAAACCATTTGCCATTCAAGTCCACAGTAAACTCATATCCCTGAACCATCAGTAGACACCTACGGTACAACTTCCTAACCACGATTGTCTCCCCAAGAGAACTAGTCACTCTAACATTCACATTAAGAGTTTCAAGAGGTATATCAAGCAACTGTGCATGCTCACTCAAGATGTATGAATGGGTAGAACTAGAATCAACCAACAAATACAACGACAAAGACTATAAAGAGAATGTATCGGAATCACATCGGTGTCATTGTAACCCTCTCAGTGCGCATACACCCTAGCCGGTCCACCTCTTTCAGGTTGGATAGCAACGATACGAGCAACAGTCCTCTGCCCACCATCTCTATGCTGAAACGGTTCATGGCCATGACCATGGCCTCTATGTTGAACAATGGCAGGTGCAACACCCTGTCCACCTCCAACCAATAAGGGACACTCACGCCTCAAATGGTCGCCAGACCCACAGCTCCAACAAGCATTGGCCACCACAGCCGTAGGTGCCTGACCCTCTTTGGCCAAATGTGGGCAATCTGGGTACCCTACCCCTGCTCTCCACAACCGACAACACCTCCACCGTGCCTCAGCTCAAGGTGGTACCTCCGATCATGGTGTCTCTTAGCCTGACCACCGTTAAAACTAGAATCAGCTCTTCTCTTACCCGAGCTAAAGCCTTATGACCCAGAAGCCAAACCAAGGTTTTGCTCAACATCCTTGGCCCCCGTAACTAACACATCAAAATCTGTGTAATCAGCAATGAGCATGTACGTCTTGAGCTCTTGCACGAGCCCATAGCGAAAATGATCACATCGCGTACGCTCACCAGGAACTAACTCATTTGCATACTGGCTTAATCTCACAAACTGCCCTACAACAAAGCCATGAACTCTCACTTCCTATCACCTGATAGCAGACTCTTAGGTACTTCTTCCGGAATGCACCACAAAAGAACTCCCAAGTTACATCCTCGGTCTGGATATTGTGGTAGTCCACCATGTATACGCATCACCCTGTAATAGGGACACAACACAGCCCATCTCGCCTAGTATCCTCTCAATACTGGCCAACCATCCCTTAGAAGCCTCAGGTGACAAACCTCAAAACTCAACTCTACCCAAACTGCGAAGACGCTCTAGTAGCAAACCCTACCCAACTACTGGTGGTGCCGGTACATTAATACCCGCAACTACTGCTTGATAAGCACCGGTCATGGCTTGTATCAATGGTGCCATATCACCCATCCCTACTAGCGCAGGTGATACTTGCTCCACTACCTCAGGTGGAATAGGTGGGGGCGGTGGCAACCCTCTAGGAGGTATAACATTCTCCTTGATTTCCTGCCCAGTGGCAGCAGCAATCATACCAGATCGTAACTCTCTCATCGGTCCCATCGTGCTAACAATATATCTAAGGCATGATAATCATTTCAAAACAAAATAGTTAGGCCAGCTTCAAGCAAAGGATCCAAGACTTCCATTTCAAAATCATAACATTTCAGACTATTATAATAAGGCAATGGGTTTCCCAAATTTCCCCCCAACATGGCATAAAGCGATCAACGTGCATTTTACAATCACCGTGTATATCACACATCAGGAAACAACTCACAATAACATCACAACTATCAAATCAACTCCCAACTATCGCAAACCTGGCTCTGATACCACCAAATATAACCCCATCGACCTGACCTAGTTGCGAGACTAAACCGAGTGAGCTACATTAGGTTTACCGAAGTAAACTGTAAAGATTAAACTCGAAACACGTTCATTTTTTCTTTTATCTTGTCTAGATTGATAATTATTGTCCTTATGTACATACCGATCTTAGGTGAAAACCCAACTCAATCGGGCGTCGAATTGACACCCAATTGATCATAAAAGCACTTAGGGACCAAATTGCAAATTTAGAAAACTGCAGGATCTTAGCTCATTTTTATACTACCAACCTTTAATTAAATAGGTTTCATGCTTACATGCCAAAAATCAAATCAAAAAGGTCATCCAAACTCATTCAGTTACATCCACAACATTCAAGGACTAAAACGCAAGAAAACAAAACTTCAGAAGATTCCAAATAACCAAATTAACTGCCACCGTACCGGTATGGACAAGGGTGTTTCGATACGCCTTCATTATTTAAAACCCTAGAATTCTAGTAGCCAAAACTCGTTCATATATGCCCCTACGTATCAAAATGTACTTCATGAAAACATTGTACCATATCGAAACACCTACTCGAGTACTGAAACAGTGGCCAAAGTTGCCTAGACCCGTACCGAATCAATTACCCATGTACCGGTATGCTAATCCTAGAATAGCTTACTCGTACCGAAACAGGGACACCCGCACTGGTACTCCTAGACCTATAATATCCATTTTTGCTAGTTTAGCATGCTTTTGAACTAACCAAAATATCCTAACATGCCCCTAACATACATCGAACATATTCAAGGATCAAACCACACTAAGACAACCTAACCTTGACACAAACGATCATTAATTGCCTTTTACAAACCAAGAGCAACAAAAAAATTTGCTCTAACAGGGAGTTTAGCAAAACACCTCCCAAAACAACAACGGAACCCCCATTGCCCTTATTACGTATAGTCTATGCCAAAAACATACTTTGGTTATCAAGTCTTGTTGTGATCCCTTGTTTCCCGCTACCTTCCAAGCTTTTAAATCTCTACATTGATGGACAAAGAGAGCGTAAGCACACTAGGCTCAGTGAGGGGTGCTCAAAAACAACACACCATTAATGCATTAAAACCATTTCTCAACATTACATTGAAATCTCATTTCAATCATCCTTTAAAACATTATCATGCCTTGAAATCCATGCACTTAACATCCTTAAAACAACATATTAACCCATATGCAACATGTATCATTAACCAACGGCAAATCTCATTGCTAAACCTCAATTTAAGCCTTCCCATGCATAACAACCATATCCAAAGCTTAAAGAGTAAAACATGTATAAATCACATTATACAACATAAACCTTTCAGTGATACATCAACAATTATATTGGCTTACAAGTGATCATTAACCAAGTTCCTTTACCAAAATAGTTCATCGGATACACGGATTCAACAAGTGTTCTCCCAATTCTTCGAGCCATCTCAACCGGAATAGCGATACAATCACAATCGTGGTACCTAAACAACCGGGTACACTTTCAACCCACGGGGACACCAACCCCTTACTCAGTTAGATGCTTAATAAAATAACAAGAGTTTACGGTACTGTATAACCCCTCTACCGTTAGGGTATTTGCGGACGCAAAATTAAGCGTCCAAAGCCTCTAAAGCTTCATCGATCACTTCCGGATCAACCTCCCCTATTTTAACCACATTACAACAGAGGATTAATGCATCTCAATGCATTCAAAACATTGCAACAACAAATCCTCACGGACTTCCACAATCCTCTCAAAATTACCCAACCACAACAACCGAAATCATCATCTAATCCTTTCCAAACACAACCCAGCCATAATCTAACAATCTAAAACTTCCATATCATCAATTAACACTTAAAAACAAGATTAATTCATCCAATACTTCCAGCAACTACACAACCACCACAACTCCGCAAAAATACAAATCTAACAACCTAACCAGCTAGGGATTCAAGAGTTTTAGGATTCCATTGTTAAAAACAACTTATCAACATGATAATACATCCAAAATATGATTAAAATAAATATTCAACACTGGAAAATAGATCCAATTAAATCAATTAATTCAATATAAAAGCACAAAATCAGATTATAAACCATAAATCAAGGATCAAACACTTGGTAATATCAATAAAGAACCATTCAATAGAGGATTAGATTTCTCCCTATTGTGTGATTTCTCCCTCAATTGGCTTGTCTAAATCTAAGAAAATACAAGATTTCAATAAGGTTTTGTAAATCAAAGTTAAAGAATCAATTACAAATAAATAATCTGAGTAAAATGATCTCTCACCTCTAGTTTTTAATGAAAACTTGAGTGTTTGGTAGTATAGAAGTGGAGAGAAAAGTTACGTCAATTTTCTTTAAAGTGATAACTAACTTTTAATAACCAAATTCCCTTTTAATTAACTTTTAAAACACATGTTAAAAAGACTTAATTGATAGGAGAAATCACCAGCAAAAACTTGGTAAAACAGCTCCTTAAGGATTCTAAGAATTTGATCATTTTCATTTTAGCCACCTTTAAAAACCAGTTTTCAAAAATCGCATTTTGGTCACTAACCAAAATGTCACACTTCCAAAACCCATTTTCCAAATTTTTTTTCACCATATTAATCATATATTAAAATATGATTTTTAACAATTTTCCATATTTTTATCTTATCGAAAAATATTTACTCCCGAATCCGACTCGAATCCGTAACCTAGTCTACCAGACCGTCTAACAAGCCACAAAACCGCTAGGCCCAAAATCGAGGCGTTACACCACCAATTTCAACAATTAAACCAATTTTCCTCAATTAAACTATCAAAACAAATTAGAAAACAATTGCAAAGAGTCAACAACTTGGGAATTTCAATAAAGAACCTTTTATTAGAGGAGGAGAACGAACCTTACCTCTAATGGATGCTTTCTCCCTTAATTGGATGATTTACATGAGAAAACAAAGTTAAAACAATAAGGTTTTGGAAAACTAACAAGAAGGAATCATTTACAAACAAAAGATTTAAGAAAAGAAAGATTTACCTAAATATTTAGAAGAAGAAATTGATGATTGGATAGAGAGATTTTGAGAGAAAATATTTTCAGAAAGTAGTTACGTGATTTTTGTTTTAAGAGATTAATTAACAAATTAATTCTCCTCAACCTATTTATATTTTCTAAAACACTTTTAAAAACACCAATTAAGGGATAAAGTCAGATATTAGACTTTTAGGGCAATTAGCTCTTTAAAGATTCAAAGTTTTGACTCTTTACAAAACAGCCACCAAAAACAGTTTTCAAATTTTGCATTTTGGTCACTAGTCCAAAATGTCCTATTTCTAAAACTCCTTTTCCAAAATTGATTTCACCACAATCATTAAAATATTTAATAATGATTTTAGAATATTTTCCACAATTTTATCACCTTCAAAATATTTAATCTGATTTAATCCCAAAACTGCCTCGAATCTCTAATACCGGTCCATCGGACCTTCGAACCAGCCTTTAAACATCTAAGCCCAAAACCAGAGTGTTACATGTTCTATCGGAATCCTGATGCTTTTGTATTCTGGTGGTTCGATTGTGGAGCTGTACTGGTTGCTCCATGAAAAATTAGGGTGTTGCTTCCATGCTAGATTATATATGTTGGAATACGGGTTGTTGTTTCAGTTGTAGCTTCCAACATAAAAACTGGAGTCTGGGTTCTGCGAACACTCAGAAAAATCATTGTTATCATTACAAGAATCACAATATAAATCTACTACCTTGACCTCATGTGTTACTGGGTCGCTGCATGTTTTTAACCATGTTGGTTAATACACCCAATTTTTTTGAGATAGCATCCCTCACAGCACGAGGACAATCACGCTTCAAGTGATCAAAAGATCCACATATCCAACAACTCATGGTACACTCAAACACAACTCGAACTCCCTAGTTACCCTGGCCAATAACGCTACCACGCCTGTGATCCAGCTTATGCCTCTTATCCCGATACCTCTTATTTTGCTTCCCATAATAGCCAAAATTAGCTACTCTCTTACTCAAGCCCATGCCCAAAACCTGTCCCGTCACTTCCAGGAATTGCTTAATATCCTTAGCACGGTTGACCAACACATCAAAATCCGTGTAATCCACAGCCAATTGATATGTCTTGATGTCCTTCACGAGACCATAGTGAGTCCTATCTCATCTCTGTTGCTCATCTAGAACCAATTCTAGAGTATACTGACTTAGGTGAACAAACTTTACTTATACTCGACAAGTGACATGCCACCCTACGATAGCGACGTAAACTCGCACTTCCTCGCATCCAGATACTGAGAACCAAGATATCTCCTCTTGAAAACTCTCTGAAAGAACTCCCAAGTTACATCCGCCTTTGGGACACCCGTAATCACGGTCACCCAACAATGATAATCATCACCTTGCAACAAAGACACATTGAAACCCAACTTGCGGTCATCATTGCAACCCATCTGATTCAAAATACATATTGTCTTTTCTAGCCATCCCTCGGCTACTTTAGGACTCAAACCCCTGAATTTCTCGCCTCCCAGACTACGAAAACACTCTAAAGGTAAACCTTGATTAACCACGACTGCAGGTGTCGGTGCTTGCACTTGCACTCCAATTATCGCTCCTTAGAATGCCCCCATCATCGGTTGGATTAACAGATTCAAATTGCCAAAAACTGGCCCTTGTAGAGGCTGAGGTACATCACCTACGCCAACATCAATATGAGGAACCAACAGAGGAGGAGGAGGTAAGACATTACGAGGATTCCCTTCCTCAACACTGCCCTACCCAGATCAGGCATTAACGACCATAGAACAAGTCTCACGATGAGCCATGCTAACAAAAGCATCAAAAACACATTAAAGTCAGGCTAGTATTCAGTAAAGGATCCAATACACCTTGTAAAACATTTTAAAACCTCGGTAATAGGCATGTGTTCCCAATTTACACCTGGACATAGTGTAAAACATTCATCGTACATATTCACAATCACCGTGCATATCAAATAATAGCATTCAAACAAACAACAACATCCCAACCTTTCATAACCTGGCTCTGATTCCAACAAATGTAAACCTCTTGACCCGGCCTAGACGCCCGACCAAATTGAGAGAGCTACATTAGGTTTGCCGAAGCAAACTGGAGAAAGATTACAAAAACTGGTTTATTTTTTCCTTTTTATCTTGTCTAGATGCAATTTATTAACCCTAAGTGATCATGCTTGCAGCGGGTGAATTTACAAAGGAAACATACCACGAATAGGTAACCAATTGCAATCGATACATTTTATGGACTCAAATGTAAAACTGGTAAATTAAAGGACCATTACTGAGTTAAGGGTTACCAATCCTCAATTAGTCAAATTACATGCTTGCATATCAATTCTCGACTCAATCTGACCATCCAAAGTCAAGCAATTCCAATCCCAACAATTAGGGACCAAAATGAAAGAATCAGAAACTATCAAGCATCCCAAAATCTGAATTAACTGCAGCCCGTATCGGTACGTGTACAAGTGTTTTGGTATGCCTTAGCCAATTTTCAAAACGTAGATTCCAGTAGCTCAAAATTGTACCAATACGGCCCTGTGTATCGAAACGCTCAGCCAAATTACTCTTACCCGTATCGAAACACCTCCCTGCATATCAAAGTGCTATACTAAAAGGGCTTACCCATATCGAAACGCCTCTCTAGCGTATCAGAACGCTAAACTTGTAATGGCCTAGCCGTACCGGTACAAAAAGATGCATTTCGATACGCCTGAACCTAAAAGGTCATTTTTAGCTGGTTTTTTAACCAAATCTAGATGCATTTGGATCCTAGCAACTCACATTCATGCATACAACCAACCATCTCATCATAATCCAACATTAGCACAAAGATTTAGCAACAACAACATAATATATTCTTCCAAAAGAATAATCTAAAGGCATGCTCCCTAGACCACTTTACCAACATACTCAAGATATTCATTTGAACATTTACAAGCATATACCACATATCTACATAACTACTGCAACAAAATCAACATGCTAGAATCACCAAAATATGGCATTCAACCAAGGCTAACTAGATGCATACTTAAGCAACCTCCTAGCATCACCCATAAGCAATAATTCATAATGTATTTATCAACTTCAGTCCAACTCCAAAACAAAGCATTAAACATGCTCAAAAACCAGGGAAAACAGAATTACAAATCCTAAAAACATGGACACATTGCCTTGTTAACCAGAAACTTAAACCGAGTTCATACTCAAAATAGTATTTGCTCTTGGATCACTTTAACCTTGCCTTTGCTGCCCCAAACTATAACGCCCCGATTTTGGGCTTAGAAGTTTTGGGGAACGGTTTAGTCGGTCCGGTGGACCGGGATTAGAGATTCGAGTCGGATTTAGGATTTAAATTGGATTAAATATTTTTATTGAAGATAAAAATATGGGAAAATAGTCTAAAATTATTATTAAATATATAAATGATTTTGGTAAAAACAATTTTGGAAAATGAAATTCGGAAATGGGACATTTTGGGTTAGTGACCAAAATGCAAGTTTGCAAAACTGTTTTTAGTGACTGTTTTGAAAATGGGTCAAAACTTTGAATATTTAAGGAGCTATTAATCCAAAATGGTTTCATCAGATTCATCCCTTTAATTAACTAATTTTAATTAAGTTTTAAGAGGTGTAAATAAGGAGAGAATTATTTAAACACAATGAAGGCTTTTAAAAGAATTTCACGTAACTAATTTTGTAACTTCTTTTCTCCCAAATTCTCTCCAGTCAAACATATTTCCAACTTCAATTTCTTCAGGTAAAATTAGGATTTCAAAGAGCTTTTGATTTCCAATTGATTTCTAAAGCTTTTACATAAAATACTTATTATTTCTACCTTGATTTTCATGGTTTATAAAGCAATTAAGGGGAGAAATTAGCATTGGAGGTAAGGATTCGTTCTTATCCTCTAATGTAAGGTATTTTATTGAAATTCCTAAGTTCTTGATCCATTTTATATGATTTTCATTGGATTTTGATTAATTAAACTCGAATTTATGGTTTAATTAATGGTTTATGATGAAAAATTGAAGAAATTCGTAGGGATCTGTTTTTGCTGAGTTAAGGATTGGTTTATACCTTGATCTTGATGTTTAATATGATAATGAAGTGAGTTTTGATGATAGAATCCCAGAATCTATTGAATCTCTAGTTTGTTAGTTTGGTAGTTAAGAGATTTTGAGATGTTGGGGTTAATTTTTGGTTGCTGGAGGTATAAGGTTGTTGCTTTGATGTTAATTAATGTTATTTGAAGGTTGAGATTCGTAGTTGCAGGCTGGGTTGAGGTTTTTGGTTGTTAAGATAGAGTGTTGTGGAGGGCTATAGTTGGGTGCTGTTAATTGTTGTATTGTTATGAGTTTGGATGCATTGTAATGCATTGAATTCTCTATTATGTTGTGTTTGAAACAGAGGAAAGTAGTTCGAAAGCGAATCTTGGTGTTGAGGGGTTGCCGAAGGCCTGATTTGACATTGGCAAGGAAGGCGTTGCTTTGTCGGTGAGTGAAATAGATAAGAGTAGCTTTTCAATGATTTGAAAAGGTTTAATGGGAGTCTAGACTAGGCTTGATACGCTGGTCTAAGACTCGAAAGTAAGTAAAGTGGATTTCTCTCTCTCGATTTCTGTTGGCAAATGATTTATGAATGCACTTGTTAAATGATTGTTTACCTCATGTTTTATGCATGGAATGAGCATGGTTTAATGCTGGAAATTGATATGAAATGATGATAAATGCATTTGGAAAGTAATGCATGATTTTAAAGAATGTTTATGAACATGGCTTATGCATGGTTTAATGCACAATAAAATGATTTGAATAATGCATAAGAAAACAGTGAGGTATGTTTATAAAAGTGGATTATATTGGCAAGTGATGAATTGAAAATGTTATGGAAATGTTATCGGATATAATTGGCCGACCATAGGATTTAAAGTGCACTATAATAAGTCGCCCGTGGTTGTAGAGGTAGTGTGAGAGGTACTTACTCCGATCATGTGAACCCCAATTTTGTTGAGGTAACACTTAGATGGCTTTTACTCTAGCCATGAGCTGTAGAGGTTGATGTGTCGAATGTGTTTACTCCGAGTTGGAGGATTAGCCTTGGTAGTGTGGAGGTGGTGTATGTGTTGCACGACTCCATGCCATTGAGCTGCAAGAGATTGCGAGATGTCTTTGGAAATCCGTGTATCAATTGTTACCGATGTTAATGATGGTTTTATGGAAATATTGTTGTAGAGATGGATCACTTGTAAGCCAATATAATGTTTTAAATGTATCATGTTCATGGATTGATTTGGAATAAAGTGTTTACACATGTTTTACTCCTTAAGCTTTGCATATGGGATGTTATGCATGGGAAAGGCTTAAAGAGAGGGAATTGTATATGAGATAATGCTGTGGAATCCATGATACATGTTGCATATGGTTTAATATGCTAATTTTGTAAAGACTAAGTGCATGTTTTGAAAGAATGGCTTGATTGTTTTGAAATGGATTTTAATTGCATTGGATGACGGTTTGTGTTTTGCACGTTCCTCACTAAGCAATGATTGCTTACACTCTCTTTTATCATCAATATGGATTGCTTGAATGCAAGTGGCCTAGCAAGCAAGGAAGAGATTCCAAGACTTGATTTACCAAAGTATGTTTGGGTTTTAAAGAAGTAATAAAGGAAATGTGGCTTAAATGCTGTTGGGAGGGTTTGAGTGGTTACTTTTCCGTTTGAGCAAGTTTATATTGTTGCTTTGGACTTGTGATAAGCTTGATTTGTTGGATTTTGCGTATGGTTCATGCTTTGGTTGCTTGAGAATTAGGAAGCATGCCTATAGTTTACCTTTAAAGCATGATGATTGTTTCTTGATGTTTGGTTTCTGGTAGTTGATGGTAAATGACCAATGATGATGTTATTTGATTGTTAGAAGCATGCTTAAGTGTTAGAATTCCAAAACGAGGCTAAAAACTAGCAAATTTTGACATTTCAGGTCAGGGTGTATCGATACGCCTGTGCCCGTATCAATACAGGTAAGTGTTTCCAGGCACAATGTATCGATACACAGGAGACCATATCAATACAGATAAACATGTTTTTAGGATTAGCATATCGGTGCACGGGTGACCGTATCGATACGGGTCTACGGTTTCAGGCATAGTGTATTGATACACACGAAGGTGTATCAATACAGTTTTGAGCTACTAGAATCTGGAATTTTGTAAAGGCTCAGGCGTATCGATACACTTGCCCGCGTATCGATACGGGTGGCAGTTAAGTTAGTTGAAAGTATGTTTTAAGATTTTTGTTTTCTCTCGTTTTAGTTCCTGAGTGATATACATGCAATTAAATGAGTTTAAATGATTGTTTTGACTTGAAATTTCACCAGTATGCATGTAATTGGTTTAATTGAAGATTGGTATCTTTAATTGCGAAATTGGTCCTTCAAAATAATAGAATTATAGTTGGGTCTTTGGAGGTTATGTATGCAATTGGATGAGTTCAGATGATCGTTTTAAGTTGAAATTTGGCATGTATGCTTGTAACATGAAAAATCGAAGATTGGTAAAGCAAATTACCAGTTAACCCTTATAGATTTGTAGATTTATGTTTTGGTCCCTATTATTGTAAAGTGACCAATTGGATATCAATTCGATGCCCGTCTGGGTTAGGTTATCACTCGTTGTTTGTATGTACATGTAGGGTAACATCTAGATAAGAAAAAAGAAAAAAAAATAGGCGTGTTTCCAGAGTTTTCTTCACAGTTTACTTCGGTAAACCTAATATAGCTCGCGCGGTTCGGTCTTACGACTAGGCCGGTCAAGAGGGTTACATTTGGTGGTATCAGAGACATGTTATGATTGTTGGGGGTGGGTTATGGTTGGTTATGTATGTTGGAAAGTTGTTTGAAATGTATGTTGATTGAATTGACTTGATTGCTATACACAGTGATGGATTGTATGTTATATGCCATGTTGGAGTATGATTTGAGACACATTGCCTTATTACTACTAATGAAAAATATTTTTGATTTTAAATGGAAGTCATGGACCCTTGCTTGAAGATGACCTAATTATTTTTATTTTGGTGTTATCATGCCATAGATTCTTTGTTTACAATGCCACCGAGGAGAGAATTACGTTTTAATGCTAATGGGGGGAGGCAAGATGACAAGAATAATGTTGTGCCTGAGGGGTTGCCACCTCCTCCACTAAATCCACCTGTGGGTGTGGAACAAGTACCACCTGTGCAAGCTGGGCCAGCACTAGGTGATATGACGCCTTTGATATAGGCAATGACAGGAGCGTTCCAGGCCGTGATGGCTAGAGTACAGGTACCTGCACTAGCACCGGTTGCTGCTGCTAATTTGGGATTACCCTTAAGCGTTTATGTGGCCTGGGAGGAGTCGAGTTTAGAGGGTTGTTGCCTGAGGCTTCTGAGGAGTGGTTTGCCAGCATGAATCATATTTCTTATCAGATGGGTTGTTCTGATTCTCGTAAGATGGGATGTGTTGTATCTCTGCTGCAGGGAGATGCGTATAGCTGGTGATTGCAAGTATAGAGGCTGACAATGTAACATGGGAAACCTTCCGGAAGAAGTATCTCGGAGCTAGATACGAAGATGAAAAGAAATGCGAGTTCATGGCTTTGGTGCAGGGGGATATGTCAGTATCTAAGTATGAGATACAATTTGTGAGGCTGAGTCAGTATGCTTCTGAGTTAATGCCTAATGAAAGGAGCCGTTGTGACCGCTTCCATTACGGATTGACGTATGAGGTTAAGACATATATGTTGGCTGCTGAGTATGTTGATTTTGATGTATTGGTTTCGAGAGCCAAGGATATTGAGCAGAGTTTAGGTTTGACATCCCGTGCTAGAGGATCTGGTCATGGTAAGAGAGCTGCTGATGCTAATGCTGGGGGTGGCCGATATAAGAGGCACCGTGATCAGAGATATCGATCCAAGCTTGGGAGAAGAGGTCAGCTAGGGTAGAGTTTCAGAGGTGGAATACCCGAGTGTGTTCATTGTAGGAAGAAGCATTTGAGGGTTTCCTGGAGGTCAGATAGAGTTTGCTGGGGTTGTGGATCTCGAGACCATGTTAGACGAAATTGCCCTCAGATTGGACGAGCTGGGCCAGTTCCTATGCCTGTTGCAGCTAATGCTTGCTGGAGTTGTAGGTCGGCTGATCATGTGAGGCGTGACTGCCCTTTGTCAGCTAGAGATGCGCATGCTCCTACATTTATTGTGGTTGTCCCGAGAGGACAAAGGCGTGGACGAGGATATTTTCAGCCGATAAATGGTGGGTGTAGGACTGTGGCACACACTGTTGCTATTTAGCCAGAAGGTGGTGGTCCCGCGAGGGTGCATGCACATCGCGAAGGATGCAACAATACTGATGTGATTGTAGTACCTTTACTTTGCAATCTTTGCCGTTATTTTCTTTGGTTGATTCTGGTTCCATCATTTGTATATTCTTAGTGAGCATGCACAGTTGCTTGATACCTATGGAGATTTTGAATGTTGGGGTTCGAGTAACTAGTTCTTTGGGTGAGATGGTTGTGGTTAGGAAGTTATACCAAAGGTGTCCTTTGATGGTGCAAGACCATGTGTTCGTTGTGGATCTGATGGAATTGCCATTCCATGGTTTTGATGTAATATTAGGGATGGATTGGCTATACGAGCATAGGGCAATTGTGGATTTTGAAACCAAACAGACATCCTTGCGTCTTGCTGATGATTATGAAGTTGCGGTGGTTGGCGAGAACATAAAGTTACTGACCAATGTTGTTCCAGCTTTAGAAACAAGTCAGATATTGGAACACAAATGTTAGGCATATTTGGCCTATGTTATGAATCTTGGATGTAAGGATGTGCGGGTGCAGGACATCCGTACAGTTTGTGATTTTCCAAGAATTTTCCCTGAAGAGTTACCAGGGTTACCGCCAGATAGGGAGGTGGAGTTTAAAATTGAGACGTATGTTGATTCGGTACCGGTGTCCATTGTGCTGTATCACATGGCACCTAAGAAGTTGAAAGAGTAAAGACACAACTCCAGGAGTTGCTTGATCGGGGGTTTATTAGACCTAGTGCTTCACCCTAGGGTGCACCAGTGTTATTTGTGAAGAAGAAAGATGGCACAATGAGGATGTGTATCGATTATTGGCAACTGAATAAGTTGACGATTAAGAACAAATATTCCTTGCCATGGATTGACGATTTGTTTGATCAATTCTGAGGTGCACCAGTATTTTCTAAGATTGACTTGAGATCGGGATATTATCAGTTGAAGGTGAAGGGTGAGGATATGCGAAAGACTGCCTTTCTTATGAGGTATGGGCATTACGAGTTCTTAGTGATGTCGTTTGGGTTGACCAATGCACTAGCTGCGTTTATGGATATGACGAATTGGGTGTTTCATGAGTACTTGGACCAATTTGTGGTAGTGTTTATTGATGATATTCTTATGTACTCTCATACTGAAAAAGACCATGATGAGCACTTACGGATTGTGCTTCAGAAATTGCTGGATAATCAATTATATGTTAAGTTGAGGGAATCCATATGGATATTATCGTCGGTTTGTACATATGTTGTCGGCTGAGGGAATCCGTGTGGATCCACAAAAGATTGAGGTTGTGGTGAGTTGGAAGCCACCTAGGTCAGTGACAGAGGTGCGTAGTTTCCTTGGGTTGGTTGGATATTATCGCCGGTTTGTAGATGGATTTTCGAAGTTTGTTGCACCTTTAACCAAGTTGTTGCAGAAGAACGTTCGTTTTGAGTGGACAGAGGATTGTCAACAAGATTTTGAAAAGTTAAAGGAAGCTTTGACGCAAGCTCCAATCTTGATTCAACCTGAGTCAGGAAAAGAGTTTGTGGTATATAGTGATGCACCCTATGTGGGTTTAGGGTGCATGTTGATGCAAGGTGGGAAGGTGGTGGCTTATGCATCTAGGCAATTGAAGGTGCATGAGCATAACTATCCTATTCATGATCTTGAGCTTGCCACGGTGGTGTTTGCGTTAAAGATTTAGAGGCATCATCTTTATGGTGAGAAGTGTGTAGTGTACACGAATCAAAAAAGTTTGAAGTATTTGATGTCGCGGAAAGAGTTGAATCTTAGGCAACGATGGTGGTTAGAGTTGGTTAAAGATTATGACTTGACCATTGAGTATCATTCGGGTAAAGAGAATGTGGTAGTGGATGCCTTGAGTAGAAAAGCTGTGGTTGAGTTGAGAGCTATGTTTGCTCGGTTGAGTGTAACCCGTGATGGAGGTTTGTTGGCCGAGTTGCAGGTGATGCCATCGCTGTCACAAATGATAAAGGAGAAACAACCGTATGATGATGAGTTGGTACCTCATGTTAGGGATATCTTGGATGGGAAATCATCAAATTTTCATTTTAATGATGATGGGTGTTGTGTTTTAAGGACCGGGTAGTGGTGCTGTAGGATGAGGAGTTGAGACGTTTCATCTAGACCGAGGCTCATTCTAACCCTTTTGCTATGCATCCCGGTAGTACCAAGATGTATCGGGGTTTGAAGAAGGAGTATTATTGGGTTGGTTTGAAGAAGGATGTGGTTGATTTTGTTGCTACATGCATGGTGTGTCAGCGTGTTAAAGTTGAGCATCAATTTCCTTTCGAGTTGTTGCAACCGTTGAGGATACCAGAATAGAAATAGGAGAGAATCAATTTTGTGTCGGGGCTACCTTTGACACTGACTAAAAAGAATTCCATTTGGGTGATCGTGGATCAGTTTACGAAGTGTGCACATTTTCTGCCGGTGCATACGACGTATACTTTGGATAAATTGGCTAATCTTTACATCGTAGAAGTCATGAAGTTACATGGAGTGCCTAAGTCGATTGTGTCCAATAGAGATCCGAGGTTTACAACAATGTTCTAGGAATGTTTGCATCGAGTCCTAGGTACCCGATTGCATTTTAGCACTTCGTATCATCCACAAACAGATGGACAGTCTGAGCGTGTGATCCAGGTCTTCAAGGATATGTTGAGGTGTTGTATTATTGAGTTCCAAGGAACCTGGGAAAATCAGTTGCCGATGGTGGAGCTCTCTTATAATAACAGCTATCATACGAGTATTCAAATGTCACCGTATGAGGCCTTATATGGTAGGAGGTGTCATACGCCTTTGTGTTGGGCGGAGGTTGGGGAGAAGTATATTTCGATGCCCCATGTGTTGAAAGACACTTGTGAGAAGGTGAAGCTTGTATCTGATTGCTTGAAAGCGGCATTCGATCGATAGAAATCCTATGCAGATTTAAAGCATAGAGAAGTGGAGTATGCTATTGGTGACAAAGTGTTTTTGAAGGTTTCACCTTGGAAGAAAGTGATGCGCTTTGGGCATAAAGGGAAGTTGAGTCCGATGTTTATCGGGCCGTATGAGATTTTGGATCGTGTGGATCCCGTAGCTTATCGGTTGAGGTTGCCTCCCGAGCTGGAAAAGATTCATAATGTGTTCCACGTTTCGATGTTTCAGAGGTGTCGGTCAGATCCCTCTCATGTTATGTCGATTGAGGATGTTGAGTTGAGGCCGGATCTGACTTATGATGAGGAACCAGTAGAGATCCTTGATACCAACAGTAAGGTTCTACGTGGGAAGACGATAGAGCTTGTTAAAGTGTTATGGCGGCATCGAAGAGTTGAGGAGCCTACTTGCGAGAGTAAGTCGGACATGAAAAAGTAATTTTTGCATCTTTTTCCTCCAGGTATTGAGGACAAAATTTCTTAAGAGGGGAGAGTTGTAACGCCCCGATTTTGGGCTTAGGAGGTTTGGGGAACGGTTTAGTCGGTCCGATGGACCGGGATTAGAGATTTGAGTTGGATTCGGGATTTAAATTGGATTAAATATTTTTATTGAAGATAAAACTATGGAAAAATAGTCTAAAGTCATTATTAAATATATAAATGATTTTGGTAAAAACAATTTTGGAAAATGAAATTCGAAAATGGGACATTTTGGGTTAGTGACCAAAATGCAAGTTTGCAAAACTGTTTTTAGTGATTGTTTTGAAAATGGGTCAAAACTTTGAATCTTTAAGGAGCTATTAATCCAAAATGGTTTCATCAGACTTCTCCCTTTAATTAACTATTTTTAATTAAGTTTTGAGAGGTATAAATAAGGAGAGAATTAATTAAACACAATGAAGGCTTTTAAAAGAATTTCATGTAACTAATTTTGTAACTTCTTTTCTCCCAAATTTTCTCCAGCCAAACATATTTCCAGCTTCAATTTCTTTAGGTAAAATTAGGATTTCAAAGAGTTTTTGATTTCCAATTGATTTCTAAAGCTTTTACATCAAATACTTATTATTTCTACCTTGATTTTCATGGTTTATAAAGCAATTAAGGGGAGAAATCAGCATTGGAGATAAGGATTTGTTCTTCTCCTCTAATGAAAGGTTCTTTACTGAAATTCCTAAGTTCTTGATCCATTTTATATCATTTTCATTGGGTTTTGATTAATTAAACTCAGACTTATGGTTTAATTGATGGTTTATGATGAAAAATTGAAAAAATTCGTAGTGATCTGTTTTTGCTGAGTTAAGGATTGGTCTATACCTTGATCTTGATGTTTAATATGATAATGAAGTGAGTTTTGATGATAGAATCCCAAAATCTATTGAATCTCTAGTTTGGTAGTTAAGAGATTTTGAGGTGTTGGGGTTAATTTTTGGTTGCTGGAGGTATAAGGTTGTTTTAGGTTGTTGTTTTAATGTTATTTGAAGGTTGAGATTCGTAGTTGCGGGCTGGGTTAAGGTTTTTGGTAAATCGATGATGTTTTCGGTTATTAAGATAGAGTGTTGTGGAGGGCTATAGTTGGGTGCTATTAATTGTTGTATTGTTGTGAGTTTGGATGCATTGTAATGCGTTGAACTCTCTGTTATGATGTGTTTGAAATAAGGGAAAGTAGTTTGAAAGCGAATCTTGGTGTTGAAGGGTTGCCGAAGGCTTGATTTGACATTAGAAAGGAAGGCGTTGCTTTGTCGGTGAGTGAAACGGATAAGAATGGCTTTTCAAAGATTTGAAAAGGTTTAATAGGAATCTAGACTAGGCTTGATACACTGATCTAAGACTCGAAAGTAAGTGAAGTGGATTTCTCTCTCTCGATTTCAGTTGGCAGATGATTTATGAATGCACTTGTTAAATGATTATTTACCTCCTATTTTATACATGGAATGAGCATGGTTTAATGCTGGAAATCGATATGAAATGATGATAAATGCGTTTGGAAAGTAATGTATGATTTTAAAGAATGTTTATGAACATGGCTTATACGTTGTTTAATGTACAATGAAATGATTTGAATAATGCATAAGAAAATAGTGAGGTATGTTTATAAAAGTGGATTATATTGGCAAGTGATGAATCGAAAATGTTATGGAAATGTTATCGGATATAATTGGCCGGTCATAGGATTTAAAGTGCACTATAATAAGTCGATCGTGGTTGTAGAGGTAGTACGAGAGGTACTTACTCCGATCATGTGAATCCCAATGTTGTTGAGGTAACAATTAGATGGCTTTTACTCTAGCCATGAGCTGTAGAGGTTGATGCGTCGAATGTGTTTACTCCAAGTTAGATGATTAGCCTTGGTAGTGTAGAGGTGGTGTATGTGTTGCACGACTCCATGGCAATGAGCTGCAAGAGATTACGAGATCTCTTGGGAAATCTGTGTATCTGATGTTACCGATGTTAATGATGGTTTTATGGAAATGTTGTTGTTGAGATGGATCACTTGTAAGCCAATATAATGTTTTAAATGTATCATGTTGATGGATTGATTTGGAATAAAGTGTTTACACATATTTTACTCCTTAAGCTTTGCATATGGGATGTTATGCATAGGAAAGGCTTAAGTAGAGGAAATTGCATATGTGATTATGGTGTGGAATCCATGATACATGTTGCATAGGGTTTAATATGCTAATTTTGTAAAGACTAAGTGCATGTTTTGAAAGAATGGCATGATTGTTTTGAAATGGATTTTAATTGCATTGGATGATGGTTTGTATTTTGAGTGTTCCTCACTAAATAATGATTGATTATGCTCTCTTTTATCATCAATACAGATTGATTGAATGCAAGTGGCCTAGCAAGCAAGGAGGAGATTCCAAGACTTTATTTACCAAAGTATGTTTGGGTTTTAAAGTAGTAATAAATGCAATGTGGCTTAGATGATGTAGGTACTTTCTCTTTATAGTCCTTGCCGTTGTATTCGTTAGTTGATTCTGGTTCTACCCATTCTTACATCTTGTGTGAGCATGCCCCGTTGCTTGGTATACCTGTTGAAATTCTAAATGTGGGTGTTAGAGTGACCAGTTCTCTTGGGGAGACAGTTGTAGTTAGGAAGTTGTATCGTAGGTGCCTGTTGATGGTTCAAGGCCATGTTTTTGCTGTGGATCTGATGGAGTTGCCATTCCATGGCTTTGATGTTATTGTGGGCATGGATTGGTTGACCGAGCATCAAGTCGTGGTGAATTTTGAGACTAAATGGATATTTTTTAGGTTGTCGGATAATTTCGAGGTGATGGTTGTTGGTGAGAATGCCAAGTTCTTGTCCAATGTTGTTTTGGCTTTGGAAGCGAGTCGGATGCTAGGTTCCAGATATAAGGCTTTCTTGGCCTATGTGATGAATCTTGGTTTAAAGGAGTTGAGGGTGCAGGATATCCGTACCGTATATGAGTTTCTAGTTTTTTTCTGGAAGAATTATCGGGGTTGCCACTTGATCGTGAGGTAGAGTTTGGCATTGAAACCTATACGGATGCAACACCGGTGTCTGTTGCTCCGTACCGCATGGCCCTGAAGGAGTTGAAGACGCAATTGCAGGAGTTGCTTGATTGTGGGTTCATTAGACTAAGTATTTCACCGTGGGGCGCACCGGTGTTGTTTGTAAAGAATAATGATGGTATGTTACGGTGTGTATAGATTATCGGTAGTTGAACAAGTTGACAATAAAGAACAAGTATCTATTGCCGCTAATAGATAATCTGTTTGATCAGTTCAGGGGTGCTTTAGTGTTTTCTAAGATAGATTTGAGGTATGGGTACTACCAGTTGAAGGTGAAGGATGTGGATGTACCCAAGACAGCTTTTTGTAAGAGATACAGGCATTATGAGTTTCTTGTGATGCCATTTGGTTTGACCAATGCACCTGCTGCTTTCATGGACATAATGAACCGGGTGTCCCATGAGTTATTGGATTAGTTTGTGGTGGTGTTTATCGATGATATCCTAGTGTACTCTCTTACTGAGGAGAATCATGATAGACATTTACAGATTGTGCTTCAGACGTTGTTGGCTAATCAATTGTATGCCAAGTTAAGCAAGTGTGAGTTTTGGCTTAGGGGGGTTGTTTTCCTTGGGCATGTTGTGTCGGTCGAGGGAATTCGTGTTGATCTGCATAAGGTTGAGGTTGT
Source organism: Hibiscus mutabilis (assembly GCA_019671005.1). Lineage (NCBI taxonomy): Eukaryota > Viridiplantae > Streptophyta > Magnoliopsida > Malvales > Malvaceae > Hibiscus > Hibiscus mutabilis. The sequence continues at coordinate 14,756,350 of CM033749.1, read as the reverse complement.
GATGAGTTGAAAGGTGCCTAAGTCAGTAACAGAAGTCCAGAGTTTTCTTGGTTTGGCCGGTTATTACCATAGGTTTGTGGAAGGGTTCTCCAGTTTGGCTGTACCCCTAACTAAGTTGTTACAGAAGAATGTTCGGTTTGAGTGGATGGAGGATAGACAAAAAGCTTGCAAAAGGTTGAAGGAAGCTTTGACGCGGGCTCCAATCTTGGTTCAACCTGAATCGGGAAAAGAGGTCGTTGTTTATAGTGATGCGTCATATCTTGGCCTTGGTTGCGTGTTGATGCAAAAAGGTAAGGTAGTTGCGTATGCATATAGGCAGTTGAAGGTGCATGAGCGTAATTACCCTACTCATGATCTTGAGCTTGACGTGGTTGTGCTTGCCTTGAAAATCTGGAGGCATTACCTTTATGGCGAGAAGTGTGTGGTTTATACGGATCATAAGAGCTTGAAGTATTTGATGTCCCAAAAGGAGCTGAATCTTAGGTAACAGAGGTGGCTTGAATTGCTTAAGGATTACGAGTTTACCATTGAATATCATCCGGGAAAAGCCAACGTTGTGGCGGATGCTTTGAGTAGGAAACCATCTGTGGAGTTGAGAGCTATGTTTGTTCATTTGAGTCTGATGGGTAATGGTGGTTTGTTGGCTAAGTTGAAAGCAAAACCGTCCTTGTCCCAGTTGATCAAGGAGAGGCAACCACATGATGAGAGTTTGGTGCCGCATGTGAAGGATATCATGGATAGAAATCCTACAGGTTTTCATTTCAATGACGATGAGGTGTTGTGTTTTAAAGGTTGGATTGTGGTGCCTAAAGATGAAGAGTTGAGGCGTACCATTCTGACCGAAGCGCATGCTAGTCCTTTTACTATGCATCCCGATAGTACTAAGATGTATTGTGGGTTGAAGGAAGAGTATTATTGGGTTGGGCTGAAGAAAGATGTGGCTGATTTTGTTTCTCGTTGCATGGTATGTCAGCGAGTTAAGGCTGAGCATCAGTTTCCTTCCGGGTTGTTGTAATCATTGAGGATACCATAATGGAAGTGGGAAAGGATCACCAAGGATTTTGTGTCTGGATTTCCTTTGACACTGACCAAGAAGGATTCCATTTAGGTGATTGTTGATCGTTTACGAAGTGTGAGCATTTTGTGCCAGTGCATACTACGTATACCTTAGATAGGTTGGTTGATCTGTACATCTCTGAGGTTGTGTGTTTGCATGGGGTACCTAAATCCATAGTTTCGGATAGAGATTCGTATTTCACGGCAAGGTTTTGGATCTGTCTGCATCGTGCTCTGGGGACAAGACTGAATTTCAGCACTTCGCATCATCCTCAGTCGGATGGTCAGTCAGAGCGTGTGATTCAGGTTCTCAAGGATATGTTGAGGTGCTGCATTATTGAGTTCCAGGGAATGTGGGTGAAGCAACTGCCATTTGGTGGAGTTTGCTTATAATAACAGTTATCAGGCTAGTATACAAATGGCACCGTATGAGGCGTTGTATGGAAGGAGGTGTCGTACGCCCGTGTGATGGGCTGAGGTTGGGGAGAAGCATCTTTCATTGCATGATGTTTTAAAAGGCACGTGTGAGAAAGTAAAGTTGATATGTGAGCGCTTGAAAGAGACTTCATACCGTCAAAAATCCTACATGGATTTGAGGTGTAGATATTAGAGTATGTTGTTGGTTACAGAGTGTTTTTGAAGGTATCGCCTTGGAAAAAGGTGATGCATTTTGGGCGGAAAGGGAAGATTAGCCCGAGGTTTATTATACTATATGAGGTTGTTGAGTGTGTGGGTCCTGTCGCTTACCGTTTGAGGTTACCTCTTGATTTGGAGAGGATTCATGATGTGTTTTATGTTTCGATGTTGCGGAGGTATCCGTCGGATCGCTCGCATGTTATGCCATTGGAAGATATAGAGTTGAAGCCAGACCTATCTTATGATGAAGAACCAGTAGAGGTTCTTGATACCAGCAGTAAGGTTCTTCGTGGCAAGACGGCTAAGCTTGTAAAGGCGTTGTGGAGGCACATCGGTGTTGAGGAGGCCACGTGGGAACGCAAGTCAGAGATGCTCGGGCAGTTCTTGTATCTATTTCCTCTAGGTAAATTTCGAGGAAGAAATTTATTAAGTGGGGGAGAGTTGTAATGCCCCGATTTTGGGCCTAGCAGTTTTGAGGTTTATTAGACGGTCCGGTGGACCAGGTTAGAGATTTGAGTCGAGTTCGGGACTGTATATTTTCGGTAAGATAAAAATGTAGAAAAATAGTTAAAAATCATCTTTTAATATATATTGATTTTTAGTGGAATCAATTTTGGAAAATGGAATTTGGAAATGTGACATTTTGGTTAGTGACCAAAATGCGATTTTTGAAAACTGTTGTAAGTGACTAAAATGAAAATGGTCAAATTCTTAGAATCCTTAAGGAGCTAAATTACCAAGTTTTTGCTGGTGGTTTCTCCCTTCAATTAAATCATTTTAAACATGTCTGTTAAAGGTGGTTTAAGAGGGATTAAAATATCTACGTTAGTTATTTGCTTTTAAAGAAAATTTACGTAACTTTTTCCTAAACCTTTTCTCTCAACTTCTTTTCTGCCAAACACTCAGAATTTCATCAAAATCCAGAGGTGAAAGATTCTTTTCACTTAGGTTATTGATTCTAACTTGATTCTTTAACTTTGTTTTACAAAATCTCATTGAAATTTTACGTTTTCTTAGCTTTAAACAAGCAAATTGAGGGAGAAATCACATAACATGGGTAAGGTCAGTGATCTCCTCTATTAAATGGTTCTTTATTGATATTCCCAAGTATTTGATCCTTGATTTATGGTTTATAATCTGATTTTATGTTTTTATATAGATTTAATTGGGTAAATTTGATGGAATGATGAAAGATTCGAATTGAATCTAATTTCCAATGTTATAAAATGTTTTTGAACATATTTTGGACTTTTAATGATGTTGATAAGTCGATTTTATCAATAGAATCCTAAAACTCTTGAATCTCTAATTGTTTAGGTTGCTAGATTTGTGTTTTTGAGGTGTTATGGTGGTTGTGCATTTGCTGAAGGTGTTAGGTTGATTTGATTCTGTTTCTAGATGTTAATTGATAATAAAAAGTGGTGTTAGATTGTTAGGTTGTGGCTGGGTTGTGTTTGGAAAGGATTAGTTGAAGTTTTCGGTTGTTGTGGTTGGGTAATTGTGAGGTGAATGCAAGAATTTGTGTGGATTTGTTGTTGTAGTGTTGTAAATGCATGGAGATGCACTAATCCTATGTTGTTTTGTGGTTTAAACAGGGGAGGCTGTTTTGGAAGCGAACGGTATAGCATTGGAGGCTTCACGTATCGGTGAGTGAGAACATGGATTCCAGCTTTGGAATGTTTTAAGGCAGTTTATGGGAGTTTAAACTTAGCTTGATATGCTGGTTTAAACTCGAAAGTAAGTAAAAATGGATATTCTCTCTCGGTTGTGCTAGTGTTAATTGGTTTTATGCACTTGTTTTGATTTACATGTTACTTTTGTTTAAGCATGATTTAAAGTATTTGATATACTATTTATAAGTATGAATTGCTGAAGGATGCACATGATAAGTGATCCTTGTAAGTATGGTTTATACTTGTGGTTTAAAGGATGGTTGTTGCTTTGGAAAAATGGGTTGGTTAATGATTGTTAAGAAAAGTGAGGCAAATGTTAAATGGTTAATTATATTAGCAAGTGATGTGGTTTTAAAATTGTTATCAGATATAGTTGGTCGGCCATAGGATTGAGTGCACTATAATAAGTTACCTTGGACGTTGAGGGGTTTAGATTCGTGTACCGAAAACTCCATCCGAGTGCCCTAGCGGTAGAGGGGTTAAATAGTATTGTAGACTCCCGTTAGTGGATTAAGCGTCTAACCGATGATTGGGGTTGGTGTCCCCGTGATGTGAAAGGTGTACCCGGATGGTAATGTACCACAATTGTTATTGTGTCGCTATTTCGGTTGAGATGGCTTGAAGTGTTGGTTGAACACTTGTTGAATCCGTGTATCCGATGAACTCTTTTGTTAATGGACTTGTTTAATGATCACTTGTAAGCCAATATAATTGTTAATGTATCATTCAAAGGTTTATCTTGTATAATGTGATTTGTACATGTTTACTCTTTAAGCATTGCATATGGTAGTTATGCATGGGAGGGCTTAAATTGAGGTTGAGCAATGGGACTTGCTGCTGGTTAATGATACATGTTGCATATGGTCAATACGCTGGTTTTAAAGATGTTAAGTGCGTGGTTTTAAAGGCATGATAATGTTTTAAAGGTTGTTTGAAATAAGTTTCAATGTAATGTTGAGAAATGATTTTAAATGCATTGATGGTGTTTTGTTTGTGAGCTCTCCTCACTAAGCCTTGTGTGCTTACGCTCTTATTGTCCATCAATGCAGAGAATTGAGAGCTTTGGAGGCAGCAAGGAGCAAGGGATCCTAGCAAGACTTATTTACCAAAGTATGTTTGGACTATACTATAAGTAATAAAGGTAATTGGGTACTTGTTTTGGTTTTGGGAGATGTTTTGATAAACCTCATGTTTGAGCAAGTTAGTTTGATTGCTCTAAAGTTGTAGATGGCCTTTATGGTTTTTTTGGTGATGGTTTGAAGTTTCATGTTTTACTTGAATGGTTTTCTAGGTTGCATGCCTATAGATTTACGTTTGTTGCAAAATGCCATGAATTGATGTTGAATCTAAGATACTACGCTATGAATTGTAGCCTGAATATATTGGATGTATGCTAGAAGCATGTTAGGGTGTTTTGGATAGATTAAAAGCTTGTTAAACCAGCTAAATGTGACATTATAGGCTCAGGCGTACCGGTACGCAGGGGACCGTATCGGTACGGTTAGGCAAAATCAAGAATGTTGTTTCAATACGGGCTTGTGTGCATCGGTATGGTTAGGCAAAAATAAGCATAGTGGTTTGATACGGGCTTGGGTGTTTCAGTACGGATTTTCTCTACTGAATTATGCTTTTTGAGAAAAACTCGCATACCGAAACACTATCATACCGTATCGGTACGATTGTCAAACATTTTTGATCTGCCAGCTAGGCGTACCGAAACGGGTTACAGTGTATCAAAATAGTCAGGCTTGTATAAGGCACCGTATTGAGACAGTGGCATGCGTATCGGTACGGTTGTTTGTTAATTTAGTTAATGTCATGGAAGTGGAGTTCTATTTTCTAGCGTTTTAGTCCCTAAATGTTATAGATGCAATTGAATGAGTTTGAATGTTCGAATCGAGCTGGTTTTTGACATGAGAGCATGAAACATGCTTAATTAAAGGTTGGTAACTTAAAAATCTGCTAAATCCCTGTAGTTTAATCAAATTGCAATTTGGCCCCTAGTTTGCAATTGAGCCAATTAGATGTCAAATTGACGCCCGATTGAGTTGGGTTTTCACCTGATGTCAATATAAACATATAGGTTAATGATTTTGTATTTAGACAAGATAAAAGAAAAAATGGTCGCGTTTCGGGTTCTTTTATAATGGTTTACCTCGGTAAACCTAATGTAGCTCACTCGGTTTGATCTTGCGACTAGGCCAGATCGAGGGGGTTACAATAATGCTCTGCATCATTAGGAAAAAAAGAGCGTAAGCACACATGCTTAGTGAGAATGCTCATAAAACAATGATGCACGTAAATTCCTTTTAAAACTAAACACTTGTTTTCAAACCATGCTTACGACCAAAGCATTTCCATTGATTCCAAATCAAAACATGCATATTAACCTTATGCAAAAGCATTTACAAATCACATGCTTAAATCCCAAAGCATTAGATCATATTACCTTGATTAAATCCCCAAAGCATTATAAAATAGGTTCAACACATAACTTTCATATATTGGCATTTATAGTAACCCCAGATAGACAACCTCTATCCCCGGATAGTGGGCCGCTATCCTTGATTAGCCGACCACTAATCATTGGTTAACCAACCGCTAAACATACATATCGAATACGTGGATATCTCATGATGACCGGTCGCCATCAAACCCATACCATGCCGACCGCAAGATCAACATCAACAAGTGGAACAAACTGCTCAACCCAAGTGATAACATCACAGTCCGAGTAGCCAATCACTATACCTCAAGGACCTTTAACCACGATTGATTTTAAACATATTATAGTGCACTTTATCCTATGGCATGCCAACTATATCCGGATGTTTTCTCATCATGTCACATAGCCAATATATCATTTACAAAACCATTTACTCACTGTTTTACAATGCATTAAACAAGATTACCATATATGCAAGCCACATTGCCAAAGTAATACCACATTCCCGACCGGAATGAAAACCAATGCTCATTAGCACTTCATATACTTTAAAACCACTGCACATGTATTCAAAACCATGCATTTACAGTAAGTAAATCGAACCATGTTTAGAACCAAAGCATGAATTACACATGCTCATATCTGAACTGATATTAAAGAGCAAAAGAGGGAAAAATACTTTCGAGCTTAGGTAAGTGTTTCAAGCTTAACCTAAACTCCCATAAACACTTTCAAACCTTTGAAAGACTTTTAAAACCATTTCCACTCACCGATTACACTCCGCCTTGCTCGCCAATGCAAATTGAACTCCCGGCAAGCAACAATCCACCTCAAGCTACTTCGCTTTGATTATCCCCTGTTTTGGCCACACAAAACCAGAGGAAACATGCATCAAAACGAGTCCAAGCCATTGCCTCAAAGAAATTACCCACAACTCACAAGTTGCCCACTCAAAAACCATCCGAAACTTATCGAAATCAACCTCAAACACTTTCCAATCTTAACCCAGCAACAATACAACGATTCAATACATCAAATATCAGTAAATAACATCTAAAAACCCTTCTTCAACATCCTTTTACTTCCAGCAATGATTAAACTCCATTAACATCACAAAAACCCTTAACTAACAACCATTAACATTAGGGATTCAACTAGTTTCGGGATTATATTGATAAAACCAAGCCTTCAACATCATTAAACACTAAAAACATGATCTAATATGATCAATAAACCAAAAAAATAGATCCAACTCAAAAATATGACAATTTCCCCAATCCCAACATAAGTACGCCAATTTTTCTTAATTAAACTATCAAAACCCAATAGAAAACAATTATAAAGATTTAATAATTTGGGATTTCAGTAAAGAACCTTTCATTAGATGAGAAGGACAAACATTACCTCTAATGGATGCTTTCTCCCTTAATTGGATGATTTACATGAGAAAACAAAGTTAAAACAATAAGGTTTTGATAAACAATCAACAAAAAATCATTTGCAAATCAAAGGATTAAAGAAAACAAGATTTTACCTTAAGATTCAGAAGAAGAGCATGGTGTTTAGCTGGAGAGATTTTGAGAGAAAGTTAGTTACGTGATTTTTGTTTTAAAGATTTAATTATCAAATTAATTCTCCCCAACCTATTTATATTTTCCAAAACACTTATAAAATAGACAATTAAGGGATAAAGTCTGAGATTAGACTTTTGGACAATTAGCTCCTTAAAGATTCGAAGTGTTGACTCTTTACAAAACAATTACTAAAAATAGTTTTCAAAGTTTACATTTTGGTCACTAGTCCAAATGTTCGATTTTCAAAACTCATTTTACAAAATTGATTTGACCACAGTCATTAATATATTAAATAATGATTTTAGAACATTTTTCTATATTTTTATCACCTTTAAAAATATTTAATCTGATTTGATCTCAAAATTGACTTGAATCCCTAATATCGGTCTATCAGACCCTGAACTAACCCCAAAACAACTAGACCCAAAACTGGGGGTTACACTCTTGGCTTCTCACATGATACATCTGAGCAGAGGCCTTTGAATCCTGTCTGTTTGACGCCTTAGCTGAGCTATTGGGTCTCCCCGTAGCTCCCAATGAACCCTGCTTTGATCTTTTACCTTGATAAGATTGAGCAGGTGATGTTGTAGTGGTTGGTGTGGCAATAGGCTTGTTGGTGTTTAATGAACAATCTCGGATAAAATGGCCCTGTTCACCACAGAAATAGCAAGTTCAGACTGCTTGCGACATTGTCCCGTAGGATGCTTGTTCTGGAAATAGTTGCATATTGGATGTGGTATGGCCCGTCTCGAACCTCCAGTACTCTCAACTGAAGTAGCCTTGGAAAATGACTGGGTCATCATCTGCGGCCTAACAATATTCCTGGATAGGGAAGGCTGAGAATAAATATTCTGCTTCGGACCTCGATACTTCCCTCTCTTGTTAGGCTTTGGAGGATGAGAATCATCATATTGCCTCTTCTCAGATTTGCTAGATCCTCCAAACCTCTGTTCCTTCTAAGCAGCTTCGGTGGCCTTGACCTAATTCACCAGGTCTTAAAAGTTGGTGATGCCCAGTGTTGTGAACATAGGACGCAACTCGTCACTGAGCCTAACAATGAACATTCTACACTTCTCTTCCTTTTTCTTGATATATTCAGCTCCATATCGGCAGTACTTGCAAAAGTCATGGATGTACTGCTCCACAGGTCGTCCACCTTTCTTGAGATGGAGGAAGGTATTACGCCTCTCCGCGAGGTAGTACTCACTGATATATTTCTTACAAAATTCTCAAAGAAAGAACTCCCAATTTACAGCTTCTTCAAAGACCGTAAGAATAGTAGTCTCCCACCATTGAAGTGCCTCGTCGACCTGCAACGCGAAGGTACACTCTATCTTGTGTTCATCCGACCACTATAGCTGCTTATTCAGGACTCGCAACATATAATCCAACCAGTATTCAGTAATCTCGGGATTGTCATCATCCTGACCAGTAAAGGTGTAAGCCCGATACTGAGATAGCTTGTCAATAGGGGCTCGAACATATTAGATGACTGGTGCAGTAGGCTGCATAGCCTGCTCGGCTCTCATAGAGGTCATAAACTGTTTGAACATGTCAGCCATGCTCTGATAACATTCAGCCTAAATAGTCATTGCATCCGGCTCAGGTTCTTGTACCAGAGGGTTTTGCTATGGTAGATGGTCTCCACCTCTAATCTCCTAACAGTGGGTAGAGGAGTCGGCAGCATGCTCGTCTATAAAAGCTTCATTAGAGTTAGTCATCTATAAGAAAGAGATCAGATTAGTTGGCAAGTCACAGTAACAATAATAACTCCTAGGTGACATAATGCAATGCGATAATAGTACAATAAACAATAGTTCAGTCCTAGAAACGACTAAACTCTAGCTCTGATAACATAAATGTAGCACCCCCTTCCCGGCTTGGTAGAGAACTGGGTTAGCGGACATTACCGATGAACAAAGTGATGATCAGTGCAATCAATATTCGATAAATTAATGTTTTCATGTTTTACAATAATGCAATAGCAATACAATAATCTTGATAACTCAGTACGAAGCTATATTGATCAATTCTAGACCAATTTTAAACTTTTACAAGTTTTAGGGACTAATCTATAAATTTAGTATTTTAGAGGCCCTTTTCTGAAATTAATTTTACTATACTGAAATTCAACCTATATTCAATGACCATACCAATTTCCATGTTAATCGAAGTTCATTTACCCATTCAATTACACTATTCAATGTTCAGTGACCAATATACAATGTTTTAAACTTATTCTAGTTAACTTTTAATAGATTTACTTGTATCAGTATCGGTACTCAAGAGGCCGTAACGATACGCTTGTGTCATGGCCATTAAAACAGTTAAGAGTCAATGAGCCCATATCGATATTGTGTCTACCTGTATCGATACGTAATGCATATTTTATAATTATCAGAATCTAATGAACAAGGCTCGTATCGGTACGGCTGGGGAACCGTATCGGCACGAGTTGACCATGCTGACTCGTTTCGATAGGCCCTAAAGACCGTATTGATGCATTTTGTCTTCCAAATTCAAATGTTGACTTTTTGTATTGATACACCCTTTGACGTATCAATACGTCATGTTGACCGATGTTGACTATGTCTAAATATGCATACCCGTATCGATAAGCCATCTCCCGTATCAATACGCCCTGCACTAAAATGACAGATTTGTTCTGGTTTTAATCCAATTTAGCCTATCAAACAATGTCCAAATGCAATGAAATTTTACCAGCAAATTAATATCAACAAAATCTACTGGCATGTCAAATTTCATGATCATATGAGTCCATTTACTATGATTTTACCTTTTAAGCCAAATATACATATATATAGCCAATATGTGTATAGGATAGAGGTAGTCTATCCGGGTCACTATAAATGCCAATATATGAGAAAGATCATGTGTTGAATCTTGTATAAAATGCTTTGGGATTTAAGCATGGCTTGATTAAAATGCTTTCGTATTTAAGCATGAAATATCTAGGATGTTATATGGAGACTATTATGTTTTGATTCGATTGGAATCATGAGAAAATGCTTTGGTAGTAAGCATGTTTTGGGAAAAGCAAGCATGTGTTTTTAAATGAATTTTAATGCATCATTGTTTTTGAGCCTCCTCACTAAGCATGTGTGCTTACGCTGTTTTTTTCCTAATGATGCAGAGCATTAAAGTACGAGCAACAAAGGAAAGGTTTGCAATGATCCAAGGGATAAACTGCTTTTGAGTATGAACTCGGTTTATGTTTCCGATTAATAAGGCAATGTGTTCGCCAATGTTTTTGGGATTTGTAACTCTGTTTTCTTATGGATTTTGAGTATGTTCTATGCTGGAATTTGTGGATGGTTGATGTTGCTAAGCTTGATGTTAATACTTTTTTGTAGTTGTAGATGATTGGTGGCTTAGGTATGCCTATAAAGCTTCATTGATGGTTGCCTTGTTGAGATGGTTTGAGCAAGTTTATTATGCGGTGTGGGTTGTGTTGTTATGATGCATATGCTGAGAATGGCTTATTTGTATAGTTTGGGATGTTTGGCAAAGTGTTTTTAGGAAACATGCCTTTAGAATATCATGGGATGTATGAATGCCAATTGGTTGATGAGCTTATGATGTTTAGGTTGCTATTGCATCTAGGTAGTGTTGTACGAGAGTTTGTGGCATAATATAATGGTTTAGTTTTGAAATTAACATGTTATATCAGCCATTTGTGACCATTCAGGTCCAGGTGTATCGGTATGCGTGTTCACGTATCGGTATGGGAAGCCATTTCGGTCTTGTGGTACCGGTACGTGGGCTAGGCGTTGCAATATGGTAATGTATCTTTGAAGTAGCGTACCGATACACGGGTTTGCATATCGGTACGAGAAGGCTGAGTTTGGCTTTGGGGTTTGGTACTCGGGTTGAGGATCGGTACAGGCCTTTGGTTTTGGTAAAGCGTATCGGTACGCAGGGTTGTCCAGGTACGAAAGTTGGCTACTAGAATTTGAAATGGAGAGGGTGTACCGATACCCAAGTGAGTGTACCAATAGCCAAGTGAGCATACCGATACCCGTGGAAGTTAAGTTGGTTAATAGTCTTAGTGAAGTTTTGATTTCTTTCGTTTTAGTCCCTGAATCTTGCTTTGTCAATTATTTTAACATGGATGATCGTTTGAGGTTGATATTTGACATACAAGCATGAATTGAACCAAATTAAAGGTTGGTAACTCTAATGTGTTTTGATGCTTTTGTTAGCATGGATCGACGTGAGACACGATTTATGGCTAATACTGCCGGAGTTGGGCAGAATAATGAGACAAAGAAGAATCTCCCTCATGTTTTACCTTCTTCTCATCAAATGGTTCCTCTAGTTGATGTTGGGGCAGGTGAAGCACCCCAGGTTCACCAAGTGCCAGTATATAGTGATTTGACTTCGTTAGTTTAGGCGATAATGAGAGCTTTTCAAGCAGCGATGGCTGGAGTGTAGGCATTGGCACCTGCTGTGGTGGAATATCAAGGTCTACCCTTGGAGCGTTTGAGGAGTTTGGGAGGTGAGGAGTTTCAAGGTTTGAGCCCTAAGGCAACTGAAGGTTGGCTGGAAAAGATAGTTTGTATCATAAATCAGTTAGGATGTAACGAGGAGCGCAAGTTGGGTTGCACCATATCTCTACTGCAGGGGAATGCATATCATTGGTGGGTGACCACAATTGCTGGTGTTCCTGAGGCAGATGTTACTTGGGAGTTCTTTCGGAGAGCTTTCAAGAGGAAGTATCTTGGTACCTAGTACTTGGATATGAAGAAGCGCGAGTTTATGTCGCTATCTTAAGGAGACATGACTGTTGCTAAATACGAGGTGGAGTTTTTTTGACTGAGTTGGTATGCTTTGAAGTTGGTTCTAGATGACCAGCAGAGATGTGACAGGTTTCATTATGGTATTGTTAAGGACATTAATATGTACCTCTTCGTTACGAATTACACGAATTTCGATGTGTTAGTCAATTAGGCCAAGGATATCGAGTAGTCCTTGGGTGCTTCAGTTCAGGCCGCAGGTGTAAACTTGGGTAAAAGAGTGTTAGACTCTAGTTATTCTGGGAGACAGAATAGGAAGTTCAGGGACAAGAGGCATAAGCTAGATCATAGGCGTGGTGGTGGAGTTGGCCAGGATGTTCAGGGAGCTCGTGTTACACCAGAGTGTGATTAATACGATAGGCGCCACGTGGGTATATGTTGGGGGTAATGCTGGAGCTTGCTGGATTTGTGGTTCATCTGATCACTTGAAGCGTGATTGTCCTCGGGCTACGAGAGATGTACCAGCAGAGGTTGCTGCACCTGCTAGGGGCCGAGGCCGTGGCAGGGGTAATTTTCAGAGGCGTGAGGATGGTCCGAGGGTATGGCTCATACTGCAGTGGTTAGACCTGAAGGTGGTGGACCGACTCGGGTCTTTGCTCACCATGAGGGACGTAATGACACTGATGTGATCGTAGGTACTTTTATTTTGCAATCCTTGTCATTGTTATCTTTGATTGATTCGGGGTCTATGCATTCATATATCTTGAGTGAACATGCATCTATGTTGAATGTTCCTGCTGAGATATTAAATGAAGGCATGTTAGTCACAAGTTCCTTTGGGGAGACGGTTACAACAGGAAGGTTGCACCGGTGTTGTCCTTTAGTGGTGCAAGGACATGAGTTTGCCGCAGATCTGATGAAATTGCCATTCCATTATTTTTATATCATTTTGCGTATCGATTGGTTGAGTGAGCACCGAGAAATTGTGGACTGTGAATCCAAGAGGATTTTCTTAAGGTTGGCCGACGATTATGAGGTTGTGATGGTTGGCGAGAATATTAAGTTTTTGTCCAATATGGTTTCGGCTGTTAGAGCGAAGAAGATGATTTTTGATGGCTGCCAAGCTTATTTGGCTATTGTTATAAATCCAGAAAGCCAGGGTGTTCGAGTGCAGGACATTCAGATTGTTTGCAAGTTTCCTGAGGATTTTCCTAAGGAGTTTCCAGGTTTACCTCTGGATAGAGAGGTAGAGTTTCGTATTGAGACATACGAGGGTACAACACTGGTCTTCGTTGCTCCTTATAACCGAAAGAATTGAAGGAGTTGAAGTCACAGCTTCAGGTGTTGTTGGACCATGGGTTCATTTGACCAAGTGTTTCTCTGTGGGGTGCTCATGTTCTCTTCATGAAAAAGAAGGATGGTACGATGCGTATGTGCGTTGATTATCGTCAGTTGAACAAGTTAACGATAAAGAATAGGTACCCGTTTCTGCAAATTGATGACTTGTTCGATCAGTTTTATGGAACAACGGTGTTTTCCAAGATGAATTTAAGATCGGGGTATTATCAGTTGAAAGTTAAGGATGTGGATGTGCATAAGATCGCGTTCCGTACGAGGTATGGGCATTATGAGTTTCTGGTCATGCCTTTCGATTTGACAAATGCCCCGACTACGTTTATAGACATGATGAATAGAGTGTTCCATGGGTATCTTGATCAGTTCATGGTGGTGTTCATAGATGATATTCTCGTGTACTCCCGGACAGAGGAAGAGTATGTCCTGCATTTGCGATAGTGTTGCAAGTGTTGAGGGATAATCAGTTGTACGCTAAGTTGAGCAAGTACGAGTTTTGGCTTAAGGAAGTGACATTCCTTGGCCATGTGGTTTCCGTGAATGGTATTCGCATTGATCCACAGAAAATTGAGGCTAATCTCAATTGGGAGCCACCTAAGTCTGTATTGGCTTAAGATAGTGTTGCATGTGGTTTCCGTGAATGGTATTCGCATTGATCCGCGAATGGTAGTTTTCTTGGGTTGGCTGGTTATTATTGTCATTTTGTTGAGGATTCTCGAGTATTGCAGCACCATTGACCAAGTTTGTAACACCCCCTACCCAGGTTGGCAGAAAACCGGTTCAGGAGCGTTACTAATTAACAATACATGCAAGAACAAGGCAAGAATAGGTTAACTCATCCCTATTAGATGAGTTACTTAACTAGCAAGTTACCAAAATTTTCAATTATCATCATCATTCGAAACCATAAAGCAAACAAGTTTCCATTTCCATTTCATTGTTCATTAACTTGATTACATAAATCATTTCATGCATAACTTACAAATCATGATCCATTGCACGTACCTTTATTCCAAGCAAGCATATGCCACCCTTACCTTTCGGCATTTACCATTCAAGCTTATAAAAATAGTACAACAGGTATGTTTACACAAAAGACTATATTCTTTCACAAGACATTCGAATAACATAATAGTCTAGGTCAATTACTTTGAACATTCATTAGACACATATCAATACTTATATGCGAGCAATATACATTTCCATTACATAGAATTATAGTTCCTTACTTAAATTACATTAACCACCAAGTTCATAACATGATAGGCCCATTTAAGACATATATACATATACAAGTTCAAGTGTTCAAAATGCATGCACTAGACATTATATACAACTGAGTGCCACCAAGTAGGGGAGTACAAAACAAGTATGTCCATACTTTAGCTATGCTTGTGTCTTGCTTCTAACTCAAAAATTTAGGCTTCAGGATAAAGCAACGATCGAATCCTTTAACATGTGGTTGGGAAGAATGGAAACAAGAGTGATAAGTACAAGAATGTACTTAGTGAGGCAGTAACTAGTTCTAACCAATTGTTAAGACATGTATCAATTAACTAAGTTTGAGCCTAGTCATAGTTGGAAGCAGTTCGAGTTCAAGCTTTAAAATACATGCTTATCATTTTCAAATTTAGTGACATATCATTTTAAGCAAAACATTAGGCACACATCGATGCAAGAAGGATTATAGACCATTCAAGTAGCAATTCAATTATCAAGTAATTCAAGTATCAAGGCATTCAAGTGTCAAGTAATTCAAGTATAATGTAATTCAAGTATCAAGTAGTTCATATATCAATAAACTCAAGTATCATGTAATTCAAGTATCAAGACAGTCAAGTATCATGTAAGCTTTACTCTTTAATTATTTCTCATTTGCTTTCTTTAGTTTAAGCCTTTGGTATTTAATTGTCCGGGTAATCGAGTCTCCAACCAACTGTTGCCACAAGATGTACCGTAGTACTCAAGATGTACCGTAGTACTGGTCAACCCTTCTACTATCGCCAAAGACCACACAAATGTACCTTCCATCTATTGCCAATTAGAGGCCTTAGCCCTGGACCGTAGTCCACCCTACACAATGAGCTCTACACTCTAAGGCATGCCCTTCTACCTATTCAACTAGCAACCAAGGTTGTTTGATTACACTTCTTTTATTCAAGATTTTCAAGTTTAGAGTCATGTATGGTTCAATAATCAAGTCAATCAATGTATAGCAATATCATGCTTTAGTCCTTAGACCAATTGAGCCTTAGCGCTTTAATTTCATTTCACATTTCATTTGTTTCAGGCTCTAGGCAAACCATTCATGTTCAAGGAAGTACATTTCATGTTCAAAGCAATGTATTTCATGCTCAAGACAATACATTCATGTTCAAGACAATACATTCAAGTAGCATTCTATAATTCACACCCAAGGCATTAAGAATCAAGCAATTCTAATTGTACAACACTTCAAGGATGTAAACAAGTTTCATATATTATCTTATTTCATACTTCCCTTATTACTTATATTCAAGTTAAATTAGGTTCATTATCATGACATATTCATAGCAAGAAATTAGTCATGCATATTTGGTTAGGACCTAAGTCCCAACCCTATATTAAACTACACTCACAATACTCCAAGCTTAGCTAATCTTGGATCCAAATCCCCTTGTTTCTAGCTTTCGAATGCTCCTCCTTAGACCCTTCTCCAATGTTATTTTCTCACTCTAACATTTCATGCAATTAAATCAAAGTCAATACAAGATACATTCATTTCTTCAAACAGGGCAACAATACACATAATCCATTCATTTCAAAACATTAAGGCTACTACTGCCTGGCAGCTTGTGCATTGTTTACTAAAACATGTATAACTTTCATTCCATACTTCGGAATTTCTATTGGTTTACACCGTTGGAAATATAACTTAATTTTCCTTATAAACATATAGGCCTTGCATTTTAATTCTTTTCCAATTAATACAGTTTTTTGTTTAAAGACAGGCCAATTTACAATACTGGACAGTTTGCACTGTCCCTAGTGTTTCTTCTCAACCATTCATTCTATAGTTCAGAATTCAATTCTGTTTTCTCCTGATGAATTTAGACATTTTAAGGTATTATCCATAAAATTTTCAGCCTTAAATTCTCTTTATACAAGTTTTGGTGATTTTTCAAAGTTACTACCCAGAACAAAGCATTCTGGGCAGATTACACTAGGCTAGACTTTTAGCTTCATAATTCCCCTAAACAAGATTCTAACATTGTAATTCAACTTATTTTCATGTTCTTACATGTCTAGGTCAGTTTTAATACACTTATATATTTGATCATAACAAGGCATTATAGTGCTAAGTTCAATTAGATCTATTTGACCAACAACATTCCTCTAATTCACCATTTGAGCAGTCCATTACTTAGCTTTAACTAATCCAATTGTATAAATTCATTTTCCAGCAAGCTATTTACTCTATTCAAGTTTCAATTCTTTTAGCAAAGTGATCAAAACAGGGCAGCATGTATAACCAACCATGTTTACACATTTTCAATTAATAAAACAGTCCCTCAATTCAGTTTTAAGCATATCTAAAAGTTCTAGCCATTCAATCTATCCAAACGAACTACCCTAATTACTTCACCAACATGGAAAATCCAGAATTAACCATTCATCTTTCAAGCTACATTATAAGAATCTTAAGAGCATAGCAATTATACACATTCTCAAATCGAAAGATCAACAATTCATAACATAATTCATTTCTTCAACCGGTCCATGAACATCATAGCATACAAGAGATTGATGATCAAATTCACCATTTAAAGTTTGAAATAAATTAAAAAGGGAGAGGTTTTTCTTACCCTCTTTCACTAAACTACCCGAATTAAACTCCAAGGCTGGGTTAAATTAGAACATCAACCTTAACTCCCATGGCCAACGTTTCAGGCTTATTTTCTCTCTTTCATCCTAAGGGTTCGGTTGACCAAGGAAAGAGATGATATCTCCCACTTGTTTCCTTTGGCTGAAACCCCACGACACATGCATCATGGATTGCATGCCAAGTTGGTAAGCCCTCAAACGATTAATTACTTTACATGCAATCATTAAGTTTATAAAACAATTCGTTTTAACCTTGGAAATTTGGTTATCAAAATTTTCCTTTGATTCAAATTGGTCCTTAACTCCTTTTAATTAAATAAGAAAATCCAAATCATCAAGATAATTGAATTTTATCTAATGACAACTTCCTACTAGGTCATACTTTGGTGTATTATGATTCTCCCCCTTAAAATAAATTTGCCCTCGAATTTACCTGAATCGAATAGGTGAGGATATTGATCTCTCATCGTAGCCTCAGGTTCCCAAGTTGCCTCTTCCATTTTATGATTCCTCCATAACTCTTTCACCAAGGGAACATTCTTGTTTCGGAGTCTTCTAACTTCTTTGTCAAGTATTCATATTGGCTCTTATTCATACGATAAGTCAAGATTTAAATCTACCTCTTCAGGCTCAAGGACATGGGATGGATCATATCGATATTTTCTAAGCATGGAAACATGGAAGACATTGTGGATCTTATCAAACTCACTAGGGAGTGCCAATCGATAAGCCACTGGCCCTATCCTTTCAATGATTTCGAATGGTCCAATGAGTCGGGGACTGAGTTTCCCTTTTCTTCCAAATCAAAAGACTTTCTTCCAAGGGGACACATTTACGAAGACCTTGTCTCCAACATTGTATTGGATGTCTCTCCTTTTCAAGTCTGCATATGCTTTATGTCTATCGAAAGCTTGCTTCAATCGATCATGTATGATTTGAACTTGTTCCTCAGTTTCTCTGAGCAATTGAGGTCCCAATACCTTGTTTTCTCCCAGTTCAGACTAGCACAAGGGAGTTCTACATTTCCTTCCGTATAGAGCTTCGAAGGGAGCCATCTGAATAGATGTCTGGTAGCTATTGTTGTAAGCAAACTCTACTAGGGGTAGAGATTTCTCCCAGTTCTTTTCGAAGTCTATAAGACAAGCACGTAGCATGTCTTCAAGTACTTGGATGATTCTTTCAGATTGTCCATCTGATTGAGGATGAAAGGTTGTGCTCAAATGCACTTTGGTTCCAAGGGCTTTTTGCAAGGAATTCCAAAATCGGGAAGCAAATCTGGGGTCTTAATCAGAGATTATAGCTGTAGGTACACCGTGTAATCGAATCACTTCATGGATGTATAGCTCGACTAAGGTTTCCAAGCTCATGTTCATTAGAACAAGGATGAAATGAGTAGACTTTGTGAATCTATCAACAATCACCCACACAACAACATTCTTTCTTGGAGTGGAAGGAAGACCAGTAACAAAATCCATTGTAATTCGATCCTATTTCCACTGAGGGAATTTGATTGGTTGGAGGAATCCAGTAGGGACTTGATGCTCAGCTTTGACCCTCTGACAAGTTAAGCACTTTGAAACAAAGTCTGTGATAGCCGATTTCATGCCTGACCACCAGTATAGTGGCTTTAGGTCCTTGTACATGTGAATCGAGAAAGAGCTTTGGTGAGCTTCTTGTAACATCTCGTGTCTTAGTTCTTTGTTGTTAGGAACACATACTCTATCTTTGAAATAGAGGAGTCCATTCGACTTGATGGGGAAGTTAGAATTAGACTCAGAGTCTAGCTTGGACATGATCTTATGAAGATCTGGATCAATTTGTTGGAGTTCTTTGATTCTCGAGATTAGACTACATTGAATTTGAAGTTCAAACAAGAATTTTTGTCCTTTGGATAAACGAAAATGAGCATTGATAGCCAAGGAAGCTATAAATGAATGGAAAAGATCATTAAGGGAAATTTTCGAATAGTTACTTGTAACTCAAGAAAGGTCTAATTTGAATGGTTACTTGCAAGTCAAGAAAAAAACATTTCCAATGAATTATTTTAGGATTTAGATTTAAGGGTTTACCCGAGTATGGTCTGCGACTAAGGGCACCAGCAACCACATTTGTTTTCCCCGGATGGTAGTCGATAACTAAATCGTAGTCTTTAAGTAACTCTAGCCATCTCCTTTGCCTCAAGTTCAAGTCCTTCCGAGTTAGGAGGTATTTGAGGCTCTTCTGGTCTATGAACAATTTGCATTTCTCCCCATACAAGTAATGTCTCCAGACTTTGAGTGCAAACACAATAGCTGCCAATTCTAGATCGTGTGTAGGGTAGTTTGACTCGTGTGGTTTTAGTTGCCTTGAAGTGTAAGCTACCACATTTCCATCTTGCATTAGGACACATCCTAGTCCCAAATGAGACGCATCACTATAAACAGTGTACTCCTTGTCCGATATTGGTTGGATGAGAACTGGAGCATGAATCAGGGCTTGTTTAAGTTGATCGAAGCTTCATTGTTGGTTCTCCGACCAAACAAAGGGTGTATCTTTGCAAGTTAGCTTAGTCAAACTTTCAGCAATGGATGAGAATCCTTTAACAAAATGTCGATAATACCCAGCTAAACCGAGAAAGCTTCTGACCTCACCAACATTCCTCGGAGGTCTCCAATCTAGGATAGATTGAATCTTCCTTGGATCTACTTTAGTCCCTTATGTCGAGATAACATGTCAAAGAAATGACACTTCGGATAGCCGAAATTCGCATTTAGAGAACTTTGCAAACAATTGACGTTCTCAGAGAGTTTGCAGTACGATTCGAAGGTGTTTAGAATGTTCTTCCTTAATCTAAGAATACACCAAAATGTCATCAATAAAGACGACCACAAAGTTGTCAAGATAGGGCTTGAATACACGGTTCATGAGATCCATGAAAGCTGCCGGAGCATTCATTAACCTGAATGACATTACAAGGAATTCAAAATGGCCATATCGAGTACAAAAGGTTGTCTTGGGCACATCTTCTTCTTTTACCCTCATTTGGTAGTATCCCGATCGTAGATCGATCTTTGAGAATACTGCAGCATCTTTGAGTTGATCGAGAAGATCTTCAATCCTTGGGAGAGGAAGCTAGTTCAATTGTCTGTAGTCAATACAGAGTCTCATAGTCCAATCTTTCTTCTTCATGAACAAGACTGGAGCACCCAGGGAGACGAGCTAGGCCTAATGAAACCCTTGTCTTGTAGCTCTTGGAGTTGCTTTTTGAGTTCTTTCAACTCAACAGGTGCCATTCGGTAAGGTGTGATGGACACCGGAGTTATTCTAAGTTAGACATCGATCCTGAACTCTACTTCTCTAGTTAGAGGGAGACCAGGGAGTTCCTCGGGAAAAACATCGAGATATTCAGATACAATAGGCACACTAGGTAAGCCCAACTCAAGTTCATCTTGTAAGACCATAGTAGCAAAGATTGAGGTCGGTTTCTTGTCAATTAAAAGAATTGGTTCCTTTCCTAAACCCCGGAGGTAAAGTCTCCTATTTAGGCAATCTACCCAAGCTCCATGCTTGCTTAACCAATCTAGTCCCAATAATAGATCGAACTCACAAGTTGGTAGTACATATAGATCAACAAGAAAGGGTACATTTCAAATGAATAAGGGACAGTTTCTACAGATAAGTCTTATCTTTGTAATTCCCCCAATTGGGTTCGAAACTACAAGGCTTTGTTTTACAATTTCGGGCTTTAAATTCAATTTTTCAATCAAGGTTGAGGTTGCGCTCTAGGTTCATCTTGTTTTCATGGAGGATTCTGCTCCATCCTCACACTATCTCCTTCACTCGAGGAGCCTACGGGACTTTCATCGTCCCGAGCGAGCCTTGTTTCAGACATTCTACATTTAAATAAAACAATTAGGAATTCGGTTTAGTTCAGCAAATAGACAAGCTATACAATACAAGTCTCCTAGGTGGCACAAGTATCCTATATGATGCAAGAGAACCTGATTTAGTCCTAGAACCGACTGAAAAGCTCTGATTACCAATTTAAATGTAACACCGCCTACCCGGGTTGGCAGGAAACTGGTTCGGGAGCGTTACTAATGAACAATACAAGCAAGAACAAGGCAAGAATATGTTAACTCATCCCTATTAGATGAGTTACTTAACTAGAAAGTTACCAAAAATTTCAATTATCATCATCATCATCATCATTCGAAACCATAAAGCAAACAAGTTTCCATTTTCATTTCATTATTCATTAACTTGATTACATATACCATTTCATGCATAACTTACAAATCATGATCCATTGCACGTACCTTGATTCCAAGCAAGCATACACCACCCTTCCCTTTCGGCATTTACCATTCAAGCTTATAAAAATACTACAACAAGGTATGTTTACACAAGAGACTATATTCTTTCACAAAACATTCGAATAACATAATAGTCTAGGTCAATTACTTTGAACATTCATTAGAAACATATCAATACTTATATGCACAACAAGATACATTTCCATTACATAGAATTATAGTTCCTTACTTAATTTACATTAACCACCAAGTTCATAACATGATAGGCTCAATTAAGACATATATACATATACGAGTTCAAGTGCTCAAAATGCATGCACTAGACATTATATGCAACTAAGTGCCACCAACTAGGGGAGTACAAAACAAGTATGTCCATTCTTTAGCTATGCTTGTGTCTTGCTTCCAGCTCAAGAATTCAGGCTTCAGAATCAAGAATGATCCAATCCTTTAACCTATGGTTGGGAAGAATGGAAACAAGAGTGAAAAGTGGAAGAATTTACTTAGTGAGGTAGTAACTAGTTCTAACCAATTGTTAAGACATGTATCAATTAACTAAGTTTGAGCCTAGTCATAGTTGGAAGCAGTTCGAATTCAAGCTCTAAATGCATACTTCTCATTTTCAAATTTACTGACATATCATTTCAAGCAAAACATTAGGCACACATCGATGCAAGAAGGATTATAAACCATTCAAGTAGCAATTCAATTATCAAGTAATTCAAGTATCAAGGCATTCAAGTGTCAAGTAATTCAAGTATCATGTAATTCAAGTATCAAGTAGTTCATATATCAAGAAACTCAAGTATCATGTAATCCAAATATCAAGTAGTTCAAGTATCAAGACAGTCAAGTTTCATGTAAGCTTTACTCTTTAATTATTTCTCATTTGCTTTTTTTAGTTTAAGCCTTTTATATTTAATTGTCCAGGTAATCGACTCTCCAACCAACTGTTGCCACAAGATGTACCGTAGTACTCAAGATGTATCGTAGTACTGGTCAACCCTCCTACTGTCACCAAAGACCACACAAATGTACCCTCCATCTGTTGCCAATTAGGGGCCTTAGCCCTGGATCGTAGTCAATCATACACAATGAGCTCTAGACTCTAAGGCATGCCCTTCTACCTATTCAACTAGCAACCAAGGTTGTTTGATTACACTTCTTTTATTCAAGATTTTCAAGTTTAGAGTCATGTATGATTCAATAATCAAGTCAATCAATGTATAGCAATATCATGCTTTAGTCCTTAGACCAGTTGAGCCTTAGCTCTTTAATTTCATTTCACATTTCATGTGTTTCATGCTCAAGGCAAACCATTCATGTTCAAGGAAGTACATTTCATGTTCAAAGTAATGCATTTCATGTTCAATACAATACATTCAAGTAGCATTCGATAATTCACACCCAAGACATTAAGAATCAAGCAATTCTAATTGTACAACACTTCAAGGATGTAAACAAGTTTCATATAGTATCTTATTTCATACTCCCCTTATTACTTATATTCAAGTTAAATTAGGTTCATTATCATGGCATATTCATAGCAAGAAAGTAGTCATTCATATTTGGTTAGGACCTAAGTCCCAACCCTATATTAAACTACACTCACAATACTCCAAGCTTAGCTAATATTGGATCCAAATCCCCTTATTTCTAGCTTTCGAATGCCCCTCCTTAGACCCTTCTCCAATGTTCTCTTCTCACTCTAACATTTCGTACAAGTAAATCAAGGTCAAGACAAGATACATTCATTTCTTCAAACAGGGCAACAATACACATAATTCATTCATTTCAAAACATTAAGTCTACTGCTGCCTTGCAGCTTGTGCACTGTTTACTAAAACATGTATAACTTTCATTTCGTATGTCAGAATTTCAATTGGTTTACACCGTTAGAAAGATAACTTAATTTTCCTTCTAACCATATAGGCCTTGCATTTTAATTCTTTTCCAATTAATATAGTTTTTTGTTTAAAGACAGTGAAACAGTTTGCACTATCCCTAATGTTTCTTCTCTACCATTCATTCTATAATTCAGAATTCAGTTCTGTTTTCTTCTAATGAATTTAGACATTTTATGTCATTATCAATAAAATTTTCAGCCTTGAATTCTCTTTATACAATTTTTGGTGATTTTTCAAAGTTACTGCCCATAACAAAGCATTCTGGGCATATTACACTAGGCTAGACTTTTAGCTTCATAATTCCCCTAAACAAGATTCTAACATTGTAATTCAACTTATTTTCATGTTCTTACATGTCTAGGTCAGTTTTAGTACACTTATCTATTTGATCATAATAAGGCATTATAGTGCTAAGTTTAATTAGATCTATTTGACCAACAACATTCCTCTAATTCACCATTTGAGCAGTCCATTACTTAGCTTTAACTAATCCAATTGTATAAATTCATTTTCCAGCAAGATATTTACTCTATTCAAGTTTCAATTCTTTTAGCAAAGTGATCAAAACAGGGCAGCATGTATAACCAACCATGTTTACACATTTTCAAATTAACAAAACAGTCCCTCAATTCAGTTTTAAGCATATCTAAAAGTTCTAGTCATTCAATCTATCCAAACGAACTACCCTAATTACTTCACCAACATGGAAAATCCAGAATTAACCATTCATCTTTCAAGCTACATTATAAGAATCTTAAGAGCATAGCAATTATAAACATTCTCAAATCGAAAGATCAACAATTCATAACATAATTCATTTCTTCAACCGGTCCATGAACAGCATAGCATACAAGAGATTGATGATCAAATTCACCATTTAAAGTTTGAAATAAATGAAAAAATGTGAGGTTTTTCTTACCCTCTTTCACTAAACTACCCGAATTAAACTCTAAGGCTAGATTAAAATTAGAACATCAACTTTAACTCCCATGGCCAACATTTCAATCTTATTTTCTCTCTTTCATCCTAAGGGTTCGGTTGACCAAGGAAGGAGATGATATCTCCCACTTGTTTCCTTTGGCTGAAACCCCGCAACACATGCATCATGGATTGCATGCCAAGTAGGTAAGCCCTCAAACTATTGATTACTTTACATGTAATCATTAAGTTTATAAAACAATTCGTTTTAACCTTGAAAAATTGCTTAACAAATTTTTCCTTTGATTCAAATTGGACCTTAACTACTTTTAATTGAATAAAACAGTCCAAATCATCAAGATAATTGAATTGTATCTAATGACAACTTCCTACTAGGTCATACTTGGCGTATTACAAAGTTCATACAAAAGAATGTTCCTTATGATTGGACAGAGAAGCAGTAACACAATTTTGAGAGGTTGAAGGAAGTTCTGACAAATGCTCATGTGTTGATTCAGCTTGAATCTGGGAAGGAGTTTGTGGTTTAGTGATGCGTCGTATGTTGGTTTATGTTGTGTACTGACGTAGGATGGGAAGGTTGTGGCCTTTGCTTCGAGGCAGTTGAAAGTTCATGAGTGCAATTATCCAACTCATGATTTGGAGCTTGCGGCTGTGGTCTTCGCTTTGGAAATTTGGAGACATTACCTCTATGGTGAGAAGTGCATGATCTTTACGGATCACAAGAGCTTGTAGTATTTGATGTCCTAGAAATATTTGAATCTTAGGCAACGTAGGTGGTTAGAGTTGCTTAAGGATTATGACTTGACCATTGAGTATCATCCTGGTAAAGCCAATGTAGTGGCGGATGCATTAAGTCGTAAGGTTGCGGTTGAGCTTCAAGCTATGTTTGCAAGGTTGAGTGTGACACGAGAGGGCGGTTTGCTGGCTGAACTGCAAGTTAAGCCTACGTTATCACAGTTGATTAAAGCTAAGCAACCGTATGATGATTCGTTGGTTGAGCATGTTAAGGACATAGTAGAGGGTAATCTGACATATTTTTATTTTGATGATGATGGAGTTTTGTGTTTCAAGGGTTGGATAGTGGTGCCAGATGATCCGGAGTTGAGGTACACTATCCTGTTGGAGGCACACTCTAGTCCTTTTTCTATGCATCCTGGTAGTGTTAAAATGTATCGTGATTTGAAATTGGTATACTACTGGGTTAGGTTGAAAAAGGATGTGGATGAGTTTGTTTCCAAGTGCATTGTGTGTCAGCGGGTTAAGGCTGAACATCAATTTCCATCTGGGTTATTGCAACAGCTGAAAATTCTGGAGTGGAAATGGGAGAAAATCACCATGGATTTTGTAACAGGTTTGCCGTTGATGTCGATTAAGAAGGATTCTGTTTGGGTGATTGTTGACCGATTCACAAAGTGTGCACATTTCTTGCCAGTGCATACAACGTACACCTTGGACAAATTGGCAGATTTGTATATAGCGGAGATTGTGTGCTTGCATGGTGTACCTAAATCCATCATTTTGGATAGGGATCTGAGGTTTACGGCAAGGTTTTGGAGGAGTTTTCACCAGGCCTTGGGTTCGAGGTTGAGTTTTAGCACTGTGTATCATCCTCAATCGGATGGGCAGTCTGAGCGAGTTATCTAGGTTTTGGAGGATATGCTGAGATGCTGTATTATAGAGTTCCAAGGAACCTGGGAGAAGCATTTGCATTTAGTTGAGTTTGCTTACAACAACAGTTATCAGTCAAGATACAGATGGCTCCTTATAAGGCGTTATATGGTCGGAGATGTCGTACATCTTTATGTTGGGCTGAGGTGGGGGAAAAGCATGTTACCTACTAGAGGTGTTGAAAGGCACAGATGAGAAGGTTAAGCTTGTATGCGACCGGTTGAAAGCGGCTGCGGATCAGCAGAAATCTTACACGGTTTTAAAGCGTAAGGAGGTGGAATATGCAGTGGGCGATCGCGTATTCTTGAAAGTGTCACCATGGAAAAAGGTGATGAGATTCAGACGTAAGGTTAAGCTTAGTCCGAGGTTTATTGGACCATACGAGGTTATTGAGTGTGTGGGTCCTGTGGCATATCGGTTGAGGTTGCCTCCTGAGTTGGAGAAGATTCATAATGTGTTCCATATTTCGATGTTGAGGAGATATCGATCAGATCCATCGCATGTTATGCCTGTGGAGGATGTGGAGTTGAGGCTGGATCTATCCTATGATGAGGAACCTGTAGAGATCCTCGACACCAGCAAGAAAGTTCTGTGTGGTAAGACGATAAAGCTCCTGAAAGTCTTGTGGCCGCATCGAGGTGTTGAGGAAGCTACTTGGGAAAGCAAGGCGAATATAAAGGAGCAATTTCTGCATCTGTTTCCTCCAGGTAATTTCAAGGATGAAATTTCTTAAGTGGGGGAGAGTTGTAACACTCCGATTTTGGGCCTAGCGGTTTTGAGGTTTATTAGACGGTCCGGTGGATCGGGTTAGAGATTCGAGTCAGATTCAGGACCGTATATTTTTCGGTAAGATAAAAATATGTAAAAATAGTTAAAAATCATCGTTTCTTATATATTGATTTTTTGTGGAATCAATTTTAGGAAAAGGAATTTGGAAATGTGACATTTTGGGTTAGTGACCAAAATGCGATTTTTCAAAAACTGTTTTTAAGTGACTAAAATCAAAAGGGTCAAATCCTTAGAATCCTTAAGGAGATAATCTACCAAGTGTTTGCATGTGGTTTCTCTCTTTAATTAAAACATTTTAAACATGTGTTTAAAAGGGTGTTATTAAAGATTAAATATCTAAAGTTAGTTATTAGCTTTTTAAAAAATCACGTAACTTTTTCCTAAACCTTTTCTCCAAACTTATTTTCTTCCAAACACTCAAAATTTTATCAAATCTATGGGTAAGGAACTCTTTTCACTCAGATTATTGATTTTAATTTGATTTCTTAACTTTTTTTTGCAAAATCTCATTGGAATTTTATGTTTTTTTAGCTTTAAACAAGCCAATTAAGGAAGAAATCACATAACAGGGGTAAGGTCCATGATCTCCTCTGTTAAATGGTTCTTTATTGATATTCACAAGTATTTGATCCTTGATTTATAAGTTGTAATGTGATTTTAATGTTTTATCAATGTTTAATTGAGTTATTTGGAAATATTGATGAAACATGGTGATTTTCGAAGTGGATATGATTTCCAGTATTTGAGATTGATTTAATATATTTTTTGGATGTGTTTTGATGTTGATAAGTTGTTTTTATCAATAGAATCCTGAAACTCTTGAATCTCTAATTATTTAGGTTGCTAGTTTTGAGTTATTATGGTGATAATCGAGTTTAATCTTTGCTGGAGATAAAAGGATGTTAGGAAAGGGTTTTTGGATGTTATTAGATGCTGGTTGATGGCTTGAATTGGTGTTTTATGGCTGGGTTAAGTTTCAGAAACGTTTGAGGATGATTTCGGTATGTTTCGGATGGTTTTTGAGTGGGCAACTTGGGAGTTGCGGGGGATTGTTGTTAGGCAACGGTTTGAATGCATTTATCCTCTAGTTTTATGTGATGAAAATAGGGGATAGTCAAGGTGATGAAGATTGACGTTGTTTGGTGGCTTGTCGGTAGCTTGATTCGTGTTGGCAAGTAAAGCGAGGCATATCGGTGAGTGGAAACTGGTTTAAAATGCTTTACAAAGGTTGTTGGGAGTTTAGTGTAAGCGTGAGACACTTACCTAAGATCGGAAGTAAGTTTCCCTTATTTTGCTATTGAATATCGGCTTAGATATGAGCATGTTGTTTCCATGTTTTGGTGACAAACATTGTATGATTTACTTACTGGTAATGCATGATTTTGAGTACATATGCAGGGATTTGAAAGTATATTGAATGCTATTGAGTATTGATTTTCATTCCGGTTGGGAATGGTGTTATTGCATTGGCAATGAGATATGCATATGTGGTGTTTTATGGAATGCATTGTAAAACATTATGTAAATGGTATATTGGCTTTGTGACAAGATGAGAAAACAATCAGATATAGTTGGCATGCCATAGGATTAAGAGTGCACTATAAAATATAAACAAAATCGATCATGGCCATGGGTCCTTGAGGTATGGCGGTGTAACGAGGCCACACAGACTCTTGGGAACCTTATTTGGGGATTTACGGTTTAACTAGGCAACCCAAATTGATGGTGATCTTGCGTATTAACTAGGCAAGGTCGGTATACTTGCGGTTTAACTAGGCAAGGGTGAGATCTTACGGTTTAACTAGGCGAGGGTTTCAAATCTTGCGGTTTAACTAGGCAAGGTTTGGGATATCATGCTGTCTAACTAGGCATGGTATGAGAGATTTGTGTATCCAATATGTGTATAGGATAGAGGTAGTCTATTCGAGTCACTATAAATGCCAATATATGAGAAAGATCATTTGTTAAATCTTGTATGAAATGCTTTGGGATTTAAGCATGGTTTGATTAAAATGCTTCGGGATTTACGCATGAAATGTGTATGATGTTATATGGAGACTATTATGTTTTGATTCGGTTGGAATCATGAGAAAATGCTTTGGTAGTAAACATGTTTTGGGAAAAGCAAGAATGTGGTTTTTAAATGAATTTTAATGCATCATTGTTTATGAGCCTCCCCACTAAGCATGTGTGCTTACGCTCTCTTTTTCCTAATGATGCATAACATTAAAGTACGGGCAGCAAAGGCAAGGTTTGCAAGGATCCAAGGGATAAACTACTTTTAGTATGAACTAGGTTTATGTTTCCGGTTAATAAGGCAATGTGTTCGCCAAGGTTTTTGGGATTTGTAACTCTATTTTCTTATGGATTTTAAGTATGTTCTATGCTGGATTTTGTGGATGGTTGATGTTGCTAAGCTTGATGTTAATACTTGTTTGTAGTTGTAGATGATTGGTGGCTTAGGTATGCCTATAGAGCTTTCTTGATGATTGCCTTGTTGAGATGGTTTGAGCAATTTTATTATGCGGTGTGGGTTGTGTTGTTATGATGCATATGCTGAGAATGGCTTATTTGTGTAGTTTGGGATGCTTGGCAAAGTGTTTTTACGAAGCATGCCTTTAGAATAACATGAGATGTATGAATGCCAATTGGTTGTTGAGCTTATGATGTTTAGGTTGCTATTGCATCTAGGTAGTGTTGTATGAGAGTTTGTGGCATGACATAATGGTTTAGTTTTGAAATGAGCATGTTATATCAGCCATTTGTGACCATTCAGGTCCAGGCGTATCGGTACGCGTGTTCATGTATCGGTGCGATAAGCTATTTCAGGCTTGTGGTACTGGTACGTGGGCTAGGCATTGTGATACGGTAATGTATTTTTAGAGTAGCATACCGATACACGGGTTTGTGTATCGGTATAAGAGGGCTGAGTTTGGCTTTGGGGTTTAGTACTCAGGTTGAGGATCAGTACGGGCCTTTGGTTTTGGTAAAGTGTATGAGTATGCAAGGTCGTACCAGTACGAAAGTTGGCTATTGAAATTTTTGGAATTCGAAATGGAAAGGGCGTACCGATACCCAAGTGAGCATATCGATACCCATGGCAGTTAAGTTGGTTAATGGTCTTAGTGAAGTTCTTATTTCTTTTGTTTTAGTCCCTAAATCTTGCTTTGTCAATTATTTTAACATGGATGATCGTTTGAGGCTGATATTTGACATACAAGCATGAAATGAACTTAATTAAAGGTTGGTAACTTAAAAAGTGGAAAACCCTTCTATTTTGCAAAATTTACATTTTGGTTCCTAAATAGTGTTGTGGCAAATTGGATGTCGTTACGATGTCCGATTGAGATGAGTGCTCACCTATGAACAGAATGATCATGTATGAAAGCATAAATGCATCTAGACAAGATGAAAGGAAAAAAATGGGTGTGTTTTAGGTTAAATATTCCCAGTTTACTTCAGTAAACCTAATGCTTGGTTGCGACTAGGCCGGGTCGAGGGGGTTACATTTCTTTTCCTTGCTTGATCAACTATCGTACTTTAATAATTTTTTTATGGTTGTTTTACGCTCGGACATGAGCTAAATACTTTAGTTGGGATTATTGAGTCCCAGGATTTTATGTTTTGATTGTCCTTTTATAATGCTATAGTTGTTTCTTCCTTTATCTATTTTGTTCATCGTACTTCATGCGTAGCTATTGTAAGAGCTATCGAGAGAGGCCTTTTAACTATTGATTTTTGGCTTAATATCAAGAGAGTTAGGTTATACAAACGTGAATAGTGGGGCTAAGCTATTAACTTAGTTCTAATCCAGCTTAAACATAAGTTTAGGGTTTCAACGACTAAAAGGGAGTTCTTGAACAAATAATATGTTTGTTAGGGTTCATGCAGACATGTATTACCTTAACCTCAATGTTATTAACTTTTAGGCATCGAGAGAGTCAGAACTTCATTAGAAAATCCTGTCGAGTAGATAAAGAACTTAATGGTTTACGCAGACATGTATTTCCAGTCTCTATAGCATTGTAATTGGCAATCAAGCATATATCCTTAGCAATAATCCCAGCTTCCATAATTATCTATTATTTTTCGCAGTTGTTAGTCTTAATCATAGCTATCTTTAGTTTACTTGTTTTAGTTTCAATTAAAACCTTCAACACTATCACTTGCAAACACATACTTAAGCATAATAGCTTCGTAGTTATTGTTCCAATCCTCATGGGTTCGACACTCTACTCATCACTTTATTACTTGATACGACGAGTATACTTGCTCTAAAGTGCATCACTATTCGACAAGCATTAAGTTTATGGCATAATTGACGAGGATTGGCAATTAATAATTATGTGGTAATTATGCTTAGGACTTTATTTTATTTGCATTTTATTTTTGTTTTTGTTTTTCATTCTCATGTACGTTCTAGTGCATGACCAGAAGGTCCAACACATAACCTATTCTTTTATTAACCCCAGAGATTGAAAGAACTTTGATAAATCTATGCCGAGAGAAAAAGAATATGGTGAATGAAGATGAGAACAACCCTGAGAACGTGCGTAATCCAAGTATACCCCTAGTCGATGGGCATGGAGTTGTTGGAGCGGGAGCCAATGGCCAAAGACGATAGGAGGATCCACCACCTGCCTTACCTATAAGTCCCATTAGAGAGATCATTGAGCCTATTATCAACAATCTCAATCCACCGATTGTTGTGCCCGACCTTACAACAGTCCACTTTGAGCTAAAGCTCATTATGTTCAACATGATTAATTCCATCGGACAATTTGGAGGGTCAGCAAGAGAGGATGATCGGGAGCACATTAAAGTATTCTTAAAAGTTTGTGATTGCTTTTGCAAACTAGAGATTTCTACCGATGCCTTGCGACTCAAGCTATTCCCCTTCTCTCAGTGAGATTAAGCCAGAGCATGGTTGAAGACTTGTTCTGTAAGATCTATTACATCCTAGGATGACTTGTGTAATACCCCAAATTTAGCTATGTTGATTAAGGGTCATTTATTACTAAGATAAGGGCTTAAAAGCTAACTTAGTGACTAAAATGAAAGCAAGTCAAAAGTTGGTGTCTAGAGTCTAGAGATGGGAAAAGTATAGGCACCTGATGGATAATTTTACCATTAATAATTTTTATTCCAGAGATAAGTAATACAGATTGCAAGAAGATGATCTATATAGTCAGATTTCCGGTATAAGATTTATGTAGAAATTTATTCTCGATCGAACAATTAGGGAAATGAGCAAATATTTGATTTAAAAAATTACATGGAGAATTTACTAGTAATTATTTTATCCTGTACATGGATTAAACAGATCATGGAGAAAATTTGATATAGATTCCGGAAATAAAAATGCAGTATAAGATATGAAATTTCGATTAAACTGCAAAGTTAAGCGTGCTCAGGGCATATGATGGGTGACCTATTAGGAAGGTCTTATGTCAGTACTTGAGACTAATAAAAAGGAATCAGTTCAAGTTAATATTATTCGTATGAATATCTGATAAAGGATTTTAAGAGAATTTTATCCGATAAAGATTTTGGGTAAATTATCAGTATATTGGACCCAGTCAAAATTTTAAGTTTTACTTCATAAATATGGAATATTTTATTTGATAATATTATTTATTTTTTAGATATGGAAGTAAGGAATTTTTATAATTTATTTGATAAGCCCGGTGAAAGGGAAATCGCGAAAGAAGTAGTAAGTGAATATCGGGAAATCGGATAGAATTGAAATTTCAGAGGATATACCATAAGTCACAAAAAATTCATAAAATATTATTTTATGAATAAATTATTAATTGGTTGATTGTGATCTAACTAGAATAGTTGGATTTTTACAAAATGGCAAAAATTTGTGATTTAAGTGACTAGTTTTTGTAATTTGGTATTTTGGTCACAATGGCAATTTTGAAATATTTTGAAAGTACCATGGGTAATATGGTAATTTCCCATGTGAAAGCATTACTATAGTTTTGTTAGAGTTGAATGGAATTTGGTTAAAATTGAACTAGAATGGCAAATTAGAAAATAAGTTTTAGTTGGAGGGTTATTTGGAATCAAGAAATTAAATGAATTTCATATTCATTTAATTAATAAACATGGCATAAATAAGGAAAAATATGAACAAAAATATGTTCATCTTCATCCCCTTCAATTCGAAAACACCAAGGAAAATAAGGGGAAAATACACAAAATTTTCCTAAGCATTTTGAAGGCTCCAAAGTTAGAATGAAGGTATGTTGCTTTGGAAAAAAATGATCTATGCTTAATGCTCTTTTTATTGATAGTAATTTTGCATGGCAATTTAAATATTTGTTCATGTTATTGATGAGAGAGAAAATAGGGTTTCATGTTCTATGTTGAGATTGAAGTTTGATTTAAGTAGATCAAGTGTTATGGAGTTGAAATCGAGCTTAGATTTAGATTAATTTAATGTTTGAAGACATAAACCCTAATCCTAGAATTTGGGATTTTATTTAGGGTTTTGAAATTGATGATGAAAATGAAAGATTGATGATATTAGAAGCTTGATTTTAATGTTAGAATGAAAAATACTCAACTACTCCTTTAAGTGACCAATTTGGTATACATGAGGAAATTTGGAGAAATATTGTGAAAATTATCATAGTGATGGATTTGAAGAGATTATGAATTTAAAGGCTTGATTATGGCATTAGGACCAAAATAAAGTTCTTGAAAAATTTAAACACCCAATTCGGCTTGAAGGAAGAAATTGGGGTTTTAAATGTTAATTCTTGGAAATGAAGAATACATGTTGGAAAAATTAATTTGAGCATGTTAGAATGTTGTTTGGATGAAAAATGAGCCTAGAGAAGCTAAGTGACCAATTCGGCCACATGGAAGAATAATGGGAAAATTTTATGAAAATTATGATTATGAGATTTTATGATTCGAATATGTTGCAAGTGGTTAGAATTGAGATTAAGAATCCAAGAGACTAAATTGACAAGAAAGGAAATGGCAAGGGACCATTTCGACATCCCTGGTTAGTTCAAGGGCCAATTTAGCTTTGGTCTAAAAGTAAGGGAAAATGTGAGAAAAAATATAGAAATGTTGGATTAATTATTCGATACAAGTTTGCAAGTTTATGTGTAAAATTAGTGACTAAAATGTCACTTTGGTAACAGTCGGTGGAGGAAGGGTATTGAATAAAAGTTAGTGAAAAGTGATGGAATTATTGAATGATTGTGATTCGAGCTTGAATAAATTACAAAATGTGCAAAATGCCACTATGGACCATAATGAACAATTTGGCATTATTAAAGGAAAAAGTGCAAATTTTTGGAAATATTTTATATTCAAATAATTATACTAGTATAGTATAGTTAAGCAATGTTAGATTAAAAATCTAACATGAAAATTGTTATGTATGTTCAAATGGTACTGTACAGGTATTGATGAGGCTAAGGGTACCAGATCAAAAGAAAGCAAGGAAAAAGTATCGAAATAGCTTAGTGAGGCTAATATCATGCATGGCCCGGGTGAACGCATTTTTACTTATTTATTATATATGTGATATGAATGAGTGCATTTTTATTTATTTTATATATATGACATGAGAGAGATTTGCGAAAGTCGACCTTAATATTAATGAAAATGTATGTTGATCAAAGTTATGTAAATGGCATGAAATATTAATAATTGGCATATGTGGTGCACTGATATGGCATAATGATTTATCTAAGATAAATCAAATTTTAGATATTTGGGTATGAATTGCCCATTATCGAATTATGGATGATAATATTGATGAATTGGATATTGAATATGAAAAGATTATATTGTTATGCCCAAGTACTAGTGTGAGAGTCTTTGGTATAATTGGATATCCAAAGAGTCATAGCAGCTGCAATCCAGCACTACGGTGCATTCTAGACACTTCGGTGTTGACACCAGACGCTACGGCATTGCATTCACTTTGGTGATGTTTAGACACTTTGGTGCCAACTAGCACAAAAGGTGCGATAATAAGGAGTAAAGGGCGTCCTCGAGTACGTACTCATCCAAGTCGCTTCGGCGATGCAGACGCTACGGCGTTGTAGACACTATAGTGTCGTGTGATGACTCGTATACCATAGGTTCACATGAAATTGCATGAGAATCTTTGGTATAGTTGGATATCCATAGGGTTTTAGCAGCTGCATCCTAGCACTACAGTGCGTTTCAGTCACTTCGGTGATGTTTAGGCACTTCGGTGTCGACTTAGACGCTACGGCGTTGTTCAAACACTTCGGTGTTGTTAGCACAAAATGTGCGATTATAAGGAGCAAAGAGCGTCCTGATTATGAAGAGCAAAGAGCATCCTCGAGTACATACCCATCCCAATCGCTTCGGCGATGTAGACGCTACGACGTCATAGACACTACGGTGTCGTGATGACTCGCTTACCATGGCATCACATGATTTTGTACTTTGGGCTGTAATACAAGAAATATATTTATGCAGGCAGTTAAGTTAAAAAGCTTAACGTATATTTGATTGATAAAATAAAGGTTTAATGATATGATATAAACTGCAATTGGGACACGCTTGCCATTTTGCAGGAAGTGTATTGCACTGTTATGTGACAGAGGAATGAATTGATATTTACCTTGGGCCATAAGATTTTACAGTACAGTTACATGACTTTACAGTAAAAAATTATTGCAGTACAAATTTCTTACATGATTATTCCTGCATTACAGATTACATGATTTTATACTTTAGGCTATAATACTTGAAATGCATTTATGCAAGTAGTTAAGCTAAAAAGCTTAATGTACACAAGATTGTTAAGATAGATCGAATCCTATGATTTGAATATTATATTGGTTAAATGAACTATACATGTAAGGTAGTTCTATACATGATAAAATGTTATCATGTGCAATTGGAAATCACTTGCCATTTTGCAGAGCTGTGTTATTTTTAATCATTGTTTTACATTGTTATGATTATGCCTCACTAAGTTATACTTAGCGTATGTTTTGTATCACATGTAGGTACTTCGAACTAGATAGCAGAGAAGGAGCTGTACATCGTTGGACAAGATAGCCTCATTATCAGTAAGTATCACCACATCCTAGTCTAGTGGGGCATGTATAGATTTAAATAAGTAGTTGTTTTGTATAATCTAGAAATATGACTTAATTTGAGGAATTAAGAATATTAGAAAATATGCTTCAAACGATTTTAAACTTAGTTGGTCGTTTATCGCATAGCGATTCTAAAATCAAGAAAGGTTTTAGGCAGCACACATAGTTTTCACCCTGAATTATATTTTCATTTTAATAACTACTTAAAGTATTTAAAAACCAATTCAGGGTTGAAACTCAGTGA
Source organism: Hibiscus mutabilis (assembly GCA_019671005.1). Lineage (NCBI taxonomy): Eukaryota > Viridiplantae > Streptophyta > Magnoliopsida > Malvales > Malvaceae > Hibiscus > Hibiscus mutabilis. Next base: position 14,720,039 of record CM033749.1, on the reverse strand, counting down.
CTCTAGACAAATTTGTAATTTAGTGAAAACCGAAAAGGGTTGTTTAATCCAATTAGTTTGGCTATAAAAAAATTTACAAGTCTGAAAATCGGAGTAAATCAGTTAGTAACATCTTTAATGTGTATTCGAATATCGAATATACGTCGAGGGTCTTACATTTAGTGGAATCAGAACCAGGTTTAGCCGATTCTAGAGGTTAAACCGAGTCCAATATGATTTTGCTAAAGTGTACATGCCCCTAGGATGTGATGTTACTGATGTATTGCTTGCATAACTTGATGTAGCTCCTCAATAGTATGAATAAGACTCTAATGGCTATAAGAAAAATAAGATATTGTTATATTTCGTCAGTTGACGAATTTTGAGGGTTAAGAAAAGACCCATAGTGGATACAACATAGTGAAATAAATATGGTAGTTAACTCCTATTCAAGATGAATTATATGTATAATAGAGAACTAGTACAGTAATTATAAGATATTAGTCTCTAACATTTGTATTTGCACTTACAATTATAATAGCATAAGTTATAAGAAGTTTAGAGAGTAAGGGCTCATACGCACATTTCAAGGAAAAAGGTAGTCATGGGACGATAAGCTTATGATTGAATGGAATTGTTGGAGATTACTGTATGTGTAATTTGGCAGCCTGCTTAAAATAAGTTGAAGGCTATGATTTTGCATTACAAATTTGGAGACATTTTCTACATAGTGAAAACTGTTATATCTACACAGGTTATAACAATTTGAAGTACTTAAGTACACAACGAAATCTAAAATTTAAGCAAAGAAGATGAATTGAATTTCTAAAGGATTTTCAATGTTATTACTGATTAGGAAAGGCTAATGTAGTACCTGATGCTCTTAGCTGGAAAATGTTCTTTATTTCGCATGCAATGAATGCTTAATTGTCTTTGGGAAAGAACGGTACACCAAGTACAAAGTTACAACTTTAACAAACCTTATTAGATCCAATTAAAGATTTACATGTGGCATATGAAGAATGCCTTAAAAAGAGAAAGTAAGTTGAATCTACAGAAGCCTAAGATTATGAAAACAGATCTGATGGATTGCTATTGAGGAAAAGTTTATAATGGTGAAAAAAAGAAAGGAATTTTAATAGAAGGACAGTCAGTTGGACTATTCTGATATTTGAAGATAAGTTACGAGCCTATATTATTGATAACATAGGATTGTAGGAAAGGATTGAAATGTTCGGAATAATCCAAAAGTGGATGGAGTGGATCTGACTCGAGAAATAGAAGACAAAGTGAGGATTTTTCAAAATAATCCTAAAGCAGCTGCAGATCAACAATAGGTACATGCGGATAAAAAGAAAAAGGATATTGATTTTAAATTCAAAAACAAGGTATATATGAAAGTTGCACCTTGGAAAAAGGTACTATGCTTTGGTCAAAAGGAAAGCTTGGTCTCAAATTCTTTGGACCATATGGGACTCTTAAAAGAGATGGACAAATGACTTATTAATTGACTTTACCTTCAGAGCAGAGCAAGACTCACGATATATTTCACGTGAATTTGTTTCAAAGGTATCGATCCGATCCTTTTCATGTTATCAACCCAAAGGAAGTTGAATTACAACCCGATATTAGACGTATGAAGAAGGACTGATGAAAATCTTAGCATGTAGAATTAAAAGGATTAAGGAATAAGAAAATTTCCATTGGTCAAAGTCCTTTGGAGGAACCACAAAGTGGATGAGGCAACATGGGAGGCCGAGAAGAAAATGAGAGAGCAGTACCCAAAACTATTTAAAACAAGAAGGTTTTGAAAATTCGTAAGGGGGAGAATTGTAATACCCCAAAATTTGCTATGTTGATTAAGGGTCATTTAGTACTAAGATAAGGCCTTAAAAGCTAAATTAGTGACTAAAATGACAGCAAGTCAAAAGTTGGTGTCTAGAGTCTAAAGATGGGAAAAGTATAGGCACCTCAAGGATAATTTTACCATTAATAATTTTTATTCCAACGATAAGTAATACAGATCACAAGAAGATGATCTGTATAGTCAGATTTTCGGTATATGATTTATGTAGAAATTTATTCTCGATCGAACAATCAGGGGAATGGGCAGATATTTGATTCAAAAAAATTACGAGAATTTATTAGTAATTATTTTTTCATGTACATGGATTAAATAGATCATGGAGAAAAATTTGATATAGATTCCAGGAATAAAAATACAGTATAAGATATCGAATTTTGATTAAACTGCAAAGTTAAGCGTGCTCATGGCATAGGATGGGTGACCTATTAGGAAGGTCTTATGTCAGTACTTGAGACAGATAAAAAGGAATCAGTTCGAGTTAATATTATTCGTACGAATATATGATAAAGGATTATTAAGAGAATTTTATCCGATAAAGATTTAGGGTAAATTATCAGTATATTGGAGCAAGTCAAAATTTTAAGTTTGACTTCATAAATATAGAATATGTCATTTTATAATATTATTTATTTCTCAGATATGGAAATAAGGAATTTTTAGAATTTATTTGATAAGCCCGGTGAAGGGGTAACGTAGAAGAAGTAGTAAGTGAATATCGGGAAATCGGATCGAATCGAAATTTCAGAGGTTGTACTATACTTCACAAAAAATTCATAAAATGTTATTTTATGAATAAGTTATTAATTGGTTGATTGTGATCTAACTAGAATAGTTGGACTTTTTACAAAATGGCAAAATTTTGTGATTTAAGTAACTAGTTTTGGTAATTTGGTATTTTGGTCACAATGGCAATTTTGAAATATTTTGAAAGTATCATGGGTAATATGGTAATTTCCCATGTAAAAGCATTACTCTAGTTTGGTTAGAGTTGAATGGAATTTGGTTGAAATTGAACTAGAATGGCAAATTAGAAAATAAATTTTAGTTGGAGGGTTATTTGGATCAAGAAATTAAATGAATTTAATATTCATTTAATTAATACACATCGCATAAATAAGGAAAAAATGAAAAAAAAATCTTTTCATCTTCATCCCCTTCATTTCGAAAACACCAAGGAAAAATACAAAAAAAATTCCTAGGCATTTTGAAGGCTCCAAAGTTAGAATCAAGGTATGTTGCTTTGGAAAAAATGATCTATGGTTAATGCTCTTTCTATTGATATTAATTTTGCATGGTAATTTGAAGATTTGTTCATGTTATTGATGAGAGAGAAAATAGGGTTTCATGTTCTACGTTGAGATTGAAGATTGATTTAAGTAAATCAAGTGTTATGGAGTTGAAATCAATCTTAGATTTAGATTAATTTCATGTTTGAAGGTACAAACCCTAACCTTAGAATTTGGGATTTTATTTAGGATTTTGGAATTGATGATGAAAATGAAAGATTGATGATATTAGAAGCTTGATTTTGATGTTAGAATGAAAAATCCTCAACTAGTCCTTTAAGTGACCATTTTGGTATACATGAGGATATTTGGAGAAATATTGTGAAAATTATCCTAGTGGTGGATTTGAAGAGATTATGGATTTAGAAGCTTGATTATTGCATTAAGACCAAAATAAAGTTCTTGAAAAGTTTAAACACCCAATTCGGCTTGAAGAAAGAAATTGGGGTTTTAAGTGATAATTCTTGGAAAAGATGAATATATGTTGGAAAAATTAATTTGAGCATGTTAGAATGTTGTTTGGATGAAGATGAGCCTAGAGAAGCTGAATGACCAATTCAGCCACATGGAAGAATAATGGGAAAATTTATGAAAATTATGATTATTAGATTTTATGATTCGAATATGTTGTATACGATATGGCATATGTAAATTGCATGAAATATTAAATGGCATATGGTACACTGATATGGCATAATGATTTATCTAAGATAAATCAGATTTTAGATATTTGGGTATGAATTGACCATTATCGAATTATGGATGATAGTATTGATGAATTGGATATTGAATATGAAAATATTATATTTTTATGCCCAAGTACTAGTGTGAGAGTCTTTCGTATAATTGGATATCCAAAGAGTCATAGCAACTGCAATCCAGCACTACGGTACGTTCCAGACACTTCAGTGTTGACATTAGACGCTACGGCGTTGCAGTCACTTCGGTGTTGACTAGCACAAAAGGTTCGATAAGGAGAAGCAAAGGGCGTCCTCGAGTACGTATGATTACTCGTATACCATAGGCTCACATGAAATTGCATGAGAATCTTTGGTATAGTTGGATATCCATAGGGTCTTAGCAGCTGCGTCCTAGCACTACGGTGCGTTTCAGTCACTTCGGTGATGTTTAGACACTTTAGTGTCGACTTAAACGCTATGACATTGTTTAGACACTTCGGTGTTGTTAGCACAAAATGTGCGATTATAAGGAGTAAAGAGCGTCCTGATTGTGAGGAGCAAAGAGCGTCCTCGAGTACCATAGCATCACATGATTTTGTACTTTGGGCTATAATACAAGAAATATATTTATGCAGGCAGTTAAGTTAAAAAGCTTAACGTATATTTGATTGATAAAATAAAGGTTTAATGATATGATATAAACTGTAATTGGGACACGCTTGTATTTTGCAAGAATTGTATTGTACTGTTATGTGACAGAGGAATGACTTGATATTTACCTTGGGCCATAAGATTTTACAGTACAAAATTATTGCAGTACAAATTTGTTACATGATTATTCCTGCATTACAGATTACATGATTTTATACTTTGGGCTATAATACTTGAAATGCATTTATGCAAGTAGTTAAGCTAAAAAGCTTAATGTACATAAGACTGGTAAGACAAATCAAATCCTGTTATTTGAATATTATATTGGTTAAATAAACTATACTTGTAAGGTAGTTCTATACGTGATAAAATGTTATCATGTGCAATTGGAAATCACTTGCCATTTTGCAGAGCTATGTTATTTTTAATCATTGTTATGAATATGCCTCACTAAGTTATACTTAGCGTGCGTTTTGTATCACTCGTAGGTACTTTGAACTAGATAGCAAAGAAGGGGTTGTACATCGTTGGATCAAGATAGCCTGCATTACCAGTAAGTATCACCACATCCTAGTCTAGTGGTGCATGTATAGATATTAAATAAGTAGCTATTTTGTATAATCTAGAAACATGACTTATTTTGAGGAATTAAGAATATTAGAAAAGATGTTTCAAACGATTTTAAACTTAGTCGTTTACCGCGTTGCGATTCTAAAATCAAGAAAGGGTCTAGGCAGCACACATAGTTTTCACCCTGAATTATATTTTCATTTTAATAACTACTTTGTAATGCCCCAGTTTTGGGCCTAGCAGTTTTGGGGCTGGTTGGACGGTTCAGTGGACCGGGTTAGAGATTCGAGTAGAATTTGGGAGCAGATATTTTCTAAAAGATAAAATTATGGAAAAGTGGTTAAAAATCATATTTTATTATATTAAAAAATTGGTGGAAGTAATTTTGGAAATCGAGCTTTGGAAGGACCACATTTTGGCAGTGACCAAAATGCAATTTTTGAAAACTATTTTAAAAGGTGACCATTTTGTAAAGAGTCAAAACATAGAATCTTTAAAGAGCTATTTTACCATTTAGTCTAATCCGAGTATTCCCTTAATTAGGATTATTTTAAAATGGTTTTAATTAAAAGAAATAAAAAGGATCAAGTTAAAAAGGTAGTTATCTTTCTAAAACACATTTGGACGTAAATTTTCTTTTCTCACATTTTCTCTCAAAACACTCTCAGCCAAACACTCTTTCTCAATTAGAGATTTAAGGTAATGATCTTGATTTCTTAACTTCTTGATTTGCTAAATGATTTCTTAAATTGTTTTCCACAAATCTTATTGAATTTCTTTGCTTTCAAGAGGAAAAACCATCCAATTAAGGGGAAACTCATTCATTAGAGGTAAGTTTCATTCTTATCCTCTTATGAAAGGTTCTTTACTGAAATTCCCAAGTTCTTGGCTCTTTATATATGTTTTTCTAATAGGTTTTGATTAATTAATTATGGATTTTAGCTTAATTGCGGTTTAATTGAAGGATCTTGTGATTTTCGATTTGGATCTATTTTTCTAGTGTTGTAGATTGATTTCAATCTTAATTTGGATGCATTGTAATGTGGATAAGTTGTTTTTAATAATAGAATCCCAAAATTTGTTGAATATCTAATTGTTAGGTTGTTAGTGAAGGGTTTTTGTCATTGCTAGAAGTAAAAGGATGTTGGGAATGAGTTTTTAGATATTAATTGATGAGGTTTAATGTTTTGAATTGTTATAATGTGGCTGTGTTAAGATTGAGTAGTGTTAGAGGTTGATTTCAGTAAGTTTCGGATAAGTTTTGAGTGAGCATCTTGAGAGCTACAGGATTTTGAGTTGTAACAAAGTATTGGATGCATTTTAATGCATGCTTCCTCTGGTTTTATGGGACCGAAACAGGGGATAGTCAAGGCGTAGCATCTTGAGGTGGTCCTAGACTTGCTGGGAGCTTGTTTCGCGGTAGCAAACAAGGCGAAGTGAAATTGGTGAGTGGAAACGGTCTTAAAAGTATTTCAAAGGTTTGAAAGTGGTTTTGGGAGTTTGGGATAAGTTTGAAACACTTACCTAAGCTCGGAAGTAAGTGTCCCTCTTTTTCTTTTCAATATCGGTTCAGATATGAGTATGTGTGATTCATGTTTAGTCGTAAACATGGTTTGCTTTACCTACTGTTAATGCATGATTTTAAAGTACATATGCGGTGGCTTAAAGGTATGATTAATGCTAGTGAGCATTGGTTTTTATTCCGGTCGGGAATGTGATATTGTTGTGGCAATGTGATTTGCATATGTGGGGATTTTGTGTAATGCATTGTGAAACAGTGAGTAAATGGTTTTGTAAATGATATATTGGCTATGTGACAAGGTGAGAAAACATTCAAATATAGTTGGCATGCCATAAGATAAAGTGCACTATAATATGGTTAAAAAATCGATCGTGGGATTAAGAGTCCTTAAGGTATAGCGACCGGCTACCCGAACTATGTTGTTATCACTTGGTTTGAGTGGTCGGCAAGGTTGTAAAGTCATGCGGTCAGCATGGGGTAGTCTTGATGATGGTCGGTCATTAAGAGAGATCCGTGTATTCGATGTGTAGATTTAACGGTTGGTTAAGTAAAGGTTAGCGGTCAGCTAATCAAGGATAGTGGTCGACTATCTGAGGTCACTATAATTGCCAATATATGAGAATTCTAATGTTGAACCTATTTTATAATGTTTTGGGATTTAAGCATGGTTTGGTATTTGATGCTTTGGGATTAAGCATGTGCAATACATATATATAATGTTTTGCATATAGTTGATATGCATGTTTTGATTTGAAGCTATTGGAACTTGCTTAGGTCGTAAGCATGGTTTGAAATAAGAGTTGGTTTTCAAGGTTTTGTTTAATGCACCGTCATTATAAGCATCCTCACTAAGCAAGTGTGCTTACGCTCTCTTTTCTCTAATGATGTAGTGCTTTAAAGCTTTGTGGCAGCAAAGGCAAGGATTAAGTGATCCAAAGACAAGACTTTTGAGTGTGGACTCAATTTAGTTTCCGGTTAATAAGGTAATATGTTCGCCAAGGGTTTTGGGAATTGTAATTTTATTTTCCCTAGTTCTAAGAATGTGTAATGCTGTGATTTTAGAGTTTGATTGATGTTGTTAAGTTCGTTGTGCATTGTTACATGTGGATGATGTTGTGAGGTCTTCTAGGTATGCATCTAAATGGTTTTGCTTTGAAGGTATGCTTAGATGTGCTAATCATGTTGAGTATGGTATTGATGTGTTGTTGGTATGGTGTTCTTACTGATAATTGCTTAGCTAGACTATTTGGTACGTTTGGTGAAATGCTTTGTGGAGTATGCCTTTAGATTGATACTTTTGGGCAACGTGAGCTTGTATAGTGGTTAAACCACGGTTCAAGGGTTGATATAGGTATTGTTGAATGTTTGTATCCAGGTATGTAAGTTACTAAGAGCTAAAAGCATCTAGATTTAGGTGAAAAATCTGTAGAAAATGACATTACAGGCCTCTGAGTACCGATACACAAGGGACCGTATCGGTAAGCAAAGGCAAACTAAGGCAGGCAGCACCGGTATGGCTATACGAGTACCAGTACGGTTAGGCAATTCAAGCTTGGCGTATCGGTACAGGATGGAGTGTATTAGTACGTGGATTCGTTACTGGAAAATCACTTTTTGAAGGAAAAACTCGTGTACCGATACACCAAGGGGCTCCTACCGATACGGATTTAATACTGTACATACTAATGTGGCGTATCGATACGGTATAATGTGTACCGATACCCAAGGTTGTTTCGTATCGGTACGGCTACATACGTGTCGGTATGCGAGGCAGTTTATTCAGGTAATGTCATGGAAGTCAGTTTTTGGCTTCTTGCATTTTAGTCTCTAAGTCTATAAAATGTAATTGAATGCGCATGGATGATCATTTTGACCTGAAATTTGTTATGTGGGCATGTAAATGGACTAATTGAGGATTAGTAATCTTAAATTTAGTTTTGTTTTTGTAATTTAAAGTATTTTCATGTTAGTCCTCAATTTTGAATATGATGTAGTTGTTCGCCATTTGTGACTTGTTTTATTTGTGAACTTATCCGCTACGAGTATGAACATGTAGGAACATTAATTTACATTTAGACAATATAAAAGTGAAAATATGGACTGACTTTTCGTAACCTTTCTCCGGTTTTCTTCGGCAAACCTAATGTGGTACTCTCGTTTCGGTCGGGCGTCTAGGCTAGGTCGAGGGGGTTACATTTATTGGTATCAGAGACAGGTTTTGAAAGGTTGGGATGTTGTTGTTTGGTTGTATATTTTTTTGGTTATGCACGGTGATTGTGTACTTGTACGATGATTAATTTACATCATGTTGGGGTATGAACTGAGAACATATTGCCTATTACCGAGATTTTTTTAAAATGTTTTATAAGATGGTCTTGGATCCTTTGCCTTGCGTAGCCTGACTTTAATGTGTTTTGTTGCTTTTGTTAGCATGGCTCGACCTGAGACACGTTCTATGGATAGTAATGCTAGAATCGGGCAAAATAACGTTGAGGAAGAGAATCCCACTAATGTTTTACCTCCTCCTCCTCTGTTGGTTCTGCCAGTCAATGTTGGGGTTGGTGGTGAGCCCTAGGCTCATCAAGTGCCGGTATTTGGTGATCTGACTTAGTTGGTTCAGGCGATAACGGGAGCTTTTTAAGCATCAATTGCTGGAGTACATGCACAGGCACCAGCACCTGTTGTGGCGGTTAACCCAGAGTTACCTTTGGAGCGTCTCCGCAGTTTGAGAGGTGTTGAGTTTAGGGGTTTGAGCCCTGAGGCAGCTGAGGGTTGGCTGGAGAGTACGGTCCATATTTTGGATCAAATACGCTGTAATGATGAGCGTAAGCTGGGTTGTACAGTGTCATTGTTGCATGGTGATGCATATCATTGGTGGGTGACCACAATTGCTAGTGTCCCAGAGGCGGATGTAACTTGGGAGTTCATTCAAAGAGCTTTCAAGAAGAAGTATCTTGGTCCTCAGTATCTGGATGTGAGGAAACGGGAGTTTATGTCTTTGGTTCAAGGCGGCATGTCTGTAGAAAAATATGAGGTGAAATTTGTCCGTTTGAGTCAGTATGCTTCATAGTTAGTTCAGGATGATCTTGAGAGGTGCAACAGGTTTCGCTATGGGTTAGTGAAGTATATCAAAACATACATGTTGGTGGCGTATTATACAGATTTTGATGTGCTTGTAAATCGTGCTAAGGACATTGAGCAATCCTTAAGGGTGTAGAGACAAGGTTCGGGCATGGTCTCAAATAAGCGAGGAGATGACTTTGGCTATTCTGGGAGGCAGAATAGGAAGTTTCGAGATAAGAGGCACAAGCCGGATCACAGGAGTTACGCTGGCCATGGTAACCAAGGTGTTTGTATTGTAGCCGAGTGTGAATGTTGCGGTAGACGCCACACGGGTGAGTATTGGGGAAATACCATGAGTTGTTGGATATGTGGATCTCCTAGTCACATGAAGCGTGATTGTCCTCGTGCTATGGGTGATGCACCAATTTGGGCTATTGTGCCTGCTAGGGGCCAAGGCTGTGGCAGGGGTAACTTTTAGAAGCGCAAGGATAGTTAGAGAGTTGTGGCTCATGTTGTTGCGGTACAACCAGAGAATGGTGGACCGACACGGATCTATGATCATCGTGAGGGGCGCAACAATACTGATGTGATCGTAGGTACTTTTACCTTGCAATCTTTGTCGTTGTTTTCTTTGATTGATTCAGGGTCTACTCATTCATACATCCTAGGTGAGCATGCATCATTGTTAAATGTTCCTGTTGAGATCTTGGATGTTGGCATGTTGGTAACTAGTTCTTTTGGGGAGACAGTTACAACTAGAAGGTTGTATAGGCGTTGTCATTTGGCAGTGCAAGGTCATGAGTTTGCCGCCGATTTGATGGAGTTGTCATTCCATAGTTTTGACGTTATATTAGGTATGGATTGGTTAAGTGAGCACAAGGCAGTGGTGGATTGTGAGTCCAAAAGTATTTCTCTGAAGTTGGCCGATAATTATAAAGTCGTGGTGGTAGGTGAGAATGTAAAATTCTTGTCCAATATTATTCGGCTACCCGAGTAGAGATGCTAATGTTTGATGGTTGTCAAGCTTATTTGGCTATTGTTATGAATCCGGGAGGCAATGGTGTTTGAGTGCAGAACATTCGAGCTGTTTGTGATTATACAAAAGTTTTTCTTAAATAGTTGTCTGGTTTACCTCTGAATAGGGAGATAGAGTTTCGCATTGAAACTTATCAAGGTACAACTCCGGTGTCCATCGCTCCTTATCGGATGGCACCAAATGAGCTAAAGGAGTTGAAATTGCAGCTTCAGGGATTGTTGGATCATGGGTTCATTCAACCGAGTGTTTCTCCTTGGGGTGCTCTAGTTCTCTTTGTGAGAAAGAAGGATGGATCGATGCGTATGTGCATTGATTATCGTTAGTTGAATAAGTTGACGGTGAGGAACAAGTATCCATTGTCGCGGATTGATGACTTGTTCGATCAATTTCACGGGGCAGTGGTGTTTTTGAAGATAGATTTAAGGTTGGGGTATTATCAGTTGAAAGTTAAGGATGTGGATATTCATAAGACGGCGTTTCGGATGAGGTACGAGCATTACGAGTTTTTGGTGATGCCGTTTGGTTTGACAAATGCCTCGGCGACTTTCATAGATATGATGAATAGAGTGTTTCATGAGTACCTTGATCGGTTTGTGGTGGTTTTTATCGATGATATACTCGTGTACTCTCGTACCAAGGAGGAGCATGATCAACATTTGTGGATTGTGTTGCAAGTCTTGAAGGATAATTAATTGTACGCCAAGTTGAGCAAGTGCAAGTTTTGGCTCAAAGAGGTGATGTTTCTCAGACATGTGGTATCCGCGGAGGGAATTCATGTTGATCCACAAAACAATTGAGGCTATTCTCAATTGGAAACAACCTAAGACAGTGTCAGAGGTGTGTAGTTTTCTTGGGTTGGTAGGATATTATCACTTTTTGTGGAAGGGTTTTCTAGTATTGCGGCTCCGTTGACAAAGTTATTGCAAAAGAATGTTTATTTCATTTGGTCGGAGAAGCAACAACAGGGTTTTGAGAAGTTGAAGAAGGTTTTGACACATGCTCTTGTGTTGATTCAACTGAAATCTGGGAAGGAGTTTGTGGTTTTTAGTGATGCATCGCATGTGGGTTTGGGTTGTGTGCTGATGCAGGATGGAAAGGTTGTGGCCTATGCGTCGAGACAGTTGAAAGTTCATGAACGCAATTATCCAACTCATGATTTGGAGCTTGCTGCTGTGGTGTTTTCCTTGAAGATTTGGCGACACTACCTTTATGGAGAGAAGTGTACGGTCTTTACGGATCATAAGAGTTTGAAGTATTTAATGTCTCAAAAGGATTTGAACCTTAGGCAACGAAGGTGGTTGGAGTTGCTTAAGGATTACGACTTAACAATCGAGTATCATCCTGGAAAAACAAATGTTGTTGTGGATACATTGAGTCGTAGGGTGGCGGTTGAGCTTAGGGTAATGTTTTCGAGGTTGAATGTAAAGCGGGAAGGTGGGTTGTTGGCTGAATTGCAAGTTAAGCCTACGATGTAGCAGTTGATTAAGGCTAAGCAACCATATGATGATTCTTTGGTTCCTCGTGTTAAGGACATAGCAGATGGTAATCTGACGGATTTTCATTTTAATGATGATGGAGTTTTGTACTTAAAGGGTCAAATAGTGGTGCCGAAAGTCTCAGAGCTTAGGCATACTATTTTGGAGGAAGCACATTCTAGTCCTTTTGCTATGCATCCTGGTAGTACCAGAATGTATCGTGATTTTAGGGAAAAGTACTTTGGGTTGGTTTGAAGAAGGATGTGGTGGAGTTTGTGTCCAAGTGTATGGTGTGTCAACAGGTTAAAGCTGAACATCAATCCCCATCTATATTGTTGCAACCGTTGAGAATTCCATAGTGGAAATGGGAGGGAATCACCATGGATTTTGTGTTAGGGTTACCGATGACATCGGCTAAAAAATATTCTATTTGGGTGATTATCGATCGGTTTACAAAGTGTGTACATTTTATGCCAGTGTGTATGACGTACACCTTAGACAGGCTAGCGGGTTTGTTTATCTCTGAGATTGTGCGTTTGCATGGAGTACCAAAGTTGATCATTTTGAATAGAGATCTGAGGTTCACGTCAAGGTTTTGGAACTGTTTACATTAGGCTTTGGGTTCGAGGTTGAGTTTCAGCATCCGTATTATCCTCAGAAGGATGGGCAGTTTGAGCGTGTTATCCAGGTCTTGGAAGGTATGCTAAGGTGTTGTATTATTGAGTTTCAAGGAACCTGGGAGAAGCATTTGCCGTTGGTGGAATTTTCTTATAATAACAGCTATCAAGCGAGTATACAGTTGGCACCATTTGAGGCATTGTATGGCTTGAGGTGTTGTACGCCCTTGTGTTGGGTAGAGCTAGGGGAAAAGCATATTTCCTTACCTCATGTGTTGAAAGACACAAATGAGAAAGTTAAGCTTGTGTGTGAACGCTTGAAAGCGGCTGAGGATTGGCAAAAATCTTACACGAATTTAAAGCATAGGGAAATGGAATATGCGGTGGGCGAACGTGTGTTCTTGAAGGTGTCACCATGGAAAAAGGTGATGCAGTTCAGACGTAAGGGTAAGCTTAGTCTGAGGTTTATTGGACCATATGAGATTGTGGAGCGAGTTGGTCCTGTGGCTTATCGGTTGAAGTTGCCTCTCGAGCTTAACAAAATACATGATGTGTTCCATGTATCCATGTTACGGAGGTATCGGTCGGATCCTTCGCATGTTATGCCAGTGGAGAATATTGAGTTGAGACCGGATTTATCTTTTGATGAGGAGCCGGTGGAAATACTAGATTTTAGTAGTAAGGTTCTATGAGGTAAGACGATAGAATTGGTTAAAGTCTTGTGGCGACATCGAGCTGTTGAGGAAGCCACTTGGGAAAGCAAGGCGGATATGTTCGAGCAATTTCCGCATCTTTTTCCTCCAGGTAAATTTTGAGGGCGAAATTTCTTAAGAGAGGGAGAGTTGTAACACACTGGTTTTGGCCTAGCGATTTTGGAGCTGGTTAGACGGTCTAGTGGACCGGGTTAGAGATTCGAGTCAAATTCGGGAGCAAATATTTTTCTAAAAGATAAAATTATGGAAAAGTGTTTAAAAATCATATTTTATTATATTAAAAATTTTGGTGGAAGCAATTTTGGAAATCAAGCTTTGGAATGACCACATTTTGGCTAGTGACCAAAATGCAAATTTTGAAAACTATTTTAAAAGGTAACCGTTTTGGAAAGAGCCAAAACTTAGAATATTTAAGGAGCTATTTTACCATTTGGTCTAATATGAGTATTCCCTTAATTAGGATTATTTTAAAATGGTTTTAATTAAAAGAATTAAAAAGGATTTAGTTAAAAAGGTAGTTATCTTTCTATAACACATTTGGACGTAACATTTCTTTTCACATTTTCTCTCAAAACACTCTCAGCCAAAAACTCTTTTTCCATCAGATATTTAAGGTAATGATCTTGATTTCTTAACTTCTTGATTTGCTAAATGATTTCTTAAATTGTTTTCCACAAATCTTATTGAATTTATTTGCTTTTCAAGAGGAAAAACCATCCAATTAAGTGGAAACTCATTCATTGGAGGTAAGTTTTGTTCTTCTCCTCTAATGAAAGGTTATTTACTAAAATTCTCAAGTTATTGACTCTTTACATATGTTTTTCTAATAGGTTTTGATCAATTAATTATGGATTTAGCTTAATTGAGGTTTAATTGAAGGATCTTGTGATTTTCGATTTGGATCTATTTTCCAGTGTTGTAGATTAATTTCAATCTTATTTTGGATGTATTGTAATGTGGATAAGTTGTTTTTAATAATGGAATCCCGAAATTTGTTGAATCTCTAATTGTTAGGTTGTTAGTTAAGGGTTTTGGGGTGTTTAAGGTGTTTAATCATTGTTGGAAGTAAAAGGATGTTGGGAATGAGTTTTTAGATATTAATTGATGAGGTTTGATGTTTCAAATTGTTATAGTGTGGCTGGGTTAAGATTGAGTAGTGTTGGAGGTTGATTTCGGTAAGTTTAGGATGAGTTTTGAGTGGGCATCTTGAGAGCTACGGGATTTTGAGCTATAAAAGAGTATTGGATGCATTTTAATGCATGCTTCCTCTGGTTTAATGTGGCCGAAATAGGGGATAGTCAAGGCGTAGCATCTTGAGGTGGTCCTAGACTTACCGGGAGCTTGTTTCGCGGTAGCAAACAAGGCGAAGTGAAATTGGTGAGTGGAAACGGTCTTAAAAGTCTTTCAAAGGTTTATAAATGGTTTTGGGAGTTTAGGACAAGTTTGAAACACTTACCTGAGCTCGGAAGTAAGTTTCCATTTTTTGCTCTTTAATATTGGTTCAGATATGAGTATGTGTGATTCATGTTTAGTCGCAAATATGGTTTGCTTTATGCATGATTTTAAAGTACATATGCGGTGTCTTTAAGGTATATTTAATGCTAGTGAGCATTGGTTTTTATTCCGGTCGGGAATGTGATATTGTTGTGGCAATGTGATTTGCATGAAAGTGGTCTTCTCTTGATCCTCAGGGGCGACGGCAATCTGATTATAACCTGAATAACCATCCAAAAAATAATAGAAAGCTTTACCTACCAACCTGTCTAGCATCTGATCAATGAATGGCAATGGGAAGTGGTTCTTCCTTGTGGCATTGTTCAGCCTCCTATAATCCATGCAAACTCTTCATCCTGTGATAGTTCTAGAGGGAATCAATTCAGCTTTACTGTTCTATACCACGGTCATGCCACCCTTCTTTGGCATACATTGCACCGAGCTAATCCAAGAGCTATCGAAGATGGGATATATTATCCCGGCATCAAGCCATTTTATGATCTCTTTTTTCACTACCTCTTTCATGCTTGGGTTTACCCTCCTTTGGCCTTCAATGGTCCTGCTATAGTACTCCTCCAAGATAATCTTGTGCATGCAAATGGTTGGGCTAATACCTCGAATGTCTACCAAGGTCCGTCCTAATGCTTGCTTATAATTGCGTAATATTTCCAACAATCTTTCTTTTTGATCATTAGTGAAATCATTGGCAATGATCACTGGTAGAGTCGAGTGATTACCTAAATAAGCATACTTCAAGTGATATGGCACTGGTTTTAGTTCCAACAATGGTAGCTCCTCAATTGATGGTCTAGGTACCTTGATCTCTTTGCCGGCCAACTGTAGTGGCTCAAAATAACTCGCCTCCTCAGCCTCCAAGACTAATTCTTCTGGTTCCTCAAACAGTTCAGCTATGTCGTCTAAGTCGCTGGCATCAAATTCTGTATTCCGACATAAATGTACCGTGTCTAAAGCGTGGATGGATTCCCTCATCTCCTCTGCTTGGCATTCATCAGGTTCATCTGCACATTTCAAAGCTTGAAACACATTAAATGTAACTTGCTGGTCATTTATGCGAATTGTTAGTTCCCCTTTATGGACATCAATCAAAGCCCTACTCGTGGCAAGGAAAGGTCTACCCAAAATAATCGGGACATTAATATTCGCCTCATAATCCAAAATGATGAAATTAGCTGGGAAAATAAATTTTTCTAACTTTACTAGCACATCCTCAATCTTACCCTTGGGATGTGCATAGGACCGGTCTGCCAGCTGGAGTGTCACCGTGGTAGGTCTGGCTTCTATACCAAGCTTCCTAAAAACTGACATTTCATCAAGTTGATACTGGCTCCTAAGTCGCATAGTGCCTTGCCCGTGAATTTGTTGCCAATGGTACATGGAATGGTAAAACTTCCTGGATCTTTCAGCTTTGGTGGCAATCAGTTTAGGATCATGGCACTGCATCCCTCGGTCAAAGCAATAGTTTCAAACTCTCCCAACTTCCTTTTCTTGTTCAAGATGTCCTTCATGAATTTAACATAGTTGGGCATCTGTTCAAGGGCTTCTACCAATAGAATGTTGATTTTGCAATTGTTTGAGAACTTCCAAGAAGCGCTTAAATTGCTGGTCTTGCTTATGCTTTTGAAATCTCGCTAGAAATGGTGGTGGCAGATAAACATATGCCGACGCTACTGGCTTTGCCAAGGCAGTCTGGCATTAGTCTGTTTGGCATTAATTCTGGTATCTGTTTTGGCATTTCTGTTGGCATCATCTGCTTTTGGTTCATCTTTCTCCACTTTCTTGGGGTTTTCTGATGGCACTGACTTCTCGATTTGGCAGTTAACTAGATGCTTGGCA
Organism: Hibiscus mutabilis; assembly: GCA_019671005.1. Lineage (NCBI taxonomy): Eukaryota > Viridiplantae > Streptophyta > Magnoliopsida > Malvales > Malvaceae > Hibiscus > Hibiscus mutabilis. The sequence goes on along the minus strand of CM033749.1, from coordinate 14,703,232 downwards.
GCCTTCTCCACCTCACACTGCTTACTGCTCTGAAGAGTTATGGCTTTACATTGCTCATTTTCTTTGTGCCGGGCATCTTCGGTGTCACTTGGCAGTGCTCCTTGGGGTCGATTGCTGAGTGCATTGGCAATATGCCAAATCTGAACTTCCAAGTTCCTCATTGATGCTGCCAAACTCTGGACTGTGGCATCATTCCTCTCCATGTACTCTGTGAGAGTGCCTCATTGGTTAAATCTCTGCCATTGCTGAAAATTGTTTTGAGCTTTCTGTGGCATGGCATTTTGATATAATGCTGGCATGCCATTGTTGTTGAAAGCTGGCATGGCATTGTTATTTTGCCTTTGGGTATTCTGGCACTGGGCATTGTACTGGTTACCTCGTTGATTTCCCCATGCTAAGTTAGGGTGTTGTCTTTAACCTGCATTATAATTATTGGAGTTAGGATTATAGTAACGATTAACATTGCTAACAAAGTTTACGGATTTAGGGTTGGCAGGGCATTCATCCACATGATGACTTTCTCCACAAATTGTACAAAATGGGTCTAATGCTTTGACTTCTTGGGCTTCATTGTTCTTTTGCAACGTTTTTACCATGCTAGTAAGGATGGAAATCTTAGCATGGATGGGCGTTAGTTCATCAACCTAAAATTTCCCATTAGTTTTAGTTCCGGTCCCAAGTCTAGCAACAAGATATTCAAAATCATTGATTGCAATCCTCTCTAAAATGTCAACAGCCTCGGTATACGTATTGTCAAGTAACGAACTGGCTACTGAAGCATCAACAATAGTCCTTGTTTGTGCATTTAATCCATTGTAAAAGGTTTGTATTTGAGTCCAATTCGGGAATCCATGTATAGGACACCTTCTCAGCAGATCTTTAAATCTTTCCCAGGCATCATATAAGGTCTCATCCTCAGCCTGCTTGAATGTAATGATCTCACCTCGTAGCCTGGCAGTGAGTGTTGGCGGTTGGAATCTTGTCAAGAACTTCTGGCATAGGTCTACCCATGAAGTGACTGAGCCAGATGGTAAGGAATTGAGCCAAGCCTTATCTTTATCTCTCAAGGAAAAGGTGAATAACTTCAGTTTCACGGTATCTTCGGGTACTCCATTTTGTTGAAATAACTGGCAAATCTCCATGAACTGCTTCATATGTTACCTCGGATATCTAGTAAGTGCTACATCAAACTGACCTACGTTCAAAAGAGTTTGAATCATTACTGGCTTAAGTTCAAAATTAACAGCGTTTACCTCTGTGCCAACAAGCCCTAGCATTAAATTGTCAATGGTTGGTGCCGAATGTTCTCTAATAGGTCTCTTATTAACAACTGGGACCGTAGGTGGTGGTGGTATCCCATTGTTAAGTGGATTTCCTCCATTGTTCACCACACCATTCCCTCTATTTCCTTGGTTTTGCATCTCTCAAAATCTTCTTTTTAACCTCTGCAAGGTTTTCTCAATTTTCAGATCGTATGGCCACTCATCCACGACAGGATGGCTTTTGGTCATACACCGATAAAAATAAAAGGTAAAAACAAAAATAAAATTAAAAGAAAAACAAGTAAAAATTTGAAAACAATCAATTTTGTTGCAATCCCCAGCAACGGCGCCAAAAACTTATAGACTCTCTAAGTGAATGCTAGCAAAAGGGACAGAAAATATGTATTGGAAAAGTATAAAACAGTGCCAAGATGAGTCTTTTGCGTGCAAGTATACACGGTCTGCAAGTAATACAGCAGTTAAGCTGAGTATCGATCCCACAGAGATTGACTTGGAATTCAATTGTCTTTGATTGTTACTTGCCTTGAGAAAAAAATGATTTGTTTTGAAGTTGGTTTTAGAAATAGTTGAATAGAAAATAAATAAAAGTTAAGTAAAGACGTTGGCCAGAAAGGTGCTTTAATGAATGATGAGCATTGGCAGGGAATGCCTGGTTTTCACACTATTCATGTTGTGCCAGCCTTTAATAACAACCTGTCTTGGCATTGTTTACCGAGCATATTCAAAATTAGCAAAGCCTCTCTCGATGGTCATTGCCCTAAATTGATCATGTAAAAACCCCTATATCTCTATAGTGCATGCTTTTAAATAAACCAATTTGATTAAGATCCAATCTATACTCTTAAGGGGTAGATTTCACTCCCGAAGTAAGTTTATCTACTTGAAAGACTTCTCTTGAAGCTTCTCTCCTTAGTATTCAACAACTTGATCGTTGCCACCCTAAGTCCGTTAAGATATTGAGGAGTAATAGGCCAACAGTGCCAGCTCTCGCTTGGGATAGTATTTAGAAAGTATTAAAGTATGCCGAATAGATAAAACATTGCTAAGGTAGATTTATTATTAAAAACTAAAACATAAAATAGCGTTCAACGCAAACATCCCCTACCAACTATGAAATTATTTCATGGTAAAGGACTTAACCAAAAAACCACAAACGTTTCCCAAGTACACCATCATTTAAAATAAGATAAAATAACTTGAAAGAGAAAATGGGCTAGAAGGGGTCTCTCGATGCAGCCCTTCAAGATCTAGGCTTCTCAGCCAAGTTGGTCGAACCACCCTTTCAAGGTGCAGCCAGTTGTGAATCGTTGCACGCCAACTCCTCACTCTGATCGTTTATGGATCGCCCCTAAGATCCTCCTTGGTTGGTGTTTAAATAAGCGTGCAAGGAAGGGATAGGATAAGCTCCTTATTTGAATTTTAAATGCTGAAGGGATAAGAGATAATCATCTTATCCCAATTTGAATGAGAGCTGACCAGGTTAGTGCTGACGTCATACTACCGACGTTGCATTGGCATCCAAGCTTGGCATGGATCAACCAACCACTCTTGGCACCATCTTATCTGCTATTTTTACGGAGATTGATCCAATTGCTATCTTTTCGGAGCCTGATCTTATCCTATTTTTTTGGGGTCCAATAGCCTCTTGGCATGACATCAAGTTCTCTTCTCTGCCAACCGGTGCTTGGCATTGTCTGGCCCATCTGTGCCAATAGCACCCGACATTTTCTCTGGCATTATTTCTTGTATTGCTTTTCTGGGCCAAATCCTATGCCAAACCTGCAAAATTGCCAACAAAACAACCCTTCACACTGGCATAGACAGAATTCTAAACTCCTTATGCAAATGCATGGTTTTAACATCCCGATGCAGCTAAATGTACCTAAAAAAAGCAAAAGAATTGTAAGATTGACATTAAAAACAATACTTTTGGAGAGGTAACACCTAGCGACTTTTATGACTTGTGTCAACGGATTAAAAGTAATTTAGCATCGTTGTTTGATTTTTATGCTTCTTCTCATCCTTCGTCAACTCAAGTGAGATCATGCTCTTTCGATCCTTATTCTAGTGGTCGTAGTGGTAAGGAAGAAATAAGGAAGTTGAAAGGAACAAATTTGAGAAAGGATTATGAGACCGAGATAGAATTAAATGATACTTCTGAAACATCATCTGAGCTTGACATATATTTGGGGGATAAATGTGTTCGTGATAATGATAGTTTTGATATCTTGGTTTGGTGGTCTGTGCAAACAAATAACTATCCTATTCTTATGAGTATGGCACATGATATACTTGCGATTCCAATTTCTACTGTTGCCTCGGAGTCCGCTTTTACCACGGGATGACGTGTTCTTGATTCCAACCGTACTTTTTCGACTCTTAGGTTGGTGGAAGCTCTTGTTTGTACACAAGATTGGATTCGTGCTTCTCATGACCCCATTATGATAGATGAGAGCTTGCTAGCATTAGAGAATATGAAAGAAGGTTAATTTTCGATTTTAAATTTATTATTTTCATTTGTAATATTTATTTATACTATTGTTACTTTGATATCGACTTATTGACATATATTTGAAATATTTTATGTAGAAATGCAAGACTTAACTTTAGAGCAACCAACAATTATCATCGACGAGGCAAACGAAGTTCCGCAACAATGAAAAATATTTCTTTAGTTGCATTTTGTTTAAACTTTTAAGATTTTATATTTGGATTATGCAATTTGAATTTTTAAATTCTATGATGCTTGAATGATGTAATTCAGATATTTGGATGTGCAATTTAGTTTGGTGGTTTCATGGACTCATTACAAATTTACAATGTTAAATTGTTGCTTTTACACAGTACTAGACTACTAGTATTTGATTCTTTGTTATGCTTAGCAAGAAAAACATATCATAATTAATTTCGTAATATTTTTAATAGAATTTTCATAATATTCTTAGAAGTTAGAACTTAGAAGACACTAGAATTTTCATAATATTCTTAGAAGTTAGAACTTAGAAGACACTAGAAAAATTATAAATAACGAATGTTGGCAAATAATAATTTTTAAATGGTATGATATAAATATTGAAAGTAGGCATATTATTCCATAAATTGCTTAGAAGTTAGAAGACTCAAGACAGTAGGCAATCTCATGTTAAACCTAAACAGTAAGATCCCAGTAACTAATTTCATATGAAATGTTGTTTGAACTTTGAATATTAATAAAAAAAATTCGGGTACCCTATTACCTGGATTAACGGGTACTCGATTTGCGGTTACTCAGTTTGTATGGGTCGGGTAACGGGCCGAGGTTTTACTACCCGAAAATTTTGAGTACCCGAAAATCCGGGTACCCGGATATGAACACCCATATTGGTGGGATAAATAGCATGAGAATTGTTTATATACACTTACCCTCTTGGTGGTCATTGAATGACTTGAATAGAAACTGTGCCTCGCACGCAGGCGCAGGGCGGTGTGGATCGAAGCTCGTCGAACCCATTCAGGTTGAGGCGCACCAGCACAACGTGAGTGACGCAAATGTCCGGACCGGTCGGATCCTATGTGGACTTGCGGATATTTTACCCACTTTGAATAATTTTTTTCTTACAAATAAAATATCTTTTTGAATATTTTGAATATAAAAGGGAAAATTCGAATATTAAAAGGTAATGAGTGCAATTTACAAGAATATTCCGTTTTGAATATGGTATTAACAATTTATTACCGTTTTAATTCGATTAACCATTAATTCAGAATATTATATTTTCCATATTTTTCCTCCTCCATTCCCCTTTAAATAACGAGCCTTTTTCCCAGTTTTAGAACATCTCGAAAAATTATCTTTTTCAAAACTCTCTGGTATTTTCGGTGATAGGCAAAGGCAAGGTTATGTTCGTGATCTCTACAATCGTGCTACTGTTGAAGATTATCAGTTGTTGTATCCTGGGAGACTGATGACCAAAACAACTCAAGTACCAAGGAGTGGTCCAAATCTATCTTAAGGAAACTGCGTTCGTGCATGCCTCAACTTGTTTCCTTTCAGTTTGGTTTATTCGAATCTAGTTTTGTTTAAATGAATATGTATTTTTCATTTATTTTAATAATGTTTATAATTCATTTTGGATTAACCATTTTCTTACAGAAACCAGAGAAGTGTAGCATACATACGAATATGTTGGCCAGAGAAGAGAATACTAAGAGGATTCAGAGGTATGTTGAGGATGAATCTTTGTGGAAGCTAAGCAATAGTTTGATTGGCACTGTGGCTACAGTGTGCGGCCTGACCAATGTGTTGAACAGATTGCTTCAATGGGGTCTTGGTGACGCTGAAGTTAAACATCTAGGAGGTCGCAAATTCCTGATTTATTTTAAGGACAAGGAACTAGTCAATATGCTGGAAAAACAAGACTAGTCATTGCTCAAGGAGATCTTCTCGAAGGTTGAACATTGGTTGGAATCTGTTAAACAACCTGAGAGAATTATCTGGTAGAGGTTTCAGGTATTTCCCTCCACTGTTGGAATCATATCACTTTCAAACAAATAGCATTATGGGGCCAATTCATTACAATTGGGGAAAATATGAATCAATCGCAGGGATGTGAAAAAATATTCATGTTAGTAACCACAAACCAAATTAATAAGATTGAAGAGGTGTTAGAAATCGAAGTCGGATCGGAGGTATACAAAGTTCGAGTGTCAGAAAGTTTTATGGTGAAAGTTGTCCATATTGAGCGTCATCGGGGTGGTGATGGTAAAAAGAAGTCAGCAGAGAAACATGCTATATCGAAAGTAGAAGTGAGTTCGTCGGAATTGTCTTCAAACTCGGAGAAGGAAAGCTCAAGAGGCATGACAGAGAAAGTTGGTCTTGGAGAAGATGAAGCAGTTAAGGTTCTCTTCTAGAATTATGATTCAAGTTTTTCTAGAGAGGAAGTTAGATATGTTGGGAAATATGAGATATTGGGTGACCGGCTCAAGGAGTGTGCTATAGCTCTTAATCCGATTCACGATAACACTCAGGCTGACTCAGAGAACAAGCTAGAACAGTCAAACAAAGGGGAGTCGATACCTTCTGAAATTGGGCCAAATTATGCAAAAATTGTTGGCCAGGCGGATAGTACAGATATAACTAAAGAGGTGGAAGTTGAGACTAGGCTTTTGGATTCGGTGGACCAGTGTACCATAAGAGCTACTGAAGACTTAATGGATACGGGCTTCAAAAAAAATGAATTAAACCAAAATACAACCCTTGATGAAACCGAAGTGGAGATGGTGGAAGATTTGGGTAAGTGTTTATCTTGGGCCGAAAGAGTTGACGAGATAAATAATCCTCCAAACCTGTCAAAAAAAAGGGGTTGAGTATAGCGGTGTTGTTCAGTCTCTATTAGATCAAGACAAGGAAAACGAGCAAATTCATTCTTTGCCAGAATTTCAACCAAAGCCAATAATTGTTAAGAGCAGAAGATACGGGTCACTGCAGGAATATCAAGACAAAGACTTAACTAAAGCAGAACGAAAGAAAAGGGACAGAGCCCAACGGAGATTCAAGAAAAAAGGGGGAAGTAGAGAAATCGGAATTTGAAGGCAAGTCCTCGTCAGATTCGGACATACAAGAACGTTGGGCCAACTATACGAAGGAAGCAAAGAAGGTAATAGCACTGGGAAAAATTTTGGGCATTCAGTTCAGAGGTAACAAACAGGAAGCAATCAAAGATTTAGCTCATCTGGAAGAATTAGAACAGACCAACAAGGAGATCTAAGCTGGCAATTTTTTTCGACCAGCAATTGTCACAAATGAGGATCCTGTCAAGTATATCAGGGGCTTGGTTTCAGATATGAAAGTTTCGGCGATTCAAAAAGTTATGAGGCATCATCGGGTTGAATTGGCTTCGATTTTGTAGTATCAAAGTCTTCTGGCAAGTCTGGGGGTTTGGTAACAATTTAGGATAAGAACAAGTTCAAGGCGGAGAAGTCTCTTGTCAATGAAAGGTTTTTTGTGGTTTTAGGCAAATGGGTTTGTGAAAACTTGAATTCTGTTTGGATTAATGTATATGCTCCCTGTGAGAGTTCGAACCAAGCTAAAATTTGAAAGAAGTTGGTTGTTTTAAAAAGTAATTTGAGTACAGTTTGGTTTGTTGTAGGGGATTTCAACGCTGTTAGATTTCAAAGTGAGCGGAGTGGATTCACTTGTAACCATAGAGGTATCATATGATGGAATTCAACTCTTTCTTTGAGAACTATAATTTATTTGATTTAGTGCAAAAGCCCGGGGTTTCAAATATAGGTTTCGAAACAAGAGGAGGTCCTGAAAAGGAGCAGTCAAAATAGTTAGGACTTTTTGTGGCAAGAAGTAGGAGCATAAGGATTGGGTGCGAAAGTCGACTTGGTTTTATGTTTGGAGTCTGGTGGAACTGATAGGTTCACAATAGCATAGGGATATGATCTTAAGGTAATAAAGAGAGGAAATTGATAATATGGTAAGGTGGGAAGAGATGGAAGTTATCACTACCAGTTACCCGTGGTGGTTTTGGTTAGTATTTCAATTAGTTGTCCTTTATATGTGCGTGCTTAGATACTGTTATTCATTGTTTAATCTTGCTTGGTGTTGAGTTTTATAAAGTAGCTGTGGACTTGGTGGAGCAGTGGAGTTTAGATAATGCTTGTTGGTGGTGAGCTGAATCCTTTTCTGATTGGTCCCTGGAATGTAGCATTATTATGAAGGGCTGGAGAGTAATCTCGAAGGTAATGGATGCTGCAATTGATGGATCGAAGCTTATTGGTGTTTGGAGGTGATTGTTTGAATTATATGTATTCGAGTGTTGGAAGATTGAGAGAATTTTTTCTGGTACTGCCTGGATTTGAACTTTGGTATTGGGCTGTGATCTACATGTGTTGTTCTTGATATATAGAGAACAATGGCGTTGCTCAGGTCATTGGCATCGACAATTTTCAATGTATAGTAACGTGAATATCATGTTGGAGAAGCTGATTAAACTATGGCGAATAAGTAAGCTTTGTTGGTATTCTTCAAAGTACATTGGTTAGGCAAGGCGAGCCTCATTGTTGAATCTGACTCCCAAATGGTATTTTATTGGATTGGTAATCCGCTTCTTAGACTGTGTCGTTGGTTGAACATATTTGTTGAGATTGATTGCATGTCCCGAAAAATTTTATTGGTGTTGTTCGTGTATGTACCAAGAATTAAGAACGGAATGGCGGACCATCTAACAAAGGAAGGCATGTATCAATATGAGATGTTCAAAGCTAGGTGGCAACTGGTTTCGAACAAGTCAAGGTGTTGGGTATCAAAAAATTATAGGCATTTCTTGCCTTGGTGGGAAGGAGCATTACGACCAGTTTAGATAAGTGTTATGTATTGCTGTTTTTTTTTTTTTTTGTTGTTGTTGTTCTCATACCTAGTTGAGTTCTACTCTTTTCCTTCGTTTAGGATTAGAGAGGTTTTGAATTAGGCTCACAACTTAAGTAAAAGATTTTTATGACCTTCTAAATTCAATAAAAGCATATTTGCTGTATAGATATTTATTTTATTTTTTATTACTTTAATAAAACTCACCGTTATAACCTCACTTTTTATGATTTACTCAGACACTGATCACCCCGATCCCAAACCAAACATTGCAATCCCTAATTGCCTCTCACTCTCTCATCTCGCCGACATTCTGTTGCAGTGTTGCCCCTATCTTCGTTATCTTCTCTGCCCAAAGGTTAATTTTTTTTCTCTCTCTCTATCTGTTTTAAGTTTTGTTCTTTTGTTGGATGTGTTTTTCATTATCTTTTTTCTAATGCTTTTCTTCCGGTGCCAATTAAGTTGTTAATGCCATCTTCACTCTCAACATTAATCAGAGATTGGAGAAAATTAAAGCTTAATTTTCAGAGCCTTGTAAATCTGAAAAATCAAACTTTAATATCTAATTCAAAGGCAGGATAATGTGTATTTCTTATTGAACGAGTGAACTGCCTGAGAATTTATTTTTTATTATTGCATTCAGTTATAATTTTTGTTGTTCTTTAATATTTGAGCATTTTAATTAATTTAAAAGAGAACATGAGCAACTTCTCTATAGCAAGTAAAATGAGCAAATATTAAATTGAAATATTGAAGCATATGATTAAGAGAAACTTATCTAAGAACAAATAAGATTAGCATTCTAAGAGAGATTCATATATGTTTCTAGGTTAATTTTTGACTGCACGAATATTGAAAACCCTTTTTCTGGAATTATTCTTTAAAAAGTTTTGTACCCTCTACATCCCAGCCCCACATTGCTTGTTTTATATAAGAGGCTCTTCAACTGCACCTCATTTGAATGAAGATAGGACTTCCAGTAACATATTCTTATTAGTCTTACATTTCAAGAATTGTTTCATTTCTTAATTTTTCCATGTCTTTAAATATAGTTGCTATTGTGAATTTTGTTATTTTAATAGGCTAAGTTTGAATAAATTGTTTGTTTATAAAATATTATTGACTTTTCCGATCATGATTTACAGTCTTCTTGTTAATAATTCATGATTGTTACTCCACTAACTTTTCTTTTTTAAATTGTTTATCAATGTAAACAAGTAAGTTTTGCCGATTTCTTTGCTTCATCGTTATTGAATTAAATCTATTTCTATGGGCATTTTACTGTTAAAATATACTATTTGTAGACTCCCCAAGCAAGTGTACCATCAGTGGCTCCAACACCAGCTTCCACTGCTCCAGTTGCAACTTCAGTTACGTATGTCTAAATCTATTCTGCACTTTTTGTTGCTTCATTGTGGATTATTTCTTATAGACTCTTTTTCAAGGCTACACAATTTAAGACTTATATTTTATGCTAGAAATATGGTTATTTTATCAGGCTATCTCGTTTAACTTATAGGCATTTATGATTGTATTTTGTGTAAAAAACGTAGCATATAGAACTGTATCTTATGACTGGAATGACATCAATAAATTGTCCAGTTTGTTAGTCATTAAGAGGCCAGTTAAGAACCAATTTTGTAGTAATTAGATGTCATAATAGTGTCGTTTGTATTGCTTGCATTGTGAACTTTTATTCTGTTAGTTTTCCTACGATTCATGTGATTTTATGTTAGTCTAATTGATGCTGAAAAATACAGAAAATAACAGCCATGGATTGTTCTGTGCATTTTATAGTATGTGTATTGTTTGCGCATTTAGAGCGTAATTTAATCTAGAAGAAAACAATTTACTGGGTATTCTTTTTTTTTTTGGTAATTTGATATTAGGGTAAGTTGAATAGTATTTATATATTTAATAAAAAAAACTGGATTAAGCTATGCTATGCTTATGTGAATCTAAGATCAAATTTAAAATGTCTAAAATCAATATAACCTCAAATAATTTATTGTAAGACATTAGTTCATTGCTAAATAATAAAAGTATTAGTAATTATAAATATTTAAAATAAAAAATAAATACTAATTAAATATATACCGACGACAAAACCGTTGGTATATGTATCCGACGGAAAAAACTGTCGGTAAAGATAAACCTTATAGCAACGGTCATATCGTCGGTACATGTCAACCTTATAGTGACGGACGTGTCCGTCAGGATAGATGCACTAATTTGTCGAAGTAGTCTATACCTATGTCTACGGATACGATCGTCAGTATAGGATCCCAACATCTACACCGACAACTATTTCCGTCGTTATAGATTTATACCGATTAATATTTTCCTGAAGATTGTTTGTCTATTAAAAAATTTATTTTGTTCGTTGGTATAGAGTTTTAGGTCACATATCAATGGTTTTCTGTCCGTCAGTATATGATATTTTTTTATAGTGATTATAGGATTTTTCTAACCCAACACAATAACATAATTTATTTAAACATAAGAAAATTATTTAAGAATAAAACTGAAAATTGACGTAACACGATAGTTAAAATTTTTATATTCAATGTTTTTCTTAATTGAGTTTTAGTTTTGGTTTTCTCTTAATATATTTAAAATTATCGTTAGACATATAGAATCACTTTGTGATATCACGTGTTAAACTTTTAGTGTATAATTTAAGCAATTGCTTGTTATTTAACACGTGTCACTTTATACACTGTCAAATGTAAAAAAAAAGTTACAGTAAAACTGAAATAATTTAAAAAGTTATTGTAAAAATTGAAATAATAAATTATTTGTTAAGACAGGATGCGACGTGTTATAAATAAGATTGGAAAATTAGGCCACGTCACTTCATATTTAACGACGTTAGAATAGACGAACCTTAGATGTCACTTCATATTTAACGACGTTAGACGTTAGACGTTAGGTATCAAAATCAACATTTTTAAAGTATGAATACAGCACTGGAAATTTTGCAGTAATTCAGGTGCCATTACCCCCTTTAGTATATATTATGCTCTCCTCACAGTAAATCTACGTGTTGGTGGGGATTTTGAAGCTCTCTTTAAAAGTTCTTCTGGCATTAATTCTGGTTTTGTACAACAATTTTCCCAAATGAATAATAATATAGATTCAAAATGAAACTTAGATACATGAATAATAATTCTCGTACTGATCTTTTGATAGATTGCGCACAGCAGCGGCGGATCAATAAATTTAAAAATTAAAGTCTAAAATATTTTTTTAAATGAGTATATAATTTTTTATTTTTTTCCTCTTTACACTAAATTATGTTTTAAAGAAAAAATTTAACACTAAAAAGTTCTCTAAAAATGAGGTGCAATTGCTCCCTAAATGGCAATGTATATCCGCCATTGGCACACAGATTGCTTGATCTCTTCCATAATAATTAGATTTCTAAAAAAAAAATTCGATAACTGAAATCAATTTGATTCAACACGAATTTTATAAAAAATTTGAATCATAAAATAAAACTTGTAAATTCGAATAATACAAATTTTTTTGACTTGATCGAACGCCCAGAACTATATGTAATTGAGGGTGCAAGTAATATTCCCTCTTTAACAAATATATAAAGGAAAATATACTATGGACGATTATACTATGGACGATTAAAAGTCTGTAGGCTACAGATTTCACCAATTGAAGTCACAGTCTCGTCACAAACCATTAAAAAAATCAAGGACTTGAATTGGCGTCTGAAACTCATTTCATTTTTAATGTGAAACCAAATCTAAACGATCAAAATCAAGTAAAAATTTACATTCATAAATTTCAAATTTGACATATTTAAGCTTTAAATTTAATAGAAAATGCTTAGGTCGGAATAAACGCATTTAACAATAATAGAAACAAATAAAAATTTAAATGAAATATATAAACATAAAAGTGAAACTAAAATAACTAAAGAAGTATGAGATTATGAATTCTAAAAAGGTACAAGGTCAAAAATAGCCAACGTTTGATCCTTTGGTCAATTTGGTATCTATACTTTTTTTGTGTGCAAAGAAGCACTTAACGTTTGATTTTCATTCAACTTTTGCCCTAAGTGGATGGAAACCGTCAGTCAACAGGCGTTGACCGTTTGAGACTGATGTGGCACTCAAACTTGGCAAGGGGAGATGACGTGGCAGTGCCACGTGTTAGGTGACGTGGCAGTGATGCCAAGTAAGAAAAAATATATATATTTTTTAAAAAAATGTCATCCACTAAGAGGTTGACACGTGACAGCTTCCGAATGGCTTGATTTTGCTCCATCCAAAATTAGGCTTGCAAGGGGCTCAAACCCGGATCAATAAAATTGAAAGGATCCCCAAACCACTAAACCAAGTTACTCATTTGAGATGAAGTATCGCAGAAATTGTTTTTAATGATCTTTTCGAATTTGAAATTAACACAACACGGGCTACAAAAAGAAATGACCACCCCCATTATTCCCCTAAATCCTTTTCATCCTAAATCGACAAAAATCTAAATAGAAAAAATCTTAAATCAAAACATTCATAACTCAAGAAAATCTTTAATCAAAACAACAAAAAAATCAAAAAAGATAGTCTGATACCTCTTTTCCACAAAGGAGTATATTGTATCGAGGAGGAAAATCGAAAATATTCAAAGATAAATGTTGTTTTTAAGAAACATTTTTTTGTTTCTTTGAAAGATTTGTGTTTGTGGGTTTCGTTTAAATTCATTGTTAATGTATGTGTACTTATAGATTGTACAAATGGGTTAAGGAAAATAATGTATTTTGAATGAGTGGAGAAATTAGAGTTTTTGATTTTGAAACCTATTTTTTCAGATGATAAGTAATGGTTTCTCTCTGAGTAATTAAAAACTTTTCTTTGTTTTCTAAGTAGTTTTGACTCTAGTATTCGAAGAATGATGAGTCCTGATGGGTGGTGTGACCATTATATGTTTTTTTTGTCTGTAGCAATATTTTAATGGTTGTGGTCCCTTCATGTTTTTAATTGCAGTGGTTTTTTCTACTTGTCTCTTGTAATTTTCATGTGAACACAACACTATAGCTCCATTGTACATCAGCTTGTTCACAATTAAATTTGGTGCTGACTTTATATTGTTTTTTTGTTTTTATGTTTGAACTTTATGTTCAATTTTTTAGTGACAGTGGTCCGTCCATATTGTTTGACTCAATATTCTTTATGTTATTGAATTGCAGATGAGTGAGGGTAAAGAATATTGAATGATTTTGCATGCTGGTGGGAGATTTGTGAGAGACCCATATGTGAGCTTTGTTGGTGGAACTTCAATTAGGATCAAAGAGGATCTAGATATAACATCGTATTGGGAAGTACGTAAATTAATTCAACATCATCTACATTTCTGTAATACCCCTTTCCCGGCCTGGTAGGGAACTGGGTCGGAGTATGCTACCAATGTTCGATACAGTGATCGGTGCAAGATTTCTACTCAATATTCAATGATTTAGTGTCTAAGAGTATTACGATAATTATTTCGATGATACAATGCAGTACGATAGCAATGCAATAATGTTGGTGTTCAATACATGACTATAATTATCAATTTAAGACCAATTTTAAACTTTTACAAGTTTTAGGGACTAATCTATAATTTTAGTAACTTAGAGGTCCTTTTCTAAAATTAAACTTATCAATATGAAATTTAATATATAAACAGCGTACATATAAATTTTTATGCCAATCGGAGGTCATTTACCCCTATAATTAATCCATATAATATTCAGTGACCATTATATAATTTATCATAGCTACTCCACTGGTTTTTAACGGAATTACTTGTATTAGTACCGGTACTCGAGGGGCCGTACCGGTACGCCATGCATGATTCGAACATTATCAATTCCAGTGACCAATATGCGTACAGATACACTTAGACCAATATCGATACACCTTTATTATTATGAATATTATTTCTTTCTAACTCAATATTAGTATCGGTACAGGCTAAGCCGTATCGGTACGTGTGCCCTAATTTTCAAATTGGATTAAATAGGGTATTGGTACCTACATGACCGTATCGATACCCAGCTACAGTATTTTCCAGTGTCGAAAATCTGTACAAATAGGCCCAAGGTAGTATCGATATGCCTTATTGACCAGCGTTGACCTGGTCCAAAAATGCCTACTCGTACCGACACGACATGACTCGTATCGGTACGACAGAGTCTGTAATGTCCGATGATCGATGTTTTTATATTTCAATGCTTCAATGATGTCAATGACAATAGCAATGTTTCTATGAATAATATTTCAATGCAATAACTTACCGATGCTTACTAATATAGTCTCCAAAGAGATTCGATGCAATATCCTTAGAAACAATGTTAGCTATGCAATATTGAATGTCAATGAAATCGGAAAAAGGCACTTAGCCTATTCCCGAGACTCCAACTACACTCACCTTGCTTTTTGAAGCTTCTACGCCTCTTGAATTGACACCACCTTATTCTTAGCTTTAGATTGAGATAATGGTCATTCCTTCTCCAACTCTTGAGCTACGTAAAGACAAAAGGAAGTGTTAAAATCAACACAACAATATTGATATCAATATTAAGACTTAAATAGCTATTTTGCTATTAAGTCTTCCATGGATTTGAGCTTAGGAGACATGGGCCTAGCTATTATGTTCGATAGATTTAACTTGTAATTAAGCATAAATTATCCATGGAATTGATCAATTGTTTGGGGGCTTTAGCTTACCAAATTAGTGGCTACACGATGGAATCAATAAATCAAAGAAAGCTTGAGCTTGAAACTATGTAAAAATGGAGGTGCTTGCTTAAAGGTAGGAAGATGCTTGCTTGAGTAAGGAAAAAGATGAGGTTGAGATATGAGGGCAATGCTTTTTATGTTGTAAACACTCTATTTCCCCATATCAATGAATGGTGAAGCTTTCCCTCCTAGGTGGGTAAGCTTAAATTATTTGTTTTTGTCTTTTTATCCATTTGTTTGATTTAAAGCAAAAGAAGTAGCCATCAAAACATCAGCTTTTCTATCACCTTTGGTCATCTTCACGCGGGGTTGGAGGCAAGCTAGGGGCTGAATCATTCCAAAATGGGATAATTACAAGGGTAGTCTCTTAACTTTTCAAACTATATATTTTGCCTCTAAAATTTCAGTTTTTACAATTTAGTTACCAAATAACTTTCAGTAAATTCAATAAGGTCCTTAATTAATAAATTGACTCAATTAGAGTCCAATATCAATGTAATTGACCCTATGGTCAAAGTCGATGCAATATTTAGACCTTTTCGGTGTAGGGTTTCTAATTTTTGGAACCTAATTTTGACTAGACCGATTTTCAAGGTGTTACAATTCTTTCCTAAGAAAAATTCGTCCTAGAATTTTTACCTGAACCGAAGAGGTGAGGGTATTGCTTCTTCATTGTCTCCTTGGGTTCCCATGTTGCTTCCTCAACAGTGTAGCTCCTCCAGAGCACTTTGACCAATGGGACAAATTTGTTGTGGAGTCTCTTAACTTCTTTTTACAAGAATATGAACCGGTTCCTCCTCATAGGTCAAATTAGGTTGAATCTCTATAGATTCTGGCTCGATAATATGCGAAGGGTTAGAGCGATATTTACAAAGCATCGATACGTGGAATACATCATGAATTTTTCTCAACTCTGAGGGCCATGACAATCGATAGCCACAGGTCCAACTTTCTCAACAACCTCAAAGGGTCTAATGAATCGAGGATTTAGCTTCCCCTTTTTGTCAAATTTTAGAACTTTCTTCCACGGTGAACCTTGAGGAAGGCTCTCTCACGAACCTCATATTGTATATCCATTCTCTTAAGATTAGTATAGGCCTTCTGTCGGTCAAATGCAGCCTTTAGACGGTCATGGATAATGGTAACATGTTCTTCAATTTCCCAAAGTAGGTTAGAACCCAACGTCTTGCCTTCACCGAGTTTAGACCAACACAAAGGAGTTCTGCAATGTATGCCATACAATTCCTCATACAGTGCCATTTTAATAGAAGCTTGTTCACTATAATTGTAGGCAAACTCGATAAGAGGTAGTGATTTCTCCCAAGATTCACTGAAATCAATAATGCATGCACATAGCATGTCTTCCCGAATCTGTACAGAAGAGTTCAATGACGATGCATGTGTAATGCCCTGGTTTTGGGTTTAGATGTTTTGGGGTTCATTTTAAGGGTCTGGTGGACCAGTATTAGAGATTCGAGTCAGTTTCGGGATTAAATCGGATTAAATATTTTTGAAGGTGATAAAAATATGGAAAATGTTCTAAAATCATTATTTTATATATTAATGATTTTGGTGAAATCAATTTTGAAAAACGAGTTTTGGAAATCAGACATTTTGGACTAGTGACTAAAATGTAAACTTTGAAAACTATTTTTAGTGACTATTTTGTAAAAGGGTCAAAACTTTGAATCTTTAAGGAGCTATTTGCCCAAAGTCTAATATCAGACTTTATCCCTTAATTGGCTATTTTTAAAGTGGTTTTGGAAAATATAAATAGGTTGGAGAGAATTAATTTGATAATTAATTCTTTAAACAAAAATCATGCAACTAACTTTCTCTCAAAATCTCTCAAGCCAAACACCATTCTCTTCTTCTAAATCTTCGGGTAAATCTTTACTTTCTTAAATATTTTGATTTCAAATGGATTCTCAATTGTTTCCAAACAAAACCTTATTGTTTTAACTTTGTTTTCTCATGTAAATCCATCCAATTAAGGGAGAAAACATCCATTAGAAGTAATGTTCATTCTTCTTCTCTATTGAAAGGTTCTTTACTGAATTTCCCAAGTTATTGATCCTTTACAATTGTTTTCTAATGAGTTTTGATAGTTTAATTAAGGAAAACTGGTTTAATTGTGTTTTGATTGATGAAATTAATAGATCTTCTTATTGGATCTATTTTGTTGGGTTCTTGATCAGATCAGATCATGATTTTGATGTTTAATTAAGTTAATAGCTTGGTTTTAACATTGTAATCCCGAAACTAGTTGAATCTCTGATGTTAAAGGTTGATAGTTAAGAGTGGTTTTTGTGATGTTAATGGAGTTTAATCATTGCTGGAAGTAAAAAAATGTTGTAAAGGGGTTTTTAGATGTTAATTGTTGAGGTTTCATGTATCAAATCGTTTTTTGTGGTTGGGTTAAGATTGGAGATTGTTTGAGGTTGATTTCGATAAGTTTCAGGTGGTTTTTGAGTGGGCAATTTGTGAGTTGCGGGTAATTGATTTGAGGCGGTGATTTGGATGTATATTGATGCATGTTTCCTCTAGTTTTGTGTGGCCAAAACATGGGATAATCAAGGCGAAGTAGCTTGGGGTGGATCGTTGCTTGCTGGGAGCTCGAATTGCATTGGTGAGCAAGACGAGGTGTAATTAGTGAGTGTAAGCGGTTTTAAAAGACTTTCAAAGGTTTGAAGCTGGTTGTGGGAGTTTAGGTTAAGTTTGAAACACATACCTAAGCTCGAAAGTAAGTTTCCCTCTTTTGCTCATTAATATCGGATTGGATATGAGCAAGGTAGATTACATGTTTTGGTTTTAAACATGGTTTGTTTTATTTACTGTAAATGCATGGTTTTGAATACATATGCAATGTTTTTAAAGGATATGAAATGCTAGTGAGCATTGGTTTTCATTCCGGTCGGGAATGGGGTATTGCTTTGGCAATGTGGTATGCATATGTGGCGATTTTGTATAATGCATTGTAAAACAATGAGTAAATGATTTTGTAAATGATATATTGGCTATGTGACATGATGAGAAAAAATTCAGATAAGTTGGCATGCCATGGGATAAAGTGCACTATAATATATGTTTAAAATCGATCGTGTTCGTGGGTCTTTGAGGTATAGCAGATTGGCTACTCGGACTATTGAGTTCTCACTAGAGGTTATGCGGATTGGCTAACCTATGTGAGGGTAAATCTTACGGATTGGCAAGGTTTGAGATATCATGCGTATTGGCATGGTATGAGTATGGTGAAGGATTATCCATCATGAGTTATTCGTGTATCCGATGTATGGTTGGAGGATTGTTCATCCAAGGATAGAGGATTGTCTATCCAAGGGTAGAGGATTTTCTACCAGAGGTCACTATAATTGCCAATATATGAAAGTTCATGTGTTGAACCTACTTTTTAATGTTTTGGGATTTAAGCATGGTAATATGATTTAATGCTTTGGGATTTAAGCATGGTAATATGATTTAATGCTTTGGGATTTAATCACGGTGATATGATTTAATGCTTTGAGATTTATGAATTAATGCTTTGGGATTAAGCATGTGATTTGTAAATGATTTTGCATATGGTCGATATGCATGTTTGGATTTGGAATCAATGAGAATGCTATGGTCGTTAAGCATGTTTTGAAAATAAGTGGTTTTGGTTTTCAAATGGTTTTAAAAGCATCATTGTTTTTACGAGCATTTTCACTAAGCATTTGTACTTAAGCTCTCTTTTCTAAATGATGCAGAGCACTAGAGTTTGGGGCAACATTGGCAAGACAAAAAGGCGATCCAAGATCTATAGTATCTTTGAGTATGAAACTCGGTTTACTTTCGGTTAATAAGGCAATGTGTTCACCATATTTTGCGGGATTTATAATTTTGTTTTTCCCATGGTTTTTTAGCATGATATATGCTGTGTTAAGGAGTTGGAATGATGTTGATAATCATGTTGTTAATTCTTGTATATAGTTGTTGCTAGGTGGTTGCTTAGGTATGCATCTAGTTAGCTTTGGTTGAATGCCATGTTTTGATGATTCTAGCATGTTGATTTTGATGCAATAGATATGTGAGTAAGTGACATATGTTGGAGAATGTTCAATTGAGTGTTTTGGTATGATTGGTAAAGTGGTTAGGGAGCATGCCTATAGGTTGATCTTTTAGAAGCATATAATTTGTTGTGGTTGCTAAATCTTGGTGCAAGTGATGGAATATGATTGGATGGTTGATTGTATGCATGAATGTGAGTTGCTAGGATCTAAATGCATCTAGATTCGATTGAAAAACTAGCTAAAATGACATTTCTGGTCTAGGCATATCGGAACGCCTCCCCTCGTACCGGTACGACTAGGCCATTTTAGGCATAGCATTTCGATATGCGGGGTAGTATTTCAATACGGGTAAGCCTTTTAGTCATATCGTTTTGATACGCGGGGTAGTGTTTCCGTACGGTAATAGCAAATTGGCTTAGAGTTTCGATATGCGGGGCTGTATCGAAACAGTATTGAGCTACTAGAATCTAAGTTTTGTAAACTAGCTAAGGCATAATGAAACACCTATACGCGTACCGATACGGGCTGCAGTTAATTTAGTTATTAAGATGTTTGAGAGTTCTGATTCTTTCATTTTGGTCCCTGAATGTTGTGAATGCAATTGCTTGAGTTTGGATGGTCGGATTGACTCAAGAATTGACATGCAAGCTTGTAATCTGACTAATTGAGGATTGATAACCCTAATTCATTTAATGGTCTATTAATTTACCAGTTTCATGTTTTAGTCCCTAAAATGTATCATATGTAATTGGTTGCCTTTCCGAGGTCCGTTTCCTTTGTAACTTCACCACTAGAAGCATGATCACTTAGGATTAATAATATGCATCTAGACAAGACAAAAGGAAAAAATAGGCCGATTTTTGTAATCTTTCTTCAGTTTACTTCGACAAACCTAATGTAGCTCGCTCGGTTCGGTCGAGCGTCTAGGCCGGGTCGAGAGGGTTACAACATGATTATCATTGATTCAATGAGAAGAGTTTTCGATGATTACCTGAATTACCCTTTTTGGCTGGCTATCAGACTAAGGGTGAAAAGCGTTATTGAGATTAACTCTGATACCCAAAGCTCGTTGTAATGATTTCCAAAATCGAGATGCAAACTGTGGATCCCAATCAGGGATGATAGATTTTGGTATTTCGTAGAGTCGAATAACTTTCTTGATACACAAATAAGCTAATTTAGGAAGACCGTAGTCCATTCTAATTTGTAGGAAGTGTGTTGACTTGGTAATATGGTCTACAATGACCCAGATAGCATCGTGCTTAGTTAAAGTCAAAGGTAAACCACTAATAAAGTCCATGACGATTCTCTCCCACTTTAACTTGGTAGATTAATAGGTTACAGTAAACTAGTAGGAACACCGTGTTCAACCTTAATCATGCTGGCACGTAAGGCACTTGGACACGAAATCAACTATGGCTTGTTTCATGCATGACCACCAATAAAGTTCTTGGAGATCCTTGTACATCTTTACAAGACCCGAGCAAACAGAAAATGAACTTGAATGAGTTTCCTTAAGAATATCTGTACGGAGGGATTCATCATTGGGTATATAGATCTGATCACGAAAACATAGCAGTTCTTCAGAATTAACTCTGAAGTTAGGATCATCATGATCTTGCAACTTAGAAGCTATAGATTAAAGTTGGAGGTCTTGATTTTGCAACGTTTTGATTTTCGTTACGATAGTAGACTGAATCTGAAGTTCAGCTACAAGACAATGGTGCTTTTGAAGTCAGAAATGAGCATTAATAGCTTAGGGAGCTATAATACAATGATTTACAATGATTTCAATATAATAAGCAATGGATAGGATTCGATGATCAATGAAAAGGTCGTAGTCTTTGAGGAGTTCCATCCATCTCCATTACTGAAGATTCAACTCCTTCAGTGACAACAAATATTTGAGGCTTTTATGATCGGTGAAGAGATAGCATTTCTCTTCGTAGAGATAATACCTCTAAATTTTCAATGCGAAGACAACTGCAGCGAGCTCCAAGTTATGAGTGGAGTAATTCATCTTATGTGGCATTAGCTGTCTTGAAGCATAAACAATGACTTTGTTTCAATTGATCGAATCTCCTTTATTGTTCCTCAGTCTAAAAAAATAGAGTTTCCTTCCTTAACAGCTTAGTCAAAGGGGTTTTTATCATAGAAAATCCCTTAATGAATCTTCTATAATAAATAGCTAGACAAGGAAACTTCTCACTTCACCAATTTTTCTTTGGTGGTTTCCAATCAAGGATGGCCTGGAATTTTTTTGGATCCACCTGAATGCCCGTAGTTGATACGATGTACCAAAAGAAGGTAACTTTGGTGAGCCAAAACTCACACTTAGAGAATTTAGCAAACAATTGCTTCTCTCGAAGAGTCTAAAGCACAATATGAATGTGGTCTCAGTGCTTGACAGCATTCTTAGAATAGATCAAGATGTCGTCAATAAACACCATAAAAAACTTGTCTAGGTAGGGTCTGAAAACCCAATTCATTAAGTCCATGAAGGTTGTCGTTGCATAGGTTAGCACAAAAGGCATTACCAAGATTCATAGTGCCCGTACCTCGTATGAAAAGTAGTTTTGGGTATATCCCATTCTTTAACTCTCATCTGATAACATTTAGACCTTAAATCGATCTTGAAAAACATAGAGGCATCCTTAAGCTGATCAAATAGGTTGTCAATTCTTGGCAATGGATACTTGTTCTTTATGTTCACTTTGTTTAAATATCGGTAATCGATACACAACCTTATGGAACCATATCTTCTTTACAAAAAAGACTGGAGCTCCCCAATGTGAAGAACTCGGTCGAATAAAGCCTTTGTCAAGCTATTCTTGAATCTGAGCTTTCAGCTCCTTAAGCTTAACTATTACCATACGGTAAGGTGCAATAGAAACTAGGGTTGTTCCAGGTTGCACTTCAATGCCAAATTCTATTTCGCGGGTTGGAGGTAAGCCTGGAAGTTCATTAGGAAAAACATCAGGGAATTCACACACGATGTCAATGTCTAGCAGTTGAGGCTCATTCTTGGCTTCCAGAGTCAGTGTATACATCAAAAGACTCATCGAGTTCATAAGGGTGATGCTCTCCTTGCCAAGGCCTTGGAGAAATAGGCTTTTCTTACTAGAATCTACCCAAGCTTGATATTCACTGAGCCAATCTAAACTCAGTATAACATCGAATTCATGAATTGGGAGTGCCAATAGATTGCCCGAAAATGGAATCCTTTGAATCATTAAGGGACAAGTCTTGCGTACGAGACTTATGGTGACATAATCACCTATGGATTGATTAAGATGATAAAACAATATTACTAAAGGAATGCTTATCCTGATTCATCTATGCATAATCAAGATATGAGTGTAATTCAATAGTACTTGCGATATTGTTTGAATCATCCTCCTTTGGTAATAGGTATAGACGAGTATTACAATTTTTGACCTGAACCCTTATTACTATAAGCCATTCTAAAAGCAGTCTAAGACATAGCCGGTAACCTTGCAATGTTGTAGAAGGGAGAAGACTGTGAATACACTTTTTGTTTAAGACTATATTGCTCCTTTTTTGATATGATAGTGGAAGATGAGAATTATCTTGGGGCATTTGTCAAGTTGTAAGGGTCCTTTAACCCTTAGAAGTCCTCTATGTAACTTTTGTAGCATGGTCTAATACAATGACTCAATAATCCAATATCGATGCTCGGTATAGCCTTGGGATGATTCGATGGTGTCAAAAATAGCCCCCAAGGTTTGATCCTTTGGTCAATTTAGTATCTATTCTTTTTTTGGTGCAAAGAAGCACTTAATGTTTGATTTTCATTCAGCTTATGTCCTTAATGGATGGAAATCGTTAGTTAACAGGCGTTGACCGTTTAGGCTGATGTGGCACTCAAACATGGCAAGGGGAGATGACGTGGTAGTGCCACGTGTCAGGTGATGTGGAAATGATGCCAAATAAGAAAATATATATATTTTTAAAAAATGCCATCCACTGAGAGGTTGACACGTGGCAGATTTTGAATGGATTGATTTTGCTCCATCCAAAATTACGCTTGCAAGGGGGCTCAAACCCGAATCAATGAAATTGAAAGGAATCCCCCAAACCACTAAACCAAGTTAACACAACACGGGCTACAAAACAAATGACCACCCCCATTTCATCCTAAATCGACAAAAACCTAAGTCGAAAAAATCCTAAATAAAAAAATTCCTAACTCAAGAAAATCCTTAATCAAAACAATAGAAAATCATGTTTTTTTTCAGATGATAAGTAAGTAATGGTTTCTCTCTGAGTGACTAAAAACTTTGCTTTGTTTTCTAAGTAGTTTTGACTATAGTATTCGAAGAATGATGAGTCCCGATAGGTGGTGTGACCATTATATACTCTTTTTTTCTGTAGCAATATTTTAATGGTTGTGTTGCCTTCATGTTTTTTATTATAGTGGTTTTTTCTACTTCTTTCTTGTAGTTTTCATGTGAACACAACACTATAGCTCCATTGTACATCAGCTTGTTCACAATTAAATTTGGTGTTGACTTTATATTGCTTTTTTGTTTTTTAGTTTGAACTTTATGTTCAATTTTTTAGTGACAGTGGTCCCTCCATATTGTTTGACTCAATATTCTTTATGTTATTGAATTGCAGATGAGTGAGGGCAAGGAATACTGAATGATTTTGCATGTTGGTGGGAGATTTGTGAGATACCCATATGTGAGCTATGTGGGTAGAACTTCTATTAGGATTAAAGAGGATCTAGATACCACATCGTATTGGGAAGTATATAAATTAATTCAACATCATCTACATTTCTATAACACCCTTTCTGGCCTGATAGGGAACAAGGTCGGAGTATGATACCGATGTTCGATGCGGTGATCGGTGCAAGATTTCTAATCAATATTCAATGATTTAGTGTCTAAAAGTATTACGATAATTATTTCGATGATACAGTGCGGTACGATAGCAATGCAATAACGCTGGAGTTCAATACAAGACTATAATTATCAATTTATGACCAATTTTAAACTTTTACAAGTTTTAGGGACTAATCTATAATTTTTGTAACTTAGAGGTCATTTTCTAAAATTAAACTTATCAATATGAAATTTAATATATAAACAGTGTACATATAAATTTTCATGCCAATCGAAGGTCATTTACCCCTACAATTAATCCATATAATATTCAGTGACCATTCTATAATTTCTTAGAACTACTCCAATGGTTTTTAACAGAATTACCTGTATCGGTATCGATACTCAAGAGGTCGTACCGGTACGCCATGCATGATTCGAACATTGTCAATTCCAGTGACCTATATGCATACGGATACACTTAGACCAATATCGATACGCCTTTATTATTATTAATATTATTTATTTCGAACTCAATATTGGTATCGGTACAGGCTAAGTCGTATTAATACGCGTGCCCTAATTTCCAAATTGGATTAAATAGGGTATCGATACCTACATGATCGTATTGATACCCAGCTACAGTAATTTTCTAGTGTCGAAATCCGTACAAATATGCCCAAGGCAGTATCGATACGCCTTATTGACCAGCGTTGACCTGGTCCAAAAAATGCATACTCGTACCGATACGACATCACCCGTATCGGTACAGTAGGGTCTATAATGATCGATTTGGTCTGGTTTTTATCCATTTTGACCTATCACACAGTGTCCGAATCCTATGAAATTTTACGGCAAGTTTAATTAACCATATTCTAATATCATGCCAAATTTCATAGCTATGTGAATCTATTTACTAGGATTTTACCTTTTTAGGCTAAATATGAAATTTTACCACTTTTAGCGAATCTTAAAAGTGTCACCTTAGGCACTTAAGCTTTTACAACCACACAAAACATATATATGCAACAAAATGGCCAAAAGTGACTTAACAAACTATCATGCCACCATACTAGGAGTTTGTAGGGACGATAAACATTACTCTAGGTACCGTTGTGACTTGCCAAAAACCTTTAACTTTCCGATCTCTTGCAAAAACCTTTAACCTGAAATGCATGAGATGAAATGCATTAGGCATAATTTGCCTAGTGAGGTAGTCATACACAGTGGCAATAACGATGTTATGAAATTCAAATCATGCTATGACAATGTCAATACTATGACAATACCAATGCTACGACAATATCAATACTATGGCAATATCAATGCTAGGCAATATCAATGCTATGACAATATGAATGTTGTAACCATATTCAATAACGTATTGGACATATATCAATAGTATTCCCTTGGATCGAAACAAGATAGTAGATACACGAATTCGTACGCCTTGCCAAATCAATGAATGGTCTAGTCCCTTCGCCTCGATAATTGACCAATAACACAAACATCCCTCCACCTCACCACAATAAAGACCGTATCCCAAGGACCATAGTCCACCCGTACCAATGAGCTCATGAATTCTATGGTATGCCAATTGTATCCAATGTCCTTTCGAATCCAAGGTTGAATAACATTGTCAATGTTGATGTTTCAATAGCAATAGCGATGATCAATGTTTTGATGACAATATCAATGATCAATGTTTTGATGACAATATTAATGATCAATGTTTCGATGACAATGGCAATAACAATATCCAATGTTTATGACAATGAAAATATCACTATAAGTGGCTATGGCAATGACAATATTGACGTCCGATGATCAATGTTTCTATATTTCAATGCTTTAATGATGTCAATGACAATAGCAATGTTTCTATGAACAATATTTTAATGCAATAACTTACCGATGCTTACCAATATAGTCTCCAAAGAGATTCGGTGCAATATCCTTAGACACAATGTTAGCTATGCAATATTCAATGCCAATGAAATCGGGAAAGGCACCTAGCCTATTCCCAAGACTCCAACTACATTCACCTTGCTTTCTGAAGCTCCTACGACTCTCGAATTACCACTATTTTATTCCTAGCTTTAGATGAAGATGATGGTCCTTCCTTCTCCAACTCTTGAGCTAGGTAAAGTCAAGAGGAAGTGTTAAAATCAACACAACATTATTGATATCAATATTAAGACTTAAAATAGCTATTTTGCTATTAAGTCTTCCATGGATTTGAGCTTAGGAGAAATGGGCATAACTATTATGTTCAATAGCTTCAACTTGTAATTAAGCATAAATTATCCATGGAATCGATCAATCATTTAGGGAATTTAGCTTACCAAATCGATAGCTACACGATGGAATCAAGAAATCGAAGAAAACTTGAGCTTGAAACTATGTAAAAATGGAGGTGCTTGCTTAAAGGTGGGGAAGTACTTGCTTGAGTAAGGAAGAAGATGAGGTTGAGATATGAGGGCAATGCTTTTGTGTTGTGAACACTCTATTTCCCCATATTAATGACCTGTGAAGCTTTCCCTCATAGGTGGGTAAGCTTAAATTATTTCTTTACATCTTTTTATCCATTTGTTTGATTTAACGCAAAATAAGTAGCTATCAAAACATCATATTTTCCTTCACCTTTAGTCATCTTCACGTGGGGTGGGAGGCAAGATAGGAGGCGAATCATCCCAAAATTGGATAATTATAAGGGTAGTCCCTTAAATTTTCAAATTTTATACATTTGCCCCCTAAAGTTTCAATTTTTACAATTTAGTCACTCAATAATAAATTTAATAAGGTCCTTAATAAATAAATTGACTCAATTACAGTTAAAGTAAATGCAACATTGAGATCTTTTTGGTGTAGGGTTTTTGATCGTCGGAACCCAATTCCAACTAGACCGGTTTTTAGGGTGTTACAATTTCAATAGTATCGAAATAATATACTTCCATGAACCTTATAGTGGTCATTTACAAGTTAATCTGAGGGTTCTTTGCGATGATACTTGTACTATTGCCATGTTGAATTACTGGGAAAATTTTGGATTTATAGATATATATGTAGAGCATAAGATAGACACCCCTATATTCAATGATGAGATTTTACTACTAACTGATGGTGCTGCTGAGGGTGCCACTGATGTTGTTGCTATAGGGGTTGAGGGTGAGTGAGTTTGCTACCGAGGGTGCCAAAGATGATGTTGCTGTGAGAGTTGAGGTGTCATTGATGTTGTTGCTGTAGAGGTTGAGAGTGCTGATAAGTGTGCCAATGATGGTATTTCTTTGGGGTTGAGAATGGCAGTGATGGTGCCCCTGTGGAGGGTGATTCTGATGGTTTTATTTTAGGAATTTAGAGTGCCACTGATGGTGCTGTTGTGGGGGTTGAGAGTTTTACTGATGGTGCCATTGATGGTGTTGAGGGGGTTGAAGATGCTATATATGGTGCTGTTAGGGTTGATGATGATGCTGGGGGGTTGAAGATGCTACTGATGAAGCCATTAATGGTGCTTTTGAGGTAGATGATGATGTTGAGGGGATTAAGAGTACTACTGATTATGCTGTTGTGGGAGTTGATAGGGGTGATGTTCAAGGAGAAAATTTTTATTGTATTTCTGTTAGATATTCATCTGATGGTGAAGGTGATGAAGAGTTACAGTCTATCAGGGAACATTTGAGAATGGACAAAGTTAAAGGTGATAGTCAGAAAAAAAATCACATGATTAGAGAACTTGAAAATACAAATAAAGATAAGGTTGAAAGTGATAATTCTAGAGAGAACAATGAGGCTGAGTTCTATAATGCTGCAGAGGATGAAGGAGAGAATGTTGGATGTGTAGGGAATAAAAATGGAAATAATAGTGATTACTATGTCAGTGATGCCAATGATAGTTATTTTGCTTCAGATGATGAGGAAGAAGTAGATGTTGTCAGAAGAAAAAGAAAATTTCCTAGCTATAACCCAAATTTAGAGAGTCTTCAATTTTGTTGGGGAATATTGTTTATAGACAGCAAATAATTCAAGGATTTTATTTATAACTACTCAATATGTAAAAAGAGAGAGTTGAAACTTTTTGAAGAATGAACCTAAGAAGATTAGTGCATAATGTAAAGAATCTGCAAAGTGTCCATGGAAAATTTATGCCAGTACAAATAGGAAGACAAGGTGTATTCAGGTGAAGACATTCATCAATGAACATAACTGTCATGTTAGTTTAAGTAACAAGATGGTGAGTAAGAAAGTCCTTACTGACATTTTGAGGACACCATAAGAGACCACCCAAAAATAAAAATAAAAGAGATTCAAAAAAGGTACAATCTAAGATACATGTCAATGTTCCCATGACAAGATGTCGAAGGGCAAAGAATTTGGTGACATC
Source organism: Hibiscus mutabilis (assembly GCA_019671005.1). Classification (NCBI taxonomy): domain Eukaryota; kingdom Viridiplantae; phylum Streptophyta; class Magnoliopsida; order Malvales; family Malvaceae; genus Hibiscus; species Hibiscus mutabilis. The sequence goes on along the minus strand of CM033749.1, from coordinate 14,674,578 downwards.
AAGATTGGCTGAGAGCTAAAAAGAAGAATTTACTTTGTTGTGGGACTATGTCGATGAGCTAAGGCCAAAGAATCCAGAAAGTACAATAAAGATGGCAGTGAATAGGGTGTCAAATAATTCACCACCTCATTTTAAGAGATTTTATGTATGTTTTGATGCAATTAAGAGAGGTTGGAAGGAAGGGTACAGACCTATAATAGGTTTAGATGGTTGCTTCCTTAAGGGCCCATTTAAAGGTGTACTACTGTTAGCAATTGAAAGAGATGACAATGATCAAATGTACCTTATTGCATGGGCTATTGTTGAGGGTGAGTCCACTGATTCTTGGAGTTGGTTTCTAGGTCTTGTTGCAATAGACTTGAGAATGGAAGATGACTTTGGTTACACCATCATTTGTGACTAGCACAAGGTAAACCATAAGAACTGTTATTGTTTTCTATTATTTAACTGTTAATTATTTCTTGTTTATTAATTGTTAACTGTTTGAATGTTAACTATTTGTTAATTGTTTACTGTTAATTACTTAACTATTTTAATGTTTTATTTAACTATTTTTAATTGTTAATTATTTAACTATTTTTAACTCTTAATTGTTTACTATTTTTTGATTGTTTAAGTGTTGACTGATGACTGTTTGTTAAGTGTTAAGTGTTGATTGTTTATTGCTTTCTATTTGTTAAGTGTTTATCGTTTACTATTTTTTGGTCTATGTGTTAACTGTTTAGGGTTCTAAAGGTCTATGGTTTGAGAAACATATTTTTTCTTGCAAACATTGAATTTGGGGCTCTAAAGGTTTATGGTTTGAGTTGGATTTGGGGGCAATTGATTTTTGAATCGATTCGGGACCTTTTCAATTAGCTTCAACAATTTCGGATAGAACATGAGTTCTTGCCATGTTTTCTTTCTTCTTTTGAATGGGTTTCAAATCTGGATAGTTTATTTTTTGGGATTTTTTATCATGGCTTAGTATATTGACAAACTTGAAATTAACTTATTACTCGAATCGAGATTCAATATGAACCCAAATACGATGGTCCAAATTTGATCTGAAACTCAAAACAAACTAAACAAAATCAAAATCAACATGAATTTTAGTTGGACTGATATGGATTTGTACCCAAATTGGTCCAAATTGAAAGCAATCCAGACGGAAAACAACCCAAAATAAAATGAACTCAAACCAAAAGCAAATCGTGTTGGTAAAATTAACTGCAAGAACAAACCGTTAGCAGTAACTGGATAATAATAAACAGTATAAAAGGAAGATAAAGAAAACTGTGCCTTGGTATAAACCACTACGTTAGAAACAATTTCGCCTCGATGTGTGTAATTGTTGCTGTAGGCAGTCATCCATCGAGGTTAACACGGTAGCTCCGAATAATCGTACACCCGAAGATCAGAGTGGACAATGGTGGAATTGCTCTTCTCACAAAAAGAATAAAAGAGAACTTTGAAAATAGAAAACTGAAGATGCATTTGAGTTCTAAAAACATTATCTATTTGTAGGCTTTACACAATGGTCAAATAGCAAATTAAACCAGTCTTAAACACTGATTTTTGAATTTAACAGCTGGTCAAACTACTGAAATTAAGACATTCGTTAATTAGGTGATAAGAATCAAGAATTAATCAGCAGATTAATTCTGATACTATTCTAATTAATAGATAATTTACAGCTGATTAAAATATTCTAGTTTTAATAATTCGCCTATAAATTTGGTTCAAGAATTCTCATTTCAAATTTTTAAAAAATAATTCTAAAGAGATTATTTCGAATTTTCCCCAAAAAAGATAGAATGTGCTTGGACGTGTGGCGGCGGCGGCGGTGGCGCTCGCGTGCGAGAGAGTTGTTTAACCACATTCAAAAAAGGAGGGTAGGGAAGACTCTCCCGCCCCCAATGTGGGATATAACCAACACTCTCCCCCAAATTCAAAAAAATCCTTTAAAAAAGAAAATTTTATTTAAAAATGAGAGAAGAGCAATTACGAGATTAGTTTCTTAAGAACTAGTGAACGTATCTAGAACTAGTACATAGTGATGATGAGTGATTCTTCTTTTAAATAAGTGAACAAATCTTAAACTTTCTAAGATTAGGATGAACTCTTAGCACACAACTAACCACTTCATCCACCGAAGTCCTCAATATGTCCACAAAGAGTATATACAAATGTGTATATATGTATAGCCATCTTTCCTCAGGATTCTAGTAAGTTTACTAGAAAAATAGCCCAACATTTTTCATAGAAGGTGGCAAATCCTTCTCACTTACGTATGTTATTTTATCAGGTTTATCTCAACATAAACCACCGAAAGCCAGGCTCTGAAATAATTAAGAGATTTATCCAACAGCTCAACCTCACAATAAATAAGGTGAATTTCTTCAAGTTCATGTTAAATGAACCACCCATACTTTGGGATAAGAAATTATTAAGAATAAATATTCAACCTCATAATCAGTGAATTCAATATTTCCTTACCACTAGTAAAGTAACGCCCCGAATTTGGGCCTAGATGTTAGATAGGTTGATTAGACGGTTTAGGAGAACTAGATTAGGCAATTCGAGTTAGTTTCAGGAATTAAATCTTAACAAATTATTTTTGGCTAAAATAAAATATAGAAAAATACTAGAAAATGTTTAATTAATATTTTAAGGGTTTTGTTAAACTCAATTTGAAGGAATTAAATTGGATTCTGGGACATTTTGGTATGCTGACTAAAATGTAAAGTTTTCAAAACTGTTTTGGTGACTAAATCGTAAAAGGGTCAAAACTTAGAATCTTTAAGGAGCTAACTTACCAAAGTTTTCCATCATATTTTTCCATTAATTTAGGCTATTTTTAAAAGGCTTTAAAATGGTTTTTAATTAAAAATAAAATAGAATTTATTAATAGGATTTTAAAAGTCAATTTCATTTTTCTCACGTAACTACTTTTGCTCTCAACTTTCTCAGCAGCCAAACTATCAATTTCATTCTAAATTTCTCAGGAAACAATCTCTTTTGATTTCTTTTTGATTTCCTATTTGATTACCTTGATTTCTACATCAAAATCTACTTGGTTTCTTTAAGTTTTCATTCAATCCTTGCTAATTAAGGGAAAAATCAACAATTAGAGGTGATTTTCGTTTCTCTCCTCTAATTAAAGGTTCTTTAATGAAATTCCCAAGTTCTTGATACTTTACAACTGATTTTTGTTATGGAATTATGATTAAATCATGAATGTGGTATTTAAATTGAGTTTTGATGTGAAAATTGATGAATCTTGATATCGATATGATTTATGTTGATTCTAATTGCTTTAGATCAATTAAAAGATTTTTTTTAATGTTAAAAGAAGAGATTAATAAAATGAATCCCGAAACTATGTGAATTGTTAATTTTCTAGGTTGTAAATAGTTAGATTTTGAAGTGATCTTGGTGCTGTAAGGTTGCTGGAGGTATAAGGACGTTATAAAGATGTTTTTGGATGTTAATTGATGTTGTTAAGATGTTAAAATCAATAGGTTTTGGCTGGGCTTTGTTTAGTTGGAGTTTGGTTTTGATTTCGGTTGTTTTAGAGAAGTGTTTAAAGGTTTTTAGTGAGGCAAAGTTGTGGTTAATGGTTGCTGGAAATTATAGATGCATGAAGTGCATTAATAATATGTTTTTGATTGGGTAAAGAAGGGGAGTTAGATCCTTTAGCTTTTGGAGAGGTTGCAGACATTGTGTTGGTGGTGAGTGGAAACGTGAATTATTGATTTTAATAGGTTTGAAAGAGATTTTGAGAATTTAGATTAAGTTTGAAACACTTGTCTAAGCTCGAAAGTAAGTATCGTATGTTCTCGCTCTTGTTTTCAGTTTTGCAAAATACTATCTCATACACATGTTTATGATTTTGATTACCTACTGTTATATGCATGTTTTAGAAATGAAATATGTTGCAAATGATTATATATGTTGTTTATTGTAAATGATAAATGATTTATGAAAGAATTTTGGGAATACTAGAATACATGGTTTGATGTATTGGAAATTGATTTGATTTGATGCATATGTAAAATAGTGAGGTAATGTGGTTTTATTGAGTATATTGGCAAGTGGATGAGATTAAATGTTATCGGATATAGCTGGCTAGCCATAGGGTTTAAAGTGCACTATAATAAGTTGCCTCATGTGTCGAGGGGTCAAGAGTGTGCAAATTCTTCTGTTGGTGGATTTATACATTAGAACCATTGAGGGCTGCTCCGGTTCGATGCCGTATGTGAAGTGGTCGAAGGAACCACTTGGGAAATTCGTGTATCCGATGTGTTTTTATAAAATAGAATGAACTTGGTTTTGAGTCACTAGAATGCCAATATATGAGATAATGTATCATGAGAAATGGATTATGTTTTATATAATATGGTTTATACGTGAGATGCTCATTAAGCTTGCTACTTAGAGAATTTGGCATATGAAGCTTAAATTGAGGTTTATGATAGAATCCATGATACATGCACTGCAAATGATTTAAATATATATATTTAGAAAGATTATAAAAGCATATGATGATTTTGGCATGAGCATAATAAACTTGATTTGAAATAAAATGGTTTTAAATGCATTGATGAGTGTTTTTGAGATTCCCTCACTAATCTTATAGCTTACGCTCTCATTTCTCATCAATGCAGAGAGATTAGCACTTATGAACAACAAGTAAGCAAGGGAAGATCCAAGGGGCGAAGTATTTTCAAGTATTGTTTTAGAAATACTTAGTAGTAACAAGAGGCAATGTGACCAAATTGTAATTGGGATTGTTATTTTGGATACTCCCTGTTTGTACAAGTTATATTTGGTGTTGAGGACTTGTATGATGCTTTATACCTTGCCTTGAGGGGTTGGGACATGTTTTGCATGCTTGGGTAGAGATTATGCCTATATGACCTTTGTTTGGTTTTGATATGTCGTGTATGATCCTTTATCATGCTCATATGATTTTGGAAATATTACTTGAGATGTTATATGATGATTAGATATCGTTTGGGGCAAGTTAGATTAAGCCAAAATGTCATATGTTTGACCAAGAGGTCATTACAGGTCAGTCTGTACTGGCACGAGTCTTTAGGGATCGGTATACAAAGACCTATCTCGGCTCGATCTAGGCAAAATTTCCTAGGCATACCGGTACGCCTGGTAACCGTATCAGTATGCATAGCTAAAAAATTGGTATTTGGTACACGGGCAACCTTATCGGTACGCCATTTGGCTACTAAAATTCCCTATTTTGAATATTGAACACTCGTACCTGTACTCTTGAGGAACGTACTGGTATGCCTTTGAAATTATAACCGTATCAATACGAAAGGTCTATGTACCGATACGCGGTTAGTTATTTCTGTTAAAATGCTTTCTGAAGTTTGAATCTTTGTAGTTTAGTCCCTATTTCTTGATCATGCAATTAAATGGGTTTGGATGATTATTTTAAGTTGAAATTTAACTTGATTGTATGAAACATGACTAATTAAATATTGATAACTTTGGATTTAATGAAGTCCTTATAATTTTCAATAATTGCAATTTGGTCCCTATAATGTAATATGGACCAATTGGATGTCAAATCGACGCCCGATTAAGTTGTAATTTTCACCGCTGCTAGCATGATCAACTTAGGGCTTAAGTATGCATTTAGATAAGATAAAATGAAAAATGAACCGTTTTCTAAGTAATTCTTTTGAGTTTGTCTCGACAAACCTAATGTAGCTCGCTCAGTTCGGTCTGGCATCTAGGCTGGGTCAAAGGGTTACATTTGGTGGTATCAAAGTCAGGTTATAATTGTTGAGAGGTGGGTTATGGTTGCTTAATGATTTGTTGCTAAATGAATTTGTTGATTGGCATGGACAATGTTTTATTTTGTATGATTATGATTGAAATATGACATATTGGGGTAAAAGCGTGGGGACACATTGCCTTATTACTACTAGTGCGAAATGGTTTTGTTTTGAAAAATGTGCAACTTGGATTCTTTCTACAAGCTGGCCTAATTGTTTTGTTGCATTATCATGCTTTAGACTCATATTTTTGAGAAATAGGACCAAGACGAGAGTTTATATGAGGAGTGTTGTGGATGGACAAAATGATGAGTTACCTCATCCTCCACCGATTCCTCCTATTGGTGTTGGATTTAAGTGTGGTGTGCCTCAGGCACAACAAGGAACAATTTTCGAGGATATGGCCATTGATCCAAGCGATGACTGGAGCATTTCAGGCAGCTATAGCTAGAGTGCAAGTACCTGCAGTAGCTATTAATATCGGGCTTCTGTTAGAGCATTTGCGCAGTTTAGGAGGTACCGAGTTTAAAGGTTTGGCTCTAGAGGCAGCTAAGGAGTGGTTTGCCAGTACAAAGAAGATTCTTGGCCAGATAGAGTGTATGAATGTCTACAAGTTGGGTTGCATATTGTCTTTGCTTTAGGGTGATGCTTATAGCTGGTGGACGACTTCTATCGCGGGTATGACACCTGCTGATGTGACATGGAATTTCTTTTGTGTTTTTTTCGGAAGAAGTATATGGGTTCTCGTTACTAGGATAAGAAAAATTAAGAGTTCATAGCGTTGGTCTAGAGTAGAATGTCTATGTCAAAGTACGAGGTTCAGTTTGTTCAGTTGAGATAGTATGCTCTTGAGCTGGTTCCTAATAAGCGTCAGCAATATGATCATTTCCAATGGGTTGGTTAAAGAAGTGAAGACTTATATGTTGGCCACGGATTACATCGAGTTTGATGCTTTAGTTTTTCGGGCTAAGGACATTGAGCAAAATCTAGGTTTGTCCTCTATTTTAGAGAGTTTTTCTGCTAGGAAGAGGGTAGCTGAGTCAGATGTTGGCAGAGCTCGGTAAAAGAAGCATAAAGATAAGAGGTACCATCCTGATCAAAGACGTGGCAGGAGCAGTGTTGGGCGTGGACAGCATGTTCAAAACACCTTTGTTCGAGCACCTGAGTGTAGACATTGCGGTAGGCGACATTTAGGGGAGTGTTGTACATGCTGGAGCTGTGGTTCACGAGATCACATTAGGCGTGATTGTTCGCAGTTGGCTAGGGAAAGTCAGGCTCCTACACCTGCAGCTGTGCCACAGAGAGGTCGTGGGCACAGTCAAGGTAATTTTTAGAGTAGAGAGGATGGTTAGAGGACAGTTGCTCACACCGTGGCAGTTCAACCTGAGGGTAATAGACCGACGAGGATTTACAGCACCATGATGGAAGGAATGATATTGATTTGATTGCAGGTACTTTCACTTTGAAATCCATATCATTACTCTCTTTGATAGATTCTGGTTCTAAACATTCATACATATTGCGCGAACATGCTTGCTTGCTTGATATACCTGTAGAAGTTTTAGATGTGGGTATTTGAGTAACTAGTTCTTTTGGGGAGACAATAGTTGCTAGGAGGTTGTTTAGAAGATGTCCTTTGATGGTTCAAGGTCATGTGTTTGCGGCTGATTTAATGGAGTTGCCGTTTTATGGTTTTGATGTCATCTTGGGGATGGATTGGTTGTCGGAGCATAGGGCTGTGGTTGGTTTTGAGACCAAGCAAGTTCCATTGAAACTTGTTGAGGATTATGAAGTGGTGATTGTGGGCGAGAATGTTAAATTCTTGTCCAATGTGGTTTCAGCTTTGGAAGCGCATAAGTTGTTTGAGTCAGTCATATCTAGCTTATGTCATGAACCCAGATATGAAGGAGATGCGTGCCTAGGATATTCACACCATTTGCGAGTTTTTAGGAGTGTTTTCAGAGGAGTTCCCTGGTTTGCCGCCAGATAGAAAGGTATAGTTTTGCATTGAGACGTATGCGATACGAGTCTTGTGTTAATTGCACTGTATCGCATGGCACCAAAGGAGTTGAAAAAGCTAAAAAAATAGCTTTAAGAGTTGTTGGATCATGGTTTCATCTGACCTAGTGTATTACCATGGGAAGTGTAACACCACTAACTCAGCTTAGAAGTAAACCGAATTAGGAAGTGTTATGGAACAACAATCAAACAAACATACGATGCTTAAACACTTCTCAACTAAATAAGTAACTAGAAATCAGGGTGATTCAAAACTTTTTAGGTAGTGGATAAGTCTACCCACAACATTAAATCATGTACAACAAATATACATACATTAAGCAAAATACTTCAACCACCAGATCGATAGCATGCCCTTATATTTTAAGTACCTTAGGTCACAAGGTTTACTACCTTTTATACTACCACATAAGATTTCGTTAATTTATGCACCTTATTAATCTTAGATTGATTACAAACTTGCATACCTTGAATCATTTTTAATACATATCAGACAATATTTACAATAGTTCAGGATAACTGAAAATATGGATTAATGATCTTTAAGTTTATGTGTTATTATTTAAAATTCAAACCAATTATCCAGGATTACCATCTAAACATCACACATCACAACCAAACATATAAACATAGTAACAAGTACTCAAACCTCATGTCTAACATAGCTTAACCAACAAAGCTTAACCAACAAACAATCATTCGGACTTCATATTCAACATAGCTTAAGACACAAGCAATCATAATAAGATATGTATGATTTCTGCATCGCAATAACTTACACGCACTCATTGACATACTTATTGATTAATCATTTTCACTTTTAGTCTAATCATAGATTTACTTTACTAATTTAGGGTTAATACATGTTAATAAATATATATATATATATATATATATATATATATATATATATATATATATATATATATATCAGACCACTAACACGCATAACATCAAGGTGATCTAGTAACTTAAGGCACATATGATATTTAAACACCCATACAATCATACTAACTATTATTACTCATATAGCAAGCAACTTACGGAATAATTAAAAGACCATTACAAAGCTTTGAATAATTATAAAGCTTATAAACATATGAAATCAAACAGGAAACTATAATGCATAATGCATTCTAAAAACTAGGTGCCACCATCTAGGAGTTCTTAAGGAGAATACAAACATACACCTTGGCACTCGTGATCTCGTCAGAGCTCGAAAAGTACTCAAAAGCATTATCTTCCTGAAATGCATTGAAATGATAGAGTAAGCATAGGCTTAGTGAGGTAGCTTAAAATGACTATTAATAAGACACAATAATCTGTCCCTTCACATACTAGGCTTGGACAAGAGGTTAGTCATATTAGGGCAATACACACACAAACAATCACTTATTCTTATACATGGTATTTGTATCAGGCATGAACATAAAACGCATATTGTTCAAACAAGCATACACAAGTATACTTGATTACTTACACAAAGCATATATATATATACATAATTATAGTTGCCCAAACAAAGCATTTTCATATATATACTAAGGGATGTTCGATTAATGCATGAACCTAATTTACACGAGCATAACAAAACATAGTCATAGTTTCTTATCGCACAAGATGGAACATAACATAACATATTATAGGCATAGTTATTTTTCATATACGTCTTTAAACATAGTATTTCATGACCATTATTACTTGACATATAAGATAACAAATGTATCATATCATATTCATGATATACTCATATATGTTCAAAACACTTCGATACATATTTGTTCACATGAAAACAGTCCATGTACATATATATATATATATATATATATAAAATTTCATATCAATCATAACATACTTATATCTATCCAAAACAGTCCATGACATATTCAATTCTATTCAAAACAGTCCATTGATCATGTATATGTAATTAAACAATCAAAATAGTCCATGACATATTCATTTCTATTCAAAACAGTCCATTGATCATATATATGTAATTAAACAATCAAAACAGTCCATGACATATTCATTTCTATTCAAAACAGTCCATTGATCATGTATATGTAATTAAACAATCAAAACAGTCCATGACATATTCATTTCTATTCAAAACAGTCTACTGATCATGCATATGTTATTAAACAATCAAAACAGTCCATGACATATTCATTTCTATTCAAAACAGTCCATTGGTCATGTATATGTAAATAAACAATCAAAACAGTCCATGACATATTAATTTCTATTCAAAACAGTCCATTGATCATGTCAAACATAGTATCTCATATACATATTCATTTCTATTCAAAACAGTCCATTTATCTGATCTTATTAGAAACAAAGTTGAAATTAGTTCTTTATTCAGATAATTGAATATCTTATCACATTGCTTGACTTATCAAGCTCATTTACGACATAACTTCCTTTATGAGCATAGCTCCAAAGTCTTTTAAACTGAATAACGTTTCATAGTTCTTATAGGTGGTGAACATAGCTTCCAGATTCATATACTTACAAAAGCAAAGCTTATACATATCATATTAATGTTTTAAAATTTATTTTATCGAAACAAGGGCAAAGTGAGCAAAGCTTCTTAGTCAAATTATCATATAGACCAGCTTGTTGTTCTTTTCATAATAGACATGTATTAGGTTTATGAGTTCCAAATGTATCATTTCTCCTAATCGAATAGTAAAGTAACAAAGCTTATCAAACATATACCATGTATAGATTCATTGCTAGCACATGAACAAGTTCAAACAAATCATATCATGATCAAGTGTTACATGCTATCTTACTTATCATTTAAGGACTTACCTCTAATCCAAGCTTGCTTATGCATATTGTAATCCAAGATATATATTAATGAAATAAAATCAACAAGAAATGCTCGGGAAGGTTACTAGCCTATCCCGAGACTTTGAACTACACTCACTGATTGTTCCGAGCTAGATTAACTACCAAATTAAAGTCCTCTTTTTGCTTATCTCCTATTTGGTCTACTTTGCCTTTATCGCTTCAACTCCCTCTTGCTCTAACATAACAAAGAATTCATATAAGCAGACCAGTCCAAAATGTCTATATTTATACACATATAGTTACAAATCAGTCCACCCACTTCTATATTAAAGCAAAACAATCCTTAATATTTATATTTTCACATACATACTCACCCAGCAACCCTCTAACATAAATTTTATTGCATACCAGCCCCTTAACATGCATAATTTCATATATGCACTCACAAAGCAGTCTACACATTGGCATTTATAGTCAATTACATCAAAGCAGCTTTCATGCTATCATTCATGCACAAAACAGTCCCAATTTACTCATATTCACAAATATACATACCAAAACGGTCCATGTCAAGCATTAACAGTTCTTAATACTTATAAAACAGCCCTTATATCTTTCTCTAAACAATCCCCTATTTTTAATCAATCAAAATCAATCTATTAAACTCTTCAAAACAGTCCTTATTTACTTATATTCATACAAACAGTCCAGATTTTTTTATGTTTACATGTATAAGCACAAAAAAGTCCAAAACACACCCTTGTTTAATCTCATATCCTTAGGTTCGATTGTTAACAACTTTAAGACTTTAATTTTAAGATTTTTACCACAATGGATACCCATAAATTAACACTTTGAGGATGTCCAATAGCATTCAAACAGAATATACATATGAAGCATTCAATTGTTTCAAAATTTTTTGTACTAAATATACACCAAGACTCCAATCATAATCAAGCATACTTTATACACTTAACATTGCATTATTCAAAGGCTCAAGCACTAATGGATTCATTCTCAAACAATTAATCATCCTAATCATATTTCAAGATCATAAGCATAACAACTTTAATACATAAATCATTCGAACATAACCAGAATTTTATTAAGATCATATATATACATTTACAAGCTCAAAATAGTCCACAAGAGCCTTCAAACATATAAAACAGGGCAGGTTTATCAAACACCTTAATCGAATAATTCTTACAAATTTTAATAACTATATTTGATCTTCAATCTAAGCTAATGATACATGATTCAAGGAAGAGTTCTCAAATTCAATGGAATATTAAAATGAAGGAGAGAATTTTTTCACCTTTCTCCTTAATATTCGAACCGGAATCCAAGTAATTTAGCCAAAATAGATATTCTTCCTCACTAATTCTATGGCTATGGGTTCAAACTTTCTTTCTTTCTCTCACATGAAACTTTCGGCTAAAGGAAGGAGATGATAACAATGATTTAATTTTCTCCCCTACATGCCCGATTTTCCTACACATGTTCATACTCAAGGTGACATGTATATAGGCCCTTTAATTAATCTCAATTTTACATGCAATCCACCTAATTTCAATGTCTTCAATTTGGCCTTACATAAATTAGCTAGCATTCTTTTTTTAAACTTTCGATTTTGGTCCTTAATTTCCTCACTTGTTTCCTTGAAGACATCTCCAATCCATTTAGGTCATATTCGAGTGGGTAACATACTTCTAGGCCACATTTTGGAATATTACAATTATTATTGCTTCAAATTTCAAATTCACAAGACATTTCTTTACTGATTGATCTCTTAAAGGAGTGAAATTACTAACCCAATTTTGAGGGTGTTACAATTCTCCTCCCCTAAAAGAAATTCGTCCTCGAATTTTCCTAAGGTGAGTAGATGAGGATAGGGCTCTTATATAGCTGTCTTAGTTTTTTTTTGAGAATTTTTTTCAATGAGGACATATCATATAAAGGAATGAATTGGTTCAAAAATCCAGCACGACATATATAAGATTTGAATATGATTCAATCGTACTCTCAAGGGTATAAGCTTCGATACTAAGCTAACTTATCTTATCGAAGTCCTTGGTTGTACAATCAAAGGAAGAACTAGAGGAGTTCGAGAATCTTGTGTCAAGGAAGCAACAAATTTATTGAATGTTTCGTTATACAGAGGGAACATTCTCACTACACAGGATAAATTGAAGGAGCTTCTTGCTACCACTAACAATATTCTAAGAATTCTTCTATTCTTAGTTCATCTTACTCTTCTTCCTCCATTGGAGGAACCAGCTGGGATCTCAATATCCCGATCCTAAAGCGTCTCATACATTTTCTAAGGACTAATATCATAAAAAGAGAGCTCTTATCAGACGTAGATCACAAGTACTTTTCAAATTTAACTCCTAGGCGGCATAATAACTTATAATGATGCAACGAGTCACGATTTAGTCCGAGAATCGACTAAACCTAAGCTCTGATACCAAAATGTAACACTCCTAACCTGGCTTAGGAGTAAACCGAATTATGAAGTGTTATGGAACAACAATCAAATAAACATACGATGCTTAAACACTTCTCAACTAAATAAGTAACTAGAAATCATGGTGATTCAAAACTTTTTAGGTAGTGGATAAGTCTTCCCACAACATTAAATCATGTACAACATGTAACACCCTAAACCGGGGGCCTAGGAAAGTTACCACCAACTAAGTGATTAACTAATTGAATTAGGTGTTAGTCAAATTGAAAGAATTGGAAATTAATTGAGAAAGCACATTAGCAAACATAATTAAATGACTAAAATGTTATAGCCAACAAGTTAGAGAACCAAATTAAAATGACCAAAATGAAACAAGAATAAAACAACAATCTTGCATGTGTAATTAGACCATTTAGAGGTAGTGGAATACATGTGTCAAGGTTATTACACATGTGGAAAATGGGGTGTAATGAGCTGGCCATTGTGAGGAAAGGAAGAGAGAACCAATTTGAATCATCTTCTTCTTCATTCTTGCTGCCATAGCCGAAATTGAGAGAGATTAGTGAGAGAGAACTCAATTTTGGGATTAGTTTAGCTCAAAATTATGGACATTGTGTGCATAGCTTCTTGGTAGGAAGGTAAATACTTGATTCTCCACTTGAATTTCATGTTTACATCTTGAATTTTGATGTGGTTGCTGCATAATTTGATTAGGATGGAAGATATGCATGTTCTTGTGATGATAGTTCTAAGATTCTTTGAAACTTTGAATGTTGTGATCAAATTGCTAAGAAAGAAATGTGTATGTTGCTGGAAACTTGAGTGTTCATTCTGGAAATTTAGGTACGAAATTGGTATGATTTGAATGTCACATAGAATGGAATTGTTTTGATCACATAGCTAGTGAAGATTGTGTAAACATGATTGATTTTGTATAAAATGCCCTGTTATGACCACATAGATAAGTGAATTAAAACTGACCTAGACATGTAAGAACATGAAAATAAGTTGAATTACAATGTTAGAATCTTGTTTAGGGGAAACATGAAGCTAAAAATCGAGCCTAGTGTAATCTGCCCATAATGCTTTGTTCTGGGCAGTAACTTTGAAAAATTACCATAAATGGTGTAAATGGAATTTAAGGATGAAAATTTAATGGAAAGTGCCTTAATATGTCTAAATTCATTAGGAGAAAACGGAACTGAATTCGAGATTTTAGAATGAATTGTAGAAATGAAATACTAAGGATAGTGCAAGCTGTCTAGTGTTGTAAATTGCCCTGTCTTTAAACAAACAACTGTATTAATTGGCAAAGAATTAAAATGCAAGGCCTATATTATTAGAATGAAAATTAAGTTAGCTTTCCAACGGTGTAAACCAATTGAAATTCCGACGTACGGAATGAAAGTTATGCATATTTTAGTAAGTAATGCACATGCTGCCAGGCAGCAGCAGCCTTGATGTCTTGGAATGAATGATAAATGAATTAATTGTATTGTTGCCTTGTTTTGAATAAATGAATGAACTTTGTATTAATCTTGATTTACTTGTATGAAATGTTAGAGCGAGAAGAGAACATTGGAGAAGGGTCTAAGGAGGAGCATTCGAAAGCTAGAAACAAGGGGATTTGGATCCAAGATTAGCTAAGCTTGGAGTATTGTGAGTGTAGTTTACAATAGGGTTAGGACTTAGGTCCTAACCAAATGTGCATGATTATCTTCTTGCCATTGATATGCCATGTTAATGATCTCAAATTTAACTTGAATATGAATAAAAGGGAAGAATGGACTAAGCTAAAATTGTGAATAAGTAATAGCATGCAAAATTGAGAAATTAATTAGAAAGAAAAGTGAAAACAAATGTATGCTTCCATGCCTTGGATATGACTTGTTATAATGTTTGCTTGATATTGCTCCTTGATACAAATGCTTGAACCTTGATTCCTTGATTGTGATCATTTAGAATGAGTGCCTATATGTACTTGTATGATCTAATTACTTGTTAACATGATATAAATCATGAATTAAAGATCTTGCTTGATGCCTAAGAGATGGCACGTGTTAATTGCTTGCTTGAATGACAAGGTTAAATTGCAAAGTGTAGAGCTAAGGCTCAATTGGCCTAAGGGCTGTGTATATGAACATGATCTTGCAATGTATCACTTGAATTGATCATTGAATAAGCTATTGCTTGACATAAACATGTAATACTTGAATAAGTGATTCATAATTGAACAAAGCCTTGGTTGTTAGTGGTCATAGGTAGAAGGGCATGCCTTAGAGTCTAGAGCTCATTGTGTCAGGGTGGACTACGATGGTCTTTGGAAATAGTAGGAGGGTTGACCAGTGTTACGACACATCTTGTGGCAACAGTTGGTTGGAGACTCGATTACTTGGACAACTAAATACCAAGGGCATAAACTAAAGAAAGCAAATGAGAAATAATTAAAGAATAAAGCTTACATGATATTTGAATTACATGATACTCGAATTACATGATACTTGAGATTACTTGATTCTTGAATTTCTTGATACATGAATTACTTGATTCTTGAACTACTTGATACTTGAATTACTTGATATGCAAGCTTGGATTACTCGAATTTCTTGACATGTAATTCTTGATTCTTGACATGGAACTCTTGAAATGATAATTGCTTATCTTTAACCTTGTATTGAATAATTTGCTACTTGGATTACTTGATATGTACTCTTGAAAAGACAAACATGTAAACTTGAACTAATATGTACTTGACCTGAATGGAAATGTGTATATTGCTTGAGTATGCTATTTGGCTTGAAATAAAGATTGAGCAAAGCTTGAATTGAATTTCTTCCAACTTGGACTAAGAAACTTAGTTAAGTGATATATGTCTTATAAATTGGTTAGAACTAGTTGCTCCTCACTATGTACATTCTTGTACTTATCACTTTTGTTTTCATTCTTCCCAACCACAGGATAAAGGATTCGATCGTTGCTTGATCTTAAAGCCTGATTTCTTGAGCTCGAATCAAGACACAAGCATAGCTAAAGTATGGTCATACTTGTTTTGTACTCCTCTAGTTGGTGACACTTAGTTGGATATAATGTCTAGTGCATGCATTTTGAACACATGAACTTATATATGTATATATGTCTTAAATGGGCCTACATATTATGAACTTGGTGGTTAATGTAAATTAAGTAATGAATTAAAATTCTATGCAATGGAAATGTATTTACCTACGCATATGGATAAATATATATAGGATATCATTCGAATGTCTTGAGATGAGATTGTCTTGTGTGAACATATCATGTCATAAGTGCTTTTATAAGATTGAATGGTAAATGCCAAAAGGTAAGGGTGGCATATGCTCACTTGGAAATCAAGGTATGTACTTTTGATCATGTTTAATAAGTTAAGTATGTAATGTCACATGTATCAAGATAAAGAGAAAAGAATGAAATAAAGCATGTTTGCTTATTTAGGTTTTGAATGATGATGATTGTATGATAATGTTAATTAAATTTTTTGGTAACCTATAATGTATGTAATTAAGATTGCTTACATGTTAAGTAATGTTTGTTTGGTTACTTGCTAGTTAAGAAACTCATCTAATAGGGATGAGTTAGCCTATTCTTGCCTCGTTTTGCTTGTATTGTACGTTACTAACGCTCCCGAACCGGTTTGCTGCCAACCCGGGTAGGGGGTGTTACACAACAAGTATACATACATTAAGCAAAATACTTCAACCAGTAGATCGATAGCATGCCCTTATATTTTAAGTACCTCGGGTCACAAGGTTTATTACCTTTTATATTACCACATAAGATTCTGTTCATTTATGCACCTTATTAATCTTAGATTGATTACAAACTTGCATACCTTGAATCTTTTTTAATACATATCAGACAATATTTAAGATAGTTCAGGATAACTGAAAATCATGGATTAATGATCTTTAAGTTTACATGTTGTTATTTAAAATTCAAACCAATTATCTAGTATTACAATCTAAACATCACACATCACAACCAAACATATAAACATAGTAACAAGTACTAAAAGGATGGATGATTTGTTTGATAATTTTCGGGGAGCTACGGTGTTTTCCAAGATTGACCTGAGGTCTGGATATTATCAGTTGAAAGTGAAGGATAAAGATGTGCCGAAGATAGCTTTTTGCACGTGCTACCAACATTATGAGTTTTTAGTGATATCGTTTGGGTTGAAAAATGCACCTGAAGCTTTCATGGATATGATGAATTGGGTATTCCATGAATTCTTAGATCAATTCGTGGTAGTGCGCATCGATGACATTATCGTGTACTCTCGTACCGAGGAAGATCACAATCGACACTAATAGATTGTGTTGCAGGTTTTGTTGGATAATAAGCTTTATGCCAAGCTGAGCAAGTGTGAGTTTTGGATTAAGCAAGTGGTTTTTCTTGGTCATGTGGTGTCGGCGGAAGGTATTCGAGTGAATCTGTAGAAAGATTGAAGCGTTGTAAATTGGAAGCAACCTAAGTCGGTGACCGAGGTTCATAGTTTTTTGGGGCTAGTGGGATATTATCGTCGCTTTGTAGATGGTTTCTCAAGGAGTTTGTGGTTTATAACGATGCATCCTATGTTGGTTTAGGGTGTGTGTTGATTCAAAAAGGTAAAGTTGTGGCATATGCATCTAGGCAGTTGAAGGTGCACGAGCGCAACTATCCTACACATGATATAGAGTTGGCTAAGGTAGTGTTTGCTTTGAAGATTTGGAGGCATTATCTTTATGGTGAAACGTGTATTGTATACACGAATCACAATAGTTGATGTATCTGATGTCACAAAAAGAGTTGAATCTTAGGCAACAGAGATGGTTGGAGTTGCTCAAGGGTTATGATTTGACGATAAAGTATCATTCGGGTAAGGCTAATGTTGTAGCCGTTGCCTTGAGTAGGAAGGTTGCAGTGGAGTTGAGGGCGATGTTTGCTCGGTTGAGTGTGACACGAGATGGTGGTATTTTGGCTGAGTTGCATGTGAAGACATCGTTGTTGCAGTTGATTAAGGAGAAACAACCATATGATGATTCTTTGGTACCGCATGTCAAGTATATTATGGATGGCAATGAGAAGGATTTTTGCTTTAGTGAGGAAGGCGTTTTGTGCTTTAAGGGTCGGGTGGTTGTGCCGAAGGATGAGGAGTTACGGCACACTATCTTGGCTGAGGCTCATTCGAGTCCTTTTGTTATACATCCAAGAAGTACAAAGATGTATCAGGATTTGAAGAAGGAATATTTTTGGGTTGGTCTGAAGAAAGATGTGGCAGATTTTGTTGGTCGTTGTATGGTGTGTTAACGTGTAAAGGCCGAGCATCAGTTTCATTATGGGTTGTTGTAACCGTTGAAGATTCTAGAATAGAAATGGGAGAGAATTACCATGAATTTTGTATTTGGATTGCCTTTAATGGCAACAAAGAAGAATTATGTTTGGGTGATTGTGGATAGGTTTATGAAGTGGGCACATTTCCTCGCTGTGCATACGACGCATACTTTGGATAAGTTGGCAGAGTTATATATTGCAGAGATTGTGAGTTTGCACAGGGTTACAAAGTGTATAGTATCAGATAGGGATCCGTGCTTTACATCAAGGTTTTGGGAGTGTTTACATAGGGCTTTAGGTACGCGATTGAATTTCAGTACTTCGCATCATCCTCAAATGGATGGTCAGCCTGAACGCGTTATCCATGTGTTGGAGGATATGTTACGGTGTTGCATCATTGATTTCCAAGGAACGTGGGAGAAGCAGCTACAGTTGGTGGAGTTTGCCTAGAACAGTAGATATTAGGCTAGTATCCAAATAGCTCCGTATAAAGCTTTATATGGTAGAAAGTGTCGCACGCTACTTTGTTGGGCTGAGGCGGGTGAGAAGTATATTTCATGGCCTGATGTACTGAAGGAAACCAATGAGAAGTTGAAGCTTGTCTGTGACTAATCTTAGGCGGCTTTAGATCGACAAAAGTCATATGCTGACTTGAAGCTTAGGGGGATTGAGTTTGTGGTTGGAGATTGAGTGTTTCTTAAGGTTTCTCCTTGGAAGAAGGTAACGAGGTTTGGACGTAAGGGCAATCTAAGTCCAAGGTTCATTTGGCCTTATGAAGTGTTGAAGCGTGTTGGTCCAGTTGCTTATATGTTGAGGTTGTCTGCGGAGTTGGAGAAGATACATGATGTTTTCCATGTATCAATGCTTCAGAGATATAGATATGATCCGTCGCATGTGATGCATTTTGAGGAGATTGAATTGAATCTGGATTTGAACTATGATGAGAAGCCAGTGGTAATTCTTGATTCTAGCAGCAAGGTTCTTCGTGGCAAGACCATAGAGTTGATAAAGTTGTTGTTGCGACATCGTGGTGTCGAGGAAGCCACATGGGAAAATAAGGATGACATGAAGAAGCAGTTCCCTTACCTTTTTCCGCCAGGTAAAATTTCAAGGACCTAATTTATTAAGAAGGGGAGAGTTGTAACTCCCCGAATTCGGGCCTAGATGTTAGATAGGTTGATTAGACAGTTCGGGAGAACTGGATTAGGCAATTTAACCTAGTTTCGAGAATTAAATCTTAACAAATTGTGTTTGTCTAAAATAAAATATGGAAAATAATAGAAAATGTTTAATTAATATTTTAAGGGTTTTGGTAAACTTAAGTTGAAGGAATTAAATTGGATTTTGGGACATTTTGTTCTGGTGACTAAAATGTAAAGTTTTCAAAACTGTTTTGCTGACTAAATCGTAAAAGGGTCAAAACTTAGAATCTTTAAGGAGCTAATTTACCAAAGTTTTCCATCAGATTTTCCCCTTAATTTAGGATATTTTTAAAAGGCTTTTAAATGGTTTTTAATTAAAAATAAAATAGAATTTATTAAAAAGATTTTAAAAGTCAATTTCATTTTTCTCACGTTACTAATTTTGCTCTCAACTTTCTCAGTAGCCAAACTATCAATTTCATTCTAACATTCCCAGGAAACAATCTCTTTTGATATCTTTCTGATTTCCTATTTGATTACCTTGATTTCTACATCAAAATCTACTTGGTTTCTTGAAGTTTTCATCCAATCCTTGCCAATTAAGAGAGAAATCAACAATTAGAGGTGATTTTTGTTTCTCTCCTCTAATTAAAGGTTCTTTAATGAAATTCCCAAGTTCTTTATCCTTTACAACTGATTTTTGTTATGGAATTATGATTAAATCATGAATATGGTATTTAAATTGAGTTTTGATGTGAAAATTGATGAATCTTGATATGGATCTGATTTATGTTGATTTTAATTGGTTTAGATCAATTAAAAGATGTGTTTTAATGTAAAAAATAAGATATTAATAAAAAAGAATCCCAAAACTTTGTGAATCGTTAATTTTCTTGGTTTGAAATAGTTAGATTTTGAAGTGATCTTGGTGTTGTAAGGTTGCTGGAGGTATAAAGACGTTATAAGTATGTTTTTGGATGTTAATGATGTTGTTAAGATGTTAAAATCAATAGGTTTTGGTTGGTTTTTTTAGTTGGAGTTTGGTTGTGATTTTGGTTGTTTTAGAGATGCATTTGATGGTTTTTAGTGAGGTGAAGTTGTGGTTAATTGTTGCTGGAAATTATAGATGCATGGAAGTGCATTAATAATATGGTACTCGTATGGCAGCGAAAAAGATCGATTCTTCAAGTTACGAAATCCCCTAAAGGCTCTAGACTCTTTAAGGGATGAACGCCAATCTTGATGAACTCTGAAAATTCAAAACAATAAGTTTAAAAAAATAATAAAACCAAAGAAGCTTAAGGAATAAATAAATTGATAACTTGAATCAAAATAGAAAGAAAAAGGTAGTGTAAGAAAAATGTTGTCCTAGAAACCCTCAGAATTATAGCTAATCCAGCAAACTCTGTCAAAGGTTCTAACCTCCCCTCCAAGAAAATAAACTTGGCAAAGAGAAGGTTGAAGATGGTTTCACCATGATTCTTGTCGCAAGAAAGCAATGAGCAGCTTCGAAGACACAAGTATTAGCACTTGCAAAGATGTACTCAATAAACATTTATTAACTGAAATCAAGAATAACAGTTGTGAATTACAATGAAGAGGAAACCTCTCTTTTATAGGCTAAGGGGAAGTAAGGAGAAAACCCTAATACTAATTTAACCTAAATCTAATGGTTGAGATTAAACCACCAAAGGTGATAGGTGGCTAACCCTAGCCAAGTAAGCTATAACATTAATCTAATCTAACAAGGAAGATCTAACAGTCCAAATTCAACCCTTGTTTCTAATTATTTGAATGACATAAAAATAAAATAGAATACTATAAATCCCCTTATTAGATTGTTTAAATTCGTCCAAGGCATTATAAATTGCTTCTGGATCGAATTTTACATGGATTCATGGCAACGAGCTTCATAATTTGCCAGTAGAAATTTTTGCATGTGCTGTCTTCACTAAATTGATCGTAACTTGAGCTTCAGATATCGGATTGACGCGTTTCAAGCTACGTTGGAAACCTAAGAAATAGATGGTTAACTTCTAAGAATACACGTTGATCCATAAACGACCAAATTGCACTAAAAAGTCATTGTAAGTTGGCTGACATTCCAGACTTGCAAAATATCTCCAACCTCTTGTCCAAGATGATCAGCTTGACTTTTCGAGAAGGCTTGTAGATCCTTGCTCACAAAGTCTTGTACTGTTGAGTGTAGCTTGGTCTTGAATTGTCTTGACTTTTCTCTCGTAAACATACCATGTGGAAGAATCAACTTATCATGTCCAAGGGTTCGATCTTGGGCCCTAATGCTCGTATCATTCCCCATTCCTTAAAAGAATTCGTCCTCGAATCTGAAACATCAAAAGGAGAAAGGTCAACAACATTAAAATAATAACTCACATTAAACTCACATGGTAGATCAATGTGATAAGCATTATCATTGATGCGCTCTAGAACTTGAAAAGGCCTATCCTATTGTGGATCAAGTTTAGTCCTCTTTTTACTAGAAAATCGTTCTGTAACACCCCAACCAGTACTCTATATTAAATACTAATTAGAATATCACAAAGAGAATATAACTTTTTTATTGCGTAGAATCACATTTTGAATTTTTATCCCATAAAATTAAATCCGATTTTAGGCAACAAATTAACAATTCTTTTCTATAATATATAAAGAATATAACTGCCTAAAATAAAAATCTACCCGATTGCTCTATTTACCCTTATCTAATTATTATCCGATTTTAACATTTAATATCACTATTAATCATTCATTATAAACTTAACTAGTTTATATATTATTACAAACTACATATAAAACTAGTATGTAACCGATTAATTTTAACATATATATGCCAACTAGAAACATCAAAACACGTCAAAAGATGTTACTACTGATACCGTGTTTATGTTCCCGATAAGTAGGATGCCCGCTCCTTATTCTGATTTCTGCCTGTTACCTACGCGTGAAAACCATCACACGCTAAGTATATACTTAGTGAGGCAATAATAACATCCAGTGCAATATAACACAACTATAAGTAATAGCATGTAACCGTGTTCATGCATTTTGAATCACTAGATATGACATTCATAGTATAAAATCATATATAACTAGTGATCCATGGAAATGTATATTAATTTAACATTGGGCCGTTCATACCCGAAATAACATTCATAGTATAAAATCATATATAACTAGTGATCCATGGATTAATATTCAACTTTTGACATATTTAAAATATGTCAATCATATGACCAATGACATAAATATCATGCCAATATATAGACCAGGTAGACTTATCGCAAGTCTTCCCAATGATGTATAAAACATCAATGTATCATGTTATGTATGCATTGCACTCACCTGATGCCTCACTAGTAAACCTTACTATTGCTTTTAGCTTTTCTCTTGAACTTTTTCCTTGTCTTTAAACTTGCTCGTAAAAAGATCTCGATCACGATCACGATCACGATCTATAAAATCACCGTTTACCAAATACATACATTTCAAAGTGTATGTTAGTATCATTCTAACATAGGCACATATTAGGAATAAAATTCCTAAAATCCTTTATCATTCTTCTTCATCACAAATTCACAAGATATTCTCAAATCTCATAGAATAACTGATAAGTGTTCAAAAGTACTATTTTTCTTACCCTTTTTACTCATATTATTGTTAGACTTAGGCTCATATTAGTTGCATAATTAGCCATTCATGCATTAATCCATGTTTCCTTCCATCGTTGAGCTTGATTACTTAACTTGGTAGTTTTTGTGGGAAAAGATGCTACTTTGGTGTGTTTTGTGTGTATGTACAGGATCACTTGCCAAAGCAAGGCTAGAGCTAGTTGCCAGGGCAATACATGAAGGGGATGCCGAGCTAGTTGCCAGGGCAATACATGAAGGAGACGCCGTGCCAGTTGCCAGGGCAATTGTCGACAAAGAACAAGGTGGTATGGTAGTCGAAATTGATGACTAGACAAGCCCAAGATGACGTGGAGCAAAGCCAAATCCCAAAGGAATTTGATTTCCATGAAGAGATTAAAGAAGAATTAAATTCCAAGAAGATAGGAGAAGTTCTAGTAGGAATATAATTATAATAAAGAATTATATTCTTTAAAGATAATTTAATTCCAACTTAACTTCCTCCTCAAAGAAGGACTTTGACCTAGCCCTATAAATTAGAGGGGAATTTCGACAACTAAAAGAGAGTAAGAGGAGAGAATTTTCGACAAGCTTCTAGGGCAAGGAGATTTCGACAAGCTTCAATTCTTCATATTTTTCTTTCTTGTTCAATTAGGTTCATGCTAGGGATTATTTATCTTGTGTTTCTTTGGAACCTAGCCATGAACTAAATCTATTTGGCTATGGTTATTGTGTTTTGTGGTTGTGAGAAACTATTGGATTTTGTTTAGGTAATAAAAGTTTGCACTTTTCTATTCAAGGTTTATTCATTCTTGGTTCTTATTCTTGTTTGCGAGTGAATTAGGAGAGGATCTCGTAACTTCATCTATTTATCTAATATCGGGAGAGTTAGATTCAAGAAACGAATGAATATGATCTTTATTCAATCTATTGATGGTGAATATTAATTCGGCTTAGGAATAAGTCAAGGATTTCAACGGCTAAGAGGAGCGCAAGATTGGTTGTTGTTCACCCTTGATTCACGCAGGGATGTATTATCAAGGCATGCACAAGTAGCTAGAGTTTCGACTTAGGGATAAGAAGAAACCATTGAAGAACACTCTGCCGAACCTTGAAGGTTGCTGCCCAGAGGCCCAAGTAGTTGCCCACTAGTCGCCCAGGCAACCATCGATTAGTTGCCAAGGCAACCCCGTTGTGCAAGTTGCCACGACAACTGAGTTACCCGTGCACTCTTTTACCAAGACGATCCAATCGGCTATCACACCTCAACTCACGATAACTTGGCCTATCTCTCTCATTTGATCTCATTTATTCTTTTACTTTATTGCTTTCTAGATTAGTTATTACTTAAAACTCCTATAATCATTTATTTGTGTTTTTACTTTTTACAGTGCAAGAGACTAGATTCTTAAAGTAGCACCAATCCCTGTGGAGACGATATCTTTTATACTATAACTTGCAACGTGTATACTTGCACAATTGCGTAGCACTTATTACGCGCAACAAGTTTTTGGCGCCGTTGCCGGGGATTGGCAATAGCGACTTTGTTTTTATTTTCTTGCACTTTCTTTTTACTTTTCTTGTTTAAGATTCAAAGGGCTAGCAAACTTTGGTTTTGCATTGGTATATGACCAGGGCGAGACCGATTACACCAGAATATCCCTTTGATCCAGAAATCGAACGAACCTTACAAAGACTTAGACGAAGGATAAGAGTAGCAATGGCTAATCAAGATGGAAATATGAATCAAGATGTTCCAGCAGGAGGAGGAGTGATTCTTGCACGAAACAGAACTATTCAAGACTATCTTGTAGAAGATCTTGATGGACTTAATCCAGGAGTTGTCACACCTGAAATTGAAGCCGACCAATTTGAGTTAAAACCGGTAATGTTTAATATGATCAACACAATTGGTCAATTTGGCGGCTCAGCAACTGAAGATGCACGACAACATCTGAAATCTTTCCTCGAGATTTGCAACTCGTTCAAAATACACGGAGTCACCCCCGATGTCTTATGATTAAGATTATTCCCCTATTCACTGAGGGATAGGGCAAAAGCATGGTTGAATAGCATTCCTGCCGGATCAATAGCATCTTGGACCGATCTTTGTCGTGATTTCCTTGATCGGTTTAATCCTACAAATTTGACTGATAAGCTTCGTAACAACATTACTTCTTTTCGGCGGGCAGATGATGAATCCATGTATGAGGCTTGGGAGCGATACAGAGAACTTCTACACAAATGCCCCCTACATGGATTCCCGGTGTGGACTCAAGTAACAATGTTTTACAACGCCGTGAATACACCAACAAGGATGATGCTAGATGCCTCGGTAAACGACATACTTCTAGATAAGTCGCCGGAGGAAGCAATGCAAATTCTAAACAGGTTGGCCAAGAATGATTATCAATTCCCCTCTACTAGAAGAGGATGAGTTAGACGCCAAGCCACAATACATGAACTAGGATCATCAGATTCAATTTCGGCACAATTGGCCACTTTAACCAAGATGGTCCAGAACATGCAAAAACCAAACAACACACATGAGGTCAAGGTAATGGATTCTTTTTGTGAGTTATGTGGTGATAACCATAATTCTTCTGAATGTATGCAGAATCCGGAATCCAGCTTCTATGTGGGGAATTACAATCGGAACAACAATGTGATGTAAAATACATACAATCCAGCTTGGAAGAAGCACCCGAATTTTTCATAGAGTAATCCCAACAATGCTCTAAACCAGAAGAATCAGAATACACAAGCATCGGGATTCCAGCAGAATATGCCGCAGCAACAGTTACCACAGCAACAACCGACAACATCTAGTTCTTTGGAAAATTCTCTAAATGCTTTTATGATGAAAACTGAATCTTATATGGCTGAGAATAGTAACTTCATAAAAAGAACTGATGCTTTTATTAACAGAACCGAGATGAGATTGCAAAACCAAGAGGCGGCAATCAAATCATTGGAAAATCAAGTCGGACAGTTTGCTCAAAATCTGAATACTAGACCGCAAGGAGGTTTACCTAGCGACATTGAAGTCGCAAGAGGAACTGGCCATGAGCAATTTAAGGCAATCACCACTAGAAGTGGCCAACAACTTAGAGAGGCTCAAACCCGCTCATCAAACAAAACTCCACAAAAAGATCAAGACGAACCTAGCGGCAAAGCCTCAGATGCTGAACCAGGAATTGCCTCGGTAACCGGCAATAAGCATGCCTCGGCAACCGACGATAAGGATGCTTCGGCAACTTGTGATAAACATGCCTCGCCAACCCCAATTGATAATGCCTCGGCAACTCAGTTGTCCCGGCAATGCTGTCAATTAGGTTCCAAACCAATGAAAGGATCGAAGATATCCGACTTCCACCACCATTCCCACAACGGTTGAAGCGACAAAAGCAAGAATACCAATTCAAGAAGTTTCTTGATATCCTAAAGCAAGTCCACATCAACTTGCCATTGGTGGAAGCAATTGAACAAATGCCAAACTATGCCAAGTTTCTTAAATACATTGTATCCAAGAGAACAAGGCTAGGAGAGTTTGAAACAGTTGCCGCAACAGAGGGATGCATGGCAATGTTGCACAATCGTATGCCACCCAAGTTGAAGGATCCCAGAAGTTTCACAATACCCTGTTCTATTGGAAATCACTATGTCGGGAAAGCATTATGCGACCTTGGGGCTAGCATAAACTTGATGCCTAAATCAGTTTTCCATAAACTAGGAATCGGGAAGGCAAGACCTACAACAGTTATGCTACAGCTAGCCGACGGATCCTATGTGCATCCAGAGGGAAAAATCGAGGACATACTGGTAAAAGTTGATAAATTTATTTTTCCCGCTGACTTTATTGTTTTGGATTGTGAAGCAGATGAGCATGCACCCATCATTCTCGGGAGACCATTCCTAGCAACAGGGAGAACCTTGATCGATGTTGAAAAGGGAGAACTCACAATGAGGGTGAATAACCAGCAAGTTAAACTAAATGTGTTCCAAACACTAAGGCATGCCGATGATCCAGAAGAATGCCAACTTCTTCATGCCACGGCAGAGTTTAACTTCGACGAGGAATTTAGTTGCCTCGGCAACTACATTACCGATCAAGAGGAAACTGAGGAGTATGAAGAACCGGTCGATGAGGAACAACAAGAAGAGGCAAATTGGCTAGTCAATCGACCAGGTACATACTTTGAACCACTGGATTACTCAGGTAAGGAAGGTAAACTCGAAAAACCCTCTATTGAACAACCACCGATTCTTGAGTTGAAACAATTGCCAAAACAACTAAAATATGCATACTTAGGAACCGATAATACATTGCCTGTAACTATTTCTTCTAAGTTACAGCCTGAGCAGGAAAAGAAGCTGATCAAGATGTTGAAGCTACACAAAAAGGCAATAGGGTGGACAATTGCCGACTTGAAGGAAATTAGCCTGGCAATGTGCATGCACAAGATTTTGTTGGAAGATGATCACAAACCTTCAATTGAGGCCCAAAGGAGACTGAATCATGCCATGAAAGGGGTTGTAATGAAAGAAATCATCAAGAGGCTTGACGTCGGCATTATATACCCTATCTCTGATAGTACATGGGTAAGTCTGGTACAATGCGTACTGAAAAAGGGAGGTATAACAGTGGTAAGTAATATAAACAATGAACTCATTCCAACCAGGACTGTGACTAGTTGGAGGGTTTGTATGGATTATCGAAAGCTAAACAAAGCCACTAGGAAAGATCACTTCCCATTACCCTTTATTGATCAAATGCTTGACCGTCTTGTAGGTAAACCCTTTTATTGTTTTCTTGATGGTTATTCAGGTTACAATCAAATTTCCATAGCACTAGAAGATCAAGAAAAGACAACCTTCACATGCCCATACGGTACTTATGCCTTCCGAAGGATGCCGTTCGGATTGTGTAACACCCCGTAACCTTCCAAAGATGCATGATGGCACTCTTTTCAGACATGGTCGAAGACTTCCTTGAGATCTTCATGGATGATTTTTCTGTTTTTGGTAATGACTTCGACAGCTGTCTCAGCAATTTAGAAAGGGTGTTGGCAAGATGTGAAGAAACTAATTTAGTCCTCAATTGGGAGAAATGCCATTTTATGGAAGATGAAGGAATAGTGCTCGGCCACAAGATTTCATCCAAGGGAATTGAAGTAGACAAAGCTAAGGTGGACATGATCGAGAGATTACCCCCACCAAGTTCGGTTAAAGGAATTCGAAGTTTTCTTGGACATGCAGGTTTTTACAGGAGGTTCATTCATAATTTTTCTAAAATCACTAAACCCTTGTGCAATTTGCTTGAACAGGATAAAGTCTTCGATTTTGATGATTCTTGCACCCAAGCATTCGAAACCCTAACAAAAAAGCTTGCCTCAACACCCATTGTCGTTCCACCAGATTGGACGCTACCTTTTGAGCTCATGTGTAATGCAAGTGATTTCACGGTAGGAGCAGTCCTAGGCCAACGCACAGGTAAGACCTTCCATGTGATATACTATGCTAGTAAAACTCTTAATAGTGCTCAAGTGAATTACACAACAACGGAGAAAGAGTTACTAGCTATAGTTTTCGCATTTGATAAGTTTCGATCC
The DNA here is from genome assembly GCA_019671005.1 of Hibiscus mutabilis. Taxonomy (NCBI): domain Eukaryota; kingdom Viridiplantae; phylum Streptophyta; class Magnoliopsida; order Malvales; family Malvaceae; genus Hibiscus; species Hibiscus mutabilis. The sequence goes on along the minus strand of CM033749.1, from coordinate 14,645,754 downwards.
TATTTGATTGGTACAAAGGTAATTGTTCATACAGACCATTCGGCAATCAAATATCTATTTGCTAAAAAGGATGCCAAACCTCGTTTGATTCGTTGGATATTACTTTTACAAGAATTTGATATTGAAATTAAGGACAGGAAAGGAACAAAAAATCAAGTGGCCGATCACTTATCACGTTTAGAACGCAACAGGGAGGACGACGCGGATCTAGAGATATGCAATGTATTCCCGGATGAACAAATTTTAGTTGCCTCGGTAACCGTGGATGCGCATGCCTCGACAACCCTCAACGCCTCGGCAACCATGGATGCACACGCCTTGATGAGTCTCGAAGCTGCAGCAGCCCTTGACGCGCATGCCTCGGCAATTTTGGGAGCAGTCGCCACGGCAGCACATGCCTCGGCAATACCCTGGTACGCAGATTTAGTTAATTTCCTTGTTTGTGGTATTTTACCTTATGGCATTACTCACCAAGGGAAGAAGCGGTTTCGCCATGATGCGAAGTATTACTTTTGGGACGAGCCTCTTTTGTTTAAACAATGTGCAGATCAGGTTATACGTCGATGTGTCCCTGAAGAAGAGCAACAGAATGTACTCCGACAATGCCATTCTTCACCCTATGGAGGACATTTTGGAGGAACTCGTACCGCGGCCAAAGTTTTGCAATCCGGTTTGTATTGGCCAACATTGTACAAAGATGCCCAAGACTTTTACAAGCAATGTGATCGTTGCCAGAGGACGGGCAATATCTCTAGACGACATGAGATGCCGCTCCAGAACATTATCGAGGTGGAATTGTTCGATGTATTGGGGGTCGATTTTATGGGACCTTTCCCATCTTCATTCAGCAACCTCTACATTCTACTTGCCGTCGACTACGTGTCTAAATGGGTGGAGGCAGCTGTAGTTCCCAACAACGATTCCAAGACCGTGCAACGATTCTTGCAGAAAAACATATTTACATGGTTTGGGATGCCGAGAACAATTATCAGTGACAAAGGCAAGCATTTTGACAACAGACTAATTTCCAAGATGTTGCAACGCTTCGACATATCACACAAGATCGCCACGGCATATCACCCACAAACCAACGGGCAAGCAGAAATTTCCAACCGGGAATTGAAGGGTATACTCGAGAAAGTTGTAAATCCCTCTAGGAAGGATTGGTCATTAAGACTAGATGACGCACTCTGGGCATATCGCACTGCATTCAAAACACCCTTAGGTATGTCCCCCTTCCAACTTGTCTATGGAAAAACATGCCATCTACCGGTGGAAATTGAACACAAGGCATACAGGGCAATCAAGACCGTGAATATGGATTGGGAAAGTGCCGGACAAAAGCGTTTTTTGGACCTCAATGAGATAGAAGAATTCTGTGCACTCGCCTATAACAATGCACGAATCTACAAGGAGAAAACAAAGCAATGGCATGATAAGAAACTATTGCCGCGACAATTCATGTCAGGGCAACTAGTTCTCTTATTCAATTCTCGGCTAAAACTTTTCCCCAGAAAGCTGAAATCAAGATGGTCGGGACCATTCGAAGTTGTCAAACCATTCTCCCATGGTGCCGTGATAATCAAGTCCATCACTGACAAACATGAATTCAAAGTTAATGGACAAAGATTGAAACACTACAATGGTGCCCATGTGGAACGTAACAAAGAAGTGGTCACTTTAGGAGATGCATGAGCATGCTCTCCTTTCAATATTTTCTTTTTCTTTTTATTTTTAGGAGATATTTTATTTTTCTTCATTATCTTTAGTTTCCAGGTTTTCTTTGTTTCCTTTTCCACAACAAGACTCACAACCACTATGCTAAGGAAATTCACTACCAACTACTTGCCACGGTAATCACAATAGAGGATGCCCCGACAACCAACCCTGAAGATGCCACGGTAACCAAAGCTAAAGACATCCCGACAACCACTGCAAAATCCAAAGGTAAAGCACCTATGGCCGAATCAACTCCTATGGAATCATTTTCTGATTTTTTAGATTCGGACGAGTCCTCCATTGCACCAACAAAGACCGCACCAATTGAATCCTCCATGCGAAAAGCCAATGACACTGATGAAGAGGACGATGAGGACAACCCCGTACAAGGATCGATTCCACCACCGGCAACAAGAAAACAACCATTGCGTTCAAGCAAGAGAATCAAGACACCGACCAAAAGGAAACTAATCATCTACGATGACGAACTCTCGGAGTAAGTCCTCGTATGCATTTTATTTTTCGTTATTTTTATTTTTCTTTAATGCATGCATTAAGGACAATGCCTCACTCGAGTTTGGGGGGGATTGTTATTAGTAGTTACCATGTTTAGTTACATTCATCTTAAATATTACATTTAGGATATATAAATTGCTTGCCATGCCTTTAGTTGGAACAAGAATTGCTTAGATTTGATGAATATCCGATGATGACTTTGCCAATGCACTTAATTGATAGAATTTTTATTCTAGGATAACCATGGAAAAACTTAGAATTTTACTATGATGCTAAATTTGATGAAACGCTGTTGTGGTTTGATTGATTTAAGGAATTCTAGTGAACTTAGGTTGATAATTAACAAATTGGGGGATTAGAATAAAAATTGGATGAATGCTAGAGGTGCTCGAAATTGGCTCTAGCATGTGCTAAAAAATTGATCACTAGAGGTGCCCAAAATTGGCTCTACCACCAAAGGTGATAGGTGGCTAACCCTAGCCAAGTAAGCTATAACATTAACCTAATCTAACAAGGAAGATCTAACTGTCCAAATTCAACCCTTGTTTCTAATTATTTGAATGACATAAAATAAAATAGAATACTATAAATCCCCTTATTAGGTTGTTTAAATTCGTCCAAGGCATTATAAATTGCTTCTGGATCGAATTTTACATGGATTCATGGCAACGAGCTTCATAATTTGGCAGTAGAAATTTTTGCATGTGTTGTCTTCACTAAATTGATCGTAACTTGAGCTTCGGATATCAGATTGACGAGTTTCAAGCTACGTTGGAAACCTAAGAAATAGATGGTTAACTTCTAAGAATACATGTTCATCCATAAACGACCATATTGCACTAAAAAAGTCATTGTAAGTTGCCTGACATTCCATACTTGCAAAATATCTCCAACCTCTTGTCCAAGATGATCAGCTTGACTTTTCGAGAAGGCTTGTAGACCCTTGCTCACAAAGTCTTGTATTGTTGAGTGTAGCTTGGTCTTGAATTGTCTTGACTTTTCTCTCGTAATCATACCATGTGGAAGAATCAACTAATCATGTCCAAGGGTTCGATCTTGGGCCCTAATGCTCGTATCATTCCCCATTCCTTAAAAGGATTCATCCTCGAATCTGAAACATCAAAAGGAGAAAAGTCAACAACATTAAAATAATAACTCACATTAAACTCACCTGGTAGATCAATGCGATATGCATTATCATTGATGCGCTCTAGAACTTGAAAAGGCCCATCCTATCGTGGATCAAGTTTAGTACCCCTTTTACTAGAAATTCGTTATGTAACACCCCAACCAGTATTCTATATTAAATACTAATTAGAATATCACAAAGAGAATATAATTTTTTTATCGCGTAGAATCACATTTTGAATTTTTATCCCATAAAATTAAATCCGATTTTAGGCAACAACTTAACAATTCTTTTCTATAATATATAAAGAATATAACTGCCTAGAATAAAAATCTACCCGATTGCTCTATTTACCCTTATCTAATTATTATCCGATTTTAACATTTAATATCACTACTAATCATTCATTATAAACTTAACTAGTTTATATATTATTACAAACTATATATAAAACTAGTATGTAACCGATTAATTTTAACATATATATGGCAACTAGAAACATCAAAACACGTCAAAAGATGTTACTACTGATATCGTGTTTATGTTCCGGATAAGTAGGATGCCCGCTCCTTACTCTGATTTCTGCCTTTTACCTACGCGTGAAAACCATCTCACGCTAAGTATATACCTAGTGAGGCAATAATAACATCCAGTGCAATATAACACAACTATAAATAACAGCATGTAACCATATTCATGCATTTTGAATCACTAGATATGACATTCATAGTATAAAATCATATATAACTAGTGATCTATGGAAATGTATATCAATTTAACATTAGGCTGTTCATACCCGAAATAACATTCATAGTATAAAATCATATATCACTAGTGATCCATGGATTAATATTCAACTTTTGACATATTTAAAATATGTCAATCATATGATCAATGACATAAATATCATGCCAATATATAGACCAGGTAGACTTATCGCAAGTCTTCCCAATGATGTATAAAACGTCAATGTATCATGTTATGTATGCATTGCACTCACCTGATGCCTCACTAGTAAACCTTACTATTGCTTTTAGCTTTTCTCTTGAACTTTTTCCTTGTCTTTAAACTTGCTCGTAAAATGATCTCGATCACGATCACGATCTATAAAGTCATCGTTTACCAAATACATACCCTTTTTACCTTTTTTACTCATATTATTGTTAGACTTAGGCTCATATTAGTTGCATAGTTAGCCATTCATGCATTAATCCGTGTTTCATTCCATCGTTGAGCTTGATTTCATAACTTGGTAGTTTTTGTGGGAAAAGATGCTGCTTTGGTGTGTTTTGTGTGTATATGCAGGATCACTTGCCAAAGCAAGGCTAGAGCTAGTTGCCAGGGCAATACATGAAGGATATGCTGAGCTAGTTGCCAGGGCAATACATGAAGGAGACGCCGAGCCAGTTGCCATGGCAATTGTCGACAAGAGCAAATGTGATATGGTAGTCGAAATTGATGACTAGACAAGCCCAAGATGACGTGGACCAAAGCCCAAACCCAAAGGAATTTGATTTCCATGTAGAGATTAAAGAAGAATTAAATTCCAAGAAGGTAGGAGAAGTTCTAGTAGGAATACAATTATAATAAAGAATTATATTCTTTAAAGATAATTTAATTCCAACTTAACTTCCTCCTCAAAGAAGGACTTTGGCCTAGCCCTATAAATAAGATGGAGATTTCGACAATTGATAGAGAGAAAGGGAGGAGAATTTCGACAACTCCAAGGAGGGCAAGAGGAGAGAATTTTCGACAAGCATCTAGGGCAAGGATGATTTCGACAAGCCTTCTCCTTCATCCTTTTCTTTCTTGTTCAATTGGGTTCATGCTAGGGATTATTTATCTTGTGTTTCTTTGGAACCTAGCCATGAACTAAATCTATTTGGCTATGGTTATTGTGTTTTGTTGTTGTGAGAAACAATTGGATTTTGTTTAAGTAATAAGAGTTTGCACTTTCAATTCAAGGTTTATTCATTCTTGGTTCTTATTCTTGTTTGCGAGTGAATTGGGAGAGGATCTCGTGACTTCATCTATTTATCTAATATCGGGAGAGTTAGATTCAAGAAACGAATGAGTATGGTCTTTATTCAATCTATTGATGGTGAAGATTATTCCAGATTAGGAATAAGTTAAGGATTTCAACGGCTTAGGGAGAGTTAGATTCAAGAAACGAATGAGTATGGTTGTTGTTCACCCTTGATTCACGAAGGGATGTATTATCAAGGCATGCACAAGTAGCTAGAGTTTCGACTTAGGGAAAAGAAGAAACCATTGAAGAACGCTTCGCCGAACCTTGAAGTTGCTACCTAGACGCCCAAGTAGTTGCCCAGCTAGTTGCCCAGGCAACCATCGATTAGTTGCCAAGGCAACCCCGCTGTGCAAGTTGCCACGGCAACTGAGTTGCCCTTGCACTCTTTTACCAAGACGATCCAATCGGCTATCACACCTCAACTCACGATAACCTGGCCTATTCTCTCTTTTTCTTTCATCTATTCTTTTAGTTTATTGCTTTTACTTTTCTCGTTAATTAAAACCTCTATTATCAATTGTGTTTTTATTTTCACAGTGCAGTAACTTAAGAAAAGTTGCCCAAACCAATCCCTGTGGAGACGATACTCGATACTCATATCACTTTATTACTTGCGACGTGTATACTTGCACATTTGCTAGCACTTATTACACGCAACAATTTTTTGGCGCCGTTGCCGGGGATTGGCAATTGGTGTTAGTTGTTTTTGTCATTGCATTTTTTCTTAGTTTTACTAAGTTTTCTTTTTGTTTGTTTTATCAAAAAAAAATAGGTGCGCTACAAGTTAAGGGACATCAACATGTCGGGAAATAAAAGTCGATCTATTCGAGAGTTGATGTTGGAAGATATGAATCAATCCAATCAAGAGTTTCTTGCACCCTTTGATGATTACCTATACCAACCGAGAAAAGCCCAAAGAACTTATACCGTGGAAAAATCTTGTGCTTTGTGTAGAGAACATCATGTGTTTGAAAATTGCCCTCACATTTTCGGTGCATATAACTACATGGAGGACCAAAGAGGGAACCAGCAGCAAAATTCTTCATGGTATGGTCAAAAAGCTCAATTTTTTTTTACCATAACAATTTTGCCGCAACAACAGATATGCCATGGCAATGTAGTCCTTTTCAAGAGCATTCCAATTCCTTGGAGGAAACGTTACTAGCTTCCTTGGCTAGACTTGACGGATCAATTGAAGAGATTCGAGAACTATCAAAATCTATGGATACGAGGATAGCTCAGTGGGATGCAACCTTAGGGGATTCAGAAGATCAATTGGGGAGATCCACATATGTCATGGATAACATGCACCAACAATTCATTCCTAGGGATACTGACGTCCCAAGGAAAGAGGATAAGGAGCAATACAAAGAAATCTCTCTGATGTGTGAGGAACAACTAAAACCTCAAAGTTAAGAGGATGCCAATGAGAGAGACTGCCCAACACATGATGAGCTTGAACAACAAATTGCCTCGGCAATGATTGAGGAGCCTGAACAGAGCAATGCCGCGACAATACTCAGTGAAGCTGAGAACAACAATACTACAACAAATTTTGAGGAACCTGATGCCCATAAGGTTACAACGTTGATGTTGAAGCAGGAATCTGTAGATTGCTCTCATCTACAATTGCCACGGCAATTACATGATCACATGCAAGATCAACGAGATGATAATACTTTGCCAATGGAATATGAGCAGGTAATGGTTGAACCTTTTGAATTCTTTAAAAACTCACCTCGTCCATTGCAGGTATGTCTTGAGGAACCGATGTTGGTAGATTTAATGCCATCGAAATCTCTACTGATGGAGATTTTTGAGAGGCCAAAAGAAAACGGTGTTTGGATTCGTAAAGCTTTTCAGAAAATTGGTTCTTCCCTTGACTTACAGCAAATTTTGGCAACTGATTGCCACGGCAATTGGCTTGAGCAGCAATTGCCACGACAACAAAGGCTACATCCAACCATGATTGAATTCGACAAGAACGAGGTAATTGAATGGTTGAGAATGGATATAATTTTTCCTATTAATATATTTGTGCCTTCAGGAATAGTAGCAAGGTGGAGAGTTTACATGGACTACAAGCAAACAAAGAAGAAAGACACCTCCACCATGATAACGCAAAAAAGAGTAGTGGCAAGCACATTGGCCAAACTCTTTTTGGGCAATATTGTCACCCGATGGAGGGTGCAGATGGACTATAAGAAGTATCGAAAACGACCATCCTCAAGTTTTCTCATATATGCACTAACATTAGAAGATGCATGTTGGCACTCTTTTCAGACATGGTCGAAGACTTCCTTGAGATCTTCATGGATGATTTTTTTGTTTTTGGTAGTGACTTCAACAGTTGCCTCGACAATTTAGAGAATGTGTTGGCAAGATGTGAAGAAACCGATTTAGTCCTCAATTGGGAGAAGTGCCATCTTATGATAGATGAAGGAATAGTGCTCGGCCACAAGATTTCATCCAAGAGAATTAAAGTAGACAGAGCTAAGGTGGACGTGATCGAAAGACTACCCTCACCAAGATAAAGTCTTCAATTTTGATGATTCTTACGCCCAAGCATTCGAAACCAAAAAGGAAAAGCTTACCTCGGAAACCCTCAATGCGCAGCAACCCTTGATGCCTCGGCAACCATGGATGCGCATGCCTCGGCAACCCTCGACACTACAGCAGCTCCTAATACGCACGCCTCGGCAACCATGGACGCGCACGCCTCAGCAACCATGGATGCACATGCCTCGGCAACCCTCGATGGCACGACAACCACTGATACGCACGCCTCAGCAACCATGGACGCGTATGCCTCGACAACTCTAGACACACACAACTCGGCAATCTTGGGAGTAGTCGCCACGACAGCACATGCCTCGGCAATACCCTTGTACGCGGATTTAGTTAATTTCCTTGTTTGTGGTATTTTACCTTATGGCCTTACTCACCAAGGGAAGAAGCGGTTCTGCCATGATGCTAAGCATTACTTTTGGGACGAGCCTCTTTTGTTTAAACAATGTGCAGATCAGGTTATACGCCGATGTGTCCCTGAAGAGGAGCAACAAAATGTACTCTGACAATGCCATTCTTCACCCTATAGAGGACATTCTGGAGGAACTCGTACCGCGGCCAAAGTTTTTCAATCTAGTTTGTATTGGCCAACACTGTACAAAAGATGCCCAAGAGTTTTACAAGCAATCTGATCGTTGCCAGAGGACAGGCAATATCACCTACAAACCAATGGGCAATCAAGGCCGTGAATATGGATTAGGAAAGTGCCGGACAAAAGCGTTTGTTGTACCTCAACGAGATAGAAGAATTTCGTGCACTCGCCTATAACAATGCACAAATCTACAAGGAGAAAACAAAGCAATGGCACGACAAGAAATTATTGCCGCGACAATTCATGTCAGGGCAACTAGTTCTCTTATTCAATTCTCGACTAAAACTTTTCCCGGGAAAACTAAAATCAAGATGGTCGGGACCATTCGAAGCCGTCAAACCATTATCCCATGGTGCCGTGATAATCAAGTCCATTTCTGACAACCATGAATTCAAAGTTAATGGACAAAGATTGAAGCACTACAATGGTGCCCATGTGGAACGTAACAAGTGGTCACTTTAGGAGATGCATGAACATGCTCTCCTTTCAATATTTTCTTTTTCTTTTTATTTTCATTTTTATTTTTTGGAGATATTTTATTTTTTCATTATCTTTAGTTTTCAAGTTTTCTTTGTTTTCTTTTTCACAACAAGACTCACAACTACTATGCTAAGGAAATTTACTGCCGAGATCCTTGCCCCGGCAACCAATGAAGCAGTCGCCACGGCAACCGCAAAAGATAACGCCACGGCAACCAGCCCTGAAGATGCCACGGCAACCAAAGCTAAAGAAATCCCGGCAACAAGAAAACAACCATCGCATTCAAGCAAGAGAATCAAGACACCGACCAAAAGGAAACTAATCATCTACGATGATGAAATCTCAGAGTAAGTCCTCGTATGCATTTATTTTATTTTATTATTTTTATTTTTTGTTATTTTCATGCATGCATTGAGGACAATGCCTCACTCGAGTTTGGGGGGGGATTGTTATTAGTAGTTACCATGTTTAGTTACATTAATCTTAATTATTACATTTAGGATACATAAATTGCTTGCCATGCCTTTAATTGAAACAATAATTGCTTAGATTTGATGAATATCCGATGATGACTTTGCCAATGCACTTAATTGATAGAATTTTTATTCTAGGATAACCATGGAAAAACTTAGAATTTTACTATGATGCTAAATTTGATGAAACACTGTTGTGGTTTGATTGATTTAAGGAATTCTAGTGAACTTAGGTTGATAATTAACAAATTGGGGGATTAGAATAAAAATTGGATGAATGCTAGAGGTGCCCGAAATTGGCTCTAGCATGTGCTAAAAATTTATCGCTAGAGTTGCCTGAAACTGGCTCTAGTATGTGTTAAAAAAAATTTAACTAGAGGTGCCCGAAACCGGCTCTAGTCAAATAAATTAACTTATGAAAACTAAAAACAAAACACTAGGGGTGCCCAAAACTGGCTCTAGTTAAAACATGTTAAAAAGAACCCAATGAAGTAATTTGAAAACCTATTGTTTGCATAGAATCCGAAAAATCAACTTGCACACAACTCCGCACACACTCACAAGCATTATAGTTTGATTCCGAGTAAATCCTAAGTTTTCTGAAAAATAAAAAGCCAATCATACTTTGTGCTCCGGTTCAGAGAATTGAAATCAAGTTCAAAGCTAAGTTTGTGAAAATTGAAGTCTTGGCAGGTAATTATGAGTTTGCATTGCTTGAGGACAAGCAATAGTTCGAGTTTGGGGGTGTGATAAGTGTTCAAAAGTACTATTTTCCTAACCCTTTTTACTCATATTATTGTTAGACTTAGGCTCATATTAGTTGCATAGTTAGCCATTCATGCATTAATCCATGTTTCCTTCCATCGTTGAGCTTGATTTCATAACTTGGTAGTTTTTGTGGGAAAAGATGCTGCTTTGGTGTGTTTTGTGTGTATATGCAGGATCACTTGCCAAAGCAAGGCTAGAGCTAGTTGCCAGGGCAATACATGAAGGATATGCCGAGCTAGTTGCCAAGGCAATACATGAAGGAGACGCCGAGCCAGTTGCCATGGCAATTGTCGACAAGAGCAAATGTGATATGGTAGTCGAAATTGATGACTAGACAAGCCCAAGATGATGTGGAGCAAAGCCCAAACCCAAAGGAATTTGATTTCCATGCAGAGATTAAAGAAGAATTAAATTCCAAGAAGATAGGAGAAGTTCTAGTAGGACTACAATTATAATAAAGAATTATATTCTTTAAAGATAATTTAATTCCAACTTAACTTCCTCCTCAAAGAACGAATTTGGCCTAGCCCTATAAATAAGATGGAAATTTCGACAATTGATAGAGAGAAAGGGAGGGGAATTTCGACAACTCCAAGGAGGGCAAGATGAGAGAATTTTCGACAAGCATCTAGGGCAAGGAGGATTTCGACAAGCCTCCTCCTTCATCCTTTTCTTTCTTGTTCAATTGGGTTCATGCTAGGGATTATTTATCTTGTGTTTCTTTGGAACCTAGCCATGAACTAAATCTATTTGGCTATGGTTATTGTGTTTTGTTGTTGTGAGAAACAATTGGATTTTGTTTAAGTAATAAGAGTTTGCACTTTCAATTCAAGGTTTATTCATTCTTGGTTCTTATTCTTGTTTGCAAGTGAATTGGGAGAGGATCTCGTGACTTCATCTATTTATCTAATATCGGGATAGTTAGATTCAAGAAATGAATGAGTATGGTCTTTATTCAATCTATTGATGGTGAAGATTAATCCGGCTTAGGAATAAGTTAAGGATTTCAACGGCTAAGAGGAGCGCAAGATTGGTTGTTGTTCACCCTTGATTCACGCAGGGATGTATTATCAAGGCATGCTCAAGTAGCTAGAGTTTCGACTTAGGGATAAGAAGAAACCATTGAAGAATGTTCCGCCGAACCTTGAAGTTTCTACCTAGACGCCCAAGTAGTTGCCCAGGCAACCCCGTTGTGCAAGTTGCCACGGCAACTGAGTTGCCCTTGCACTCTTTTACCAAGACGATCCAATCGGCTATCACACCTCAACTCACGATAACCTGGCCTATTCTCTCTTTTTCTTTCATCTATTCTTTTAGTTTATTGCTTTTACTTTTCTCGTTAATTAAAACCTCTATTATCAATTGTGTTTTTATTTTCACAGTGCAGTAACTTAAGCAAAGTGGCCCAAACCAATCCCTGTGGAGACGATACTCGATACTCATATCACTTTATTACTTGCGACGTGTATACCTGCACATTTGCGTAGCACTTATTACACGCAACAACGATCACGATCTATAAAATCATCATTTACCAAATACATGCATTTCAAAGCGTATGTTAGTATCATTCTAACATAGGCACATATTAGGAATAAAATTCCTAAAATCCTTTATCATTCTTCTTCATCACAAATTCACAAGATATTCTCAAATCTCATAGAATAACTGATAAGTGTTCAAAAGTACTATTTTTCTTACCCTTTTTACTCATATTATTGTTAGACTTAGGCTCATATTAGTTGCATAATTAGCCATTCATGCATTAATCCATGTTTCCTTCCATCATTGAGCTTGATTACCTAACTTGGTAGTTTTTGTGGGAAAAGATGCTGCTTTGGTGTGTTTTGTGTGTATGTACAGGATCACTTTCCAAAGCAAGGCTAGAGCTAGTTGCCAGGGCAATACATGAAGGAGATGCCGAGCTAGTTGCCAGGGCAATACATGAAGGAGACGCCGAGCCAGTTGCCAGGGCAATTGTCGACAAAGAACAAGGTGATATGGTAGTCGAAATTGATGACTAGACAAGCCCAAGATGACGTGGAGCAAAGCCAAATCCCAAAGGAATTTGATTTCCATGAAGAGATTAAAGAAGAATTAAATTCCAAGAAGATAGGAGAAGTTCTAGTAGGAATATAATTATAATAAAGAATTATATTCTTTAAAGATAGTTTAATTCCATCTTAACTTCCTCCTTAAAGAAGGACTTTGACCTAGCCCTATAAATTAGAGGGGAATTTCGACAACTAAAAGAGAGCAAGAGGAGAGAATTTTCGACAAGCTTCTAAGGCAAGGAGATTTCGACAAGCTTCAATTCTTCATTTTTTTCTTTCTTGTTCAATTAGGTTCATGCTAGGGATTATTTATCTTGTGTTTCTTTGGAACCTAGCCACGAACTAAATCTATTTGGATATGGTTATTGTGTTTTGTGGTTGTGAGAAACTATTGGATTTTGTTTAGGTAATAAGAGTTTGCACTTTTCTATTCAAGGTTTATTCATTCTTGGTTCTTATTCTTGTTTGCGAGTGAATTGGGAGAGGATCTCGTAACTTCATCTATTTATCTAATATCGGGAGAGTTAGATTCAAGTAACGAATGAATATGATATTTATTCAATCTATTGATGGTGAAGATTAATTCGGCTTAGGAATAAGTCAAGGATTTCAACGGCTAAGAGGAGCGCAAGATTGGTTGTTGTTCACCCTTGATTCACGCAGGGATGTATTATCAAGGCATGCACAAGTAGCTAGAGTTTCGACTTAGGGATAAGAAGAAACCATTGAAGAATGCTCTGCCGAACCTTGAAGGTTGCTGCCCAGACGCCCAAGTAGTTGCCCAACTAGTCGCCCAGGCAACCATCGATTAGTTGCCAAGGCAACTCACAGCAAGTTGCCACGGCAACTGAGTTGCCCGTGCACTCTTTTACCAAGATGATCCAATCGGCTATCACACCTCAACTCACGATAACCTGGCCTATCTCTCTCATTTGATCTCATTTATTCTTTTACTTTATTGATTTCTAGATTAGTTATTAGTTAAAACTCCTATAATCCTTTATTTGTGTTTTTACTTTTTACATTGCAAGAGACTAGATTCTTGAAGTAGCACCAATCCCTGTGGAGACGATATCTTTTATACTATAACTTGCAACGTGTATACTTGCACAATTGCGTAGCACTTATTACGCGCAACAATAACCATAAAATGAATTCTTTTAGAATTCAACTCAACTTTCCAAATTATTCAAAATGGTCCCTTGCCATTGAACTTCAATTTGAATCATTATACAACACATTCAAGTATCCCAACAATACATTCAAGCTTACTACATTGACTTTTAGTCAATTTCCATTTAATCTCATTTTTTTCCTATATTATACTATTTGGTCCTCAACACTTTACAAACTTCTCAAAATGATCCAATTGAATCTTCTAACATTAACTTTTAGCATAGTACATCAACTTTCCAACATTTGCATCTTAATCTTTCAATTTCTCAAGGTATGCAAAAAGGTCCTTAGAACTTAATAAAGTTCCAAATTAATCCAAACAACATTTTAAGCCTTGTAAAATCATTCTCACACCATTTCTAGCCTTAGGGATTTTTTTCCATATTTTCCTAAATTTTTCCCTAAGGCCGAATATTAAGGGTCCTTTTCTCCAAATTTTCTAACTTAATTTAAGCATGAATTAAACTTCTAAACTTTATTTCCAAGCTTCTACAATTATTTCCATATCAAAATCAACTTCACATCAAAACCCTAACTTTAAACAATATAAGATTTAGCTACTTTCAAATAGTTTCAATCATCATACAAGCTTGGATATGATTGTACAACAACTACTTCACCAAAATCTAATCTTAAATCATAATATTTAAACATCCCCTTCATCCATCATAATCACAAAACTAAGGTTTCAAGCAAAGAAAACATGAATAAATGGTACCAAAAGATAGAGAATTTCATGGAGATCAACTTCATTTTTCACGCTTTCATCCAAAATCCAACTAAATAAGCTTGAAAATCAAAAAGAAAAATTTTTCCTCTTACCTTAGGTGGTGTTCGAACAACAGGAGAAAGATGATGAAAATCTTGAGAAAATTTTCAAAAGTTTATACTTTGGCCACCAAACTTTCAAAATTTTCATTTTGGTCACTAACCAAAATTTTGGGATATTACAATTCTCCTCCTTAAGAAAATTTGTCCTCGAATTTTCCTTATTTACTTGTTTCAAAAAGGTACGAATACTACTTTTTCATTACTTCCTCTGTTTCCTAAGTAGCTTCTTCTACTTTATGATTTCTCCATAGAACTTTAACTAGAGGAATCTTCTTGTTCCTTAATTGTTTTTCTCCTTGAGCCAAAATTTTTACAGGTTCTTCATCATAAGTCAAATCCGATTGAATCTCGATCTCTTCTGGTGTAATAACATGTGAAGGATCCGATCAATATCTCCGAAGCATGGACACATGAAATACATCATTGACCTTACTCAACTCCGGTGTAAAGCTAGTTGATATGCCACTAGACCAACCATTTTTAAGATTTCATAAGGACCAATGAATCTTGACTAAGCTTTCCTTTTCGTCCAAAGCGTAATATTTTTTATAGGGTGAAACCTTTAAGAATACTTTATCTCCAACCTCAAACTCAATATCCTTTCTTTTAAGATCTGAATATGGCTTTTGTCTATTAGCAGCAGCCTTGAGATTATCTTGAATTATTTTTACCTTATTCTTCGTTTCTTGAACAAGATCTGGGCCGATGATTTTTTGATACTCCAACTCGAACCAATTCAAAAGTGTTCGACATTTTTTCCATATAATGTCTCATAAGGTGCCATCTTTATACTTGATTGATAACTGCTGTTGTAGGAAAAATCAGCTAATGGAAGATATTTTTCCCAAGAACTTGCAAAATTAATTATGCATGCTCTGAGCATATCTTCGAGTACCTGGATAGTTCTTTCTGATTGTCCAACTGTTTGGGGATAGAAAGCAGTACTGAAGTGTAACCGAGTTCCCAATGCTTCATGTAGTGCACTCCAAAACCTTGAAGTAAATCTTGGATCTCTATTAGTTATAATAGGCATAGGAACTCCATGCAATCTAACAATTTCCTTAATATATAACTCTGCCAACTTGTTCAAGGACTAGTCTGTTCGAACTCGTATAAAATGTGCCATTTTAGTCAATCGGTCTACAATTACCCAAATCAAATCTTTCTTACTGGGCGTCAAAGGTAGACCTGTTACAAAATCCATAGTAATCTTTTCCCACTTCCATTGTGGAATTGAGATCGGTTGAAGCAATCCCGATGGAACTTGATGTTCTGCCTTTACTTGTTGACAGGTTAAGCATCTAGCAACAAACTCAGAGATAACTTGTTTCATGCCAGGCCACCAAAATCGACTTTTTGTGTCTTGATAAAGGACTGAAATGTGCTTCTGAAAGTATTTCCCTCTTTAGATCCTCATCTTCAGGAATATACACACGTCCCCGGTAGTATAGGCATCCATTTGAATTTTCTTCAAAGTCTTTAGATTCACCTTGTTCCACTTGTTTCTTCTTTTCCAAGCATTCTTTATCCATTGCTTGCAACTCTTTAATCCTTTCTGTCAAAGTAGGCTTGATTTGAAGCTCAACCATTATTACACCATTTTCTTGTAACCTTAACTGAGCATTCAATTATCTCAAGGCAGAAAATGTCTTCCGGCTAAGTGCATCTGCTACCACATTAGCCTTTCTCGAATGGTAATCAATGATTACATCATAATCCTTGATCAGCTCTATCCATCTTCTTTGCCTCAAGTTAAGCTCCTTTTGAAACAACAAATATTTCAAACTTTTATGATCCGTGAAGATGTAGCATTTTTCACCATATAAGTAGTGACGCCAAATCTTCAAAGCGAACACCACTGCAGCCAACTCTAAATCATGAGTAGGATAATTCCTTTCATGAGTTTTGATTTGTCGAGAAGCATACGCTACAACCTTTCCTTCTTGCATTAATACATACCTCAAACCATGATGGGATGCATCACTATATATTGTGAAATCCTTCCCAGATTCTGGTTGTACCAAGACAGGAGCTTCTGTTAATATCTTCTTTAATTTGTCAAAGCTTTCCTGAAACTTATCTGTCCAAACAAATGGTACATCTTTTCTTAATATCTTAGTTATTGGAGCGGCAATCATTGAAAAATATTTCACAAACCGCCGATATTAACCAGCTAATCCCAAGAAGCTTCTCACTTCAGAGACATTTTGAGGAACTTTCCATTTGAGTATGGCTTGAAGCTTTTTAGGATCAACTCGAATTCCTTCCGCAGAGACTATATGTCCAAGGAAAGCTACTTTAGACAACCAGAATTCACACTTTGACAGCTTTGCATATAATTTCTTTTCTCGAAGGATCTGAAGAACTACTTGTAGATGAGTATCATGATCCTTTTTGGTTTTTGAATAAACCAATATATCATCTATGAATACCACCACAAATTGATCCAAATATGGTTGAAATATCCAATTCATCAGATCCGTAAAAGCTACTGGTGCATTTGTAAGTCCAAAAGGCATTACCACAAACTCATAGTGCCCGTATCTAGTTCTAAAAGTTGTCTTTGGTATATCTGCTTCTTTGATCTTCAATTGATGATACCCCGATCGAAGATTAATTTTAAAAAACACCGTTGCTACTTTAAATTGATCAAGGAGGTCATTAATCCTTGGTAAAAGATATTTATTCTTCAACGTCACTTTATTAAGTTGACGTTAATCCACACATAACCTTATTGATCTATCTTTCTTTTTCACAAATAGGACTGGAGATCCCCAAGGTGATATACTTGGTCGTATAAAACCTTTATCCAGTCATTCTTGTAATTGAACCTTAAGCTCTTTAAGTTCTGTAGGAGTCATCCTGTAAGATGCCATTTTCCATAATGGTCGCATTCTGGAATAGGATGAAATCTGGAGCCCCGAGTACCCGCAGTAACAGTCCGAGCCTGCTTTGACTTCCCTCCAGAATATCCTTTTTTAACGGAAGAAGCTGATGTTGCTGTGGAAAACCTTTACTGCGTTTAAATGATGACACAACAAAAGAACTTTCGGATCTTTTTCCAGTCTGGACCTATTTTCCCACTTTTTCCTCGAGATCCACTTTCTCCATAGCTTTTTCTCGATTTACCAACTCTTGAAAAATGGTGAAATTGTGGGAAACCAATACCCTTTTATATTGAGAATCAAACCCAGCTATGAATTTATCGATTCTGGATTTTTCGGTTGGAAGAAACTCTTCTGCAAATCGGCTCAGTTTATTGAATTCACATTCATATTCATAGACTGTCATGTCCGATTGTTTCAAATCCAGGAACTGTTGCCTCATTTCTTCAATAAACAAATCCCCAATATACTTTTCTTTGAATTCTTTCAGAAAGAATTCTCATGTAATTTGTTCTGGCGGAACTCGTGCAGTGACTACATTCCACCACACACTAGCTTGCTCCATTAACAAAGATACCACTCCCTCTAATTTTCCTTGATCATCACATGGAATTCTGCTCAGCATAATCTTAATATCATTTAACCAGTAATCAGTGGCTATATCCCTACATCAGTATCACCTTTAAATTCTGGTGCTTTCATTTTCCTTAATTCCTTCGGAACTAATACTAATGCTCACCTATTTATAATAGCATCAATGCCTGAAGAAATAAGCCTTGATCTTGCACAGACATATTTCTTTGTTCATGAGCTAATAGATCTACATTCTGCTGTCCCTGAGGCAGATTTTGATTCACCTCATTGCTTCCACTCAGATCAGGCATATCCCGCTCGATTGCCTGACGAGATTTCCGATGATCTGACATCTGTTAAATGTCACAATCATCCCTTATAAGTAAGGAGTAACAATACTAATTACTAGGCATTCAATTATATTCATACAAATATTAGTAATTTTGACATCCTAGTGGCATGTACATAATTCCAATTATTAACAAACCCGATTCGTATCTAGAACCGACTAAACCTGTAGCTCTGATACCGATAAATGTAACACCCTAAGCAGTATTCTATATTAAATACTAATTAGAATATCACAAAGAGAATATAATTTTTTTTATCGTGTAGAACCACATTTTGAATTTTATCTCATCAAATTAAATCCGATTTCAGGAAGCAACTTAACAATTCTTTTCTATAATATATAAAGAATGTAACTGCCTAAAAACTTCCTAAAATAAAAATCTACCCGATTGCTCTATTTACCCTTATCTAATTATTATCCTATTTTAACATTTAATATAACTACTAATCATTCATTATAAACTTAATTAGTTTATATATTATTACAAACCATATATAAAACTAGTATGCAACCGATTAATTTTAACATATATATGCCAACTAGAAACATCAAAACACATCAAAAGATGTTATTACTGATACCGTGTTTATATTCCGGATAAGTAGGACGCCCGCTCCTTACTCCGATTTCTGCCTTTCACCTACGCGTGAAAACCATCACACGCTAAGTATATACTTAGTGAAGCAATAATAATATCCAGTGCAATATAACACAACTATAACTAATAGCATGTAACCGTATTCATGCATTTTGAATCACTAGATATGACTTACCTTTATGTTAATCATATATCAACATAATATAAACCGGATATAAATTTCTTACTAATATACTTGCCATCATTTTAAGAGTTACTTGCCATCATTTTAAGAGTGTATAAACTCTTTAACCCGTTTATCAATTATTTACTAATATCATAGCCCAAATATAAACCTAGGAGGACCCTGGGTACTCGAGTCAAAGATCCACCAAAGTGCTAATACACATAAGGTTGTGCCCACCATAATACACATAAGGTCGTGCCCACCATATGCACTAAGTGTCCTTTATATGCACTATAGTGCTAAACCGGAGAACCGAATATGCAACGTGCTGCTGGACTCTATGGCATGCCAACTATACCCTGTCCCTCAATGACATACTTGGGCATAATTTCCGTATTTATTTCATCCATGGCAATGTATATAAATTTAACATTGGGCAGTTCATACCTGAAATAACATTCATAGTATAAAATCATATATAACTAGTGATCCATGCATTGATATTCAACTTTTGACATATTTAAAATACGTCGATCATATGATCAATGACATAAATATCATGCCAATATATAGACCAGGTAGACTTATCGCAAGTCTTCCCAATGATGTATAAAACATCCATGTATAATGTTATGTATGCATTGCACTCACTTGATGCCTCACTAGTAAACCTTACTATTGCTTTTAGCTTTACTCTTGAACTTTTTCCTTGTCTTTAAACTTTCTCGTAAAATGATCTCGATCACGATCACGATCTATAAAATCATCCTTTACCAAATACATACATTTCAAAGCGTATGTTAGTATCATTCTAACATAGGCACATATTAGGAATAAAATTCCTAAAAATCCTTTATTATTATTATTCATCACAAATTCACAAGATACTCTCAAATCTCATAGAATAACCATAAAATGAATTCTTTTAGAATTCACCTCAACTTTTCAAATTATTCAAAATGGTCCCTTGCCGTTGAACTTCAATTTCAATCATTATACAACACATTCAAGTATCCCAACAATACATTCAAGCTTACTACATTGACTTTTAGTCAATTTCCATTTTTTCCTATATTATACTATTTGGTCCTCAACACTTTACAAACTTCTCAAAATGATCCAATTGAATCTTCTAACATTATTTTTTAGCATACATCAACTTTCCAACATTTGCATCTTAATCCTTCAATTTCTCAAGGTATGCGAAAAGGTCCTCAGAACTTAACAAAGTTCCAAATTAACCCAAGCAGCATTTTAAGCCTTGTAAAATCATTCTCACATCATTTCTAGCCTTAGGGAATTTTTTCCATAATTTTCCTAAATTTTTCCCTATGGCCGAATATGAAGGGTCCTTTTCTCCAAATTTTCCAACTTGATTTAAGCATGAATTCAACTTCTAAACTTTATTTCCAAGCTTCTACAATCATTTCCATATCAAAATCAACTTCACATCAAAACCCTAACTTTAAACAATTTAAGATTTAGCTACTTTCAAGTATTTTCAATCATCATACAAGCTTGGATATGATTCTACAACAACTAATTCATCAATATCTAGTCTTAAATCATCATATTTAAACATCCCCTTCATCGATCAAAATCACAAAACTAAGGTTTCAAGCAAGGAAAGCATGAATAAATGGTACCAAAAGATAGTGAATTTCACGGAGATCAACTTCATGTTTCTTGCTTTCATCCAAAATCCAACTAAATAAGCTTGAAAATCAAAGAGAAATTTTTTTCTCTTACCTTAGGCGGTGTTCGAACAATAGGAGAAAGTTGATGAAAATCTTGAATTTTCTTTTCTTTTTAATTTAGCCATTTGTCATCTTAATATAAAAAACCTAAAAAAATCTCTTTTATGGCAAAAAGTCCAATTTGCCCTTGTAATCCAATGCTTCATATCTTGCCACATGTCTACCTACTCATCCAAGGGCCAAAAATAAACCAAGGAGTTAGTGATTACCAACTTTGCCATTGAAATTTTCCAAAATTACCATCTTACCATTTTCATCCAATTGCTCATATTTAACATGGAAAACCTATTTTAATCCAATGGTCCATGTTAAATCCTACCATTTTAAAACATGGAAATGATATTTATAACCTTGACTTATCATCCTTTAAAATATCTTGAATATCCGATTCGATCCGATTATACGAATATTTGCTAAATTTTATCGCTTTATAGCCACTAATACAAACTTCAAATGAAAAATTTGAGTAACACGAAAACATCATTCTTGGAGGTGAAATATTCATTTACGGGACTAAAATACATAACTTTTGGAAATTACAATTTAGTCCCTAAACTTTTCCACAGTTTACACTTTGGCCACCAAACTTTCAAAATTTTCATTTTGGTCACTAACCAAAAATTTGGAATATTACACGTTCCTTATGCATATGGAACCAAACCCAATCACTGGATTCAAAAAGAACTTGTTTACGCCCTTTGTTGGCTTTAGCAACATTAAATTGGTTTATCTTCTCTATTCGTTGTTTGACCTTGGTATGAATAGTTTTGACTAAGTCGGCTTTCCGTTCACCATCTAAACTGCAAATGTTCTCAATAGGCAAAGGCACAAGATCAAGGGAAGTCAAAGGGTTAAAACCATAAACTATTTCAAATAGAGAATATCCAGTAGAGGAATGAATGGATCTATTGTAAGCAAATTCAACAAATGATAGACATTCTTCCCAATTGCGTACATTCTTACCTACGACACATCGGAGTAGTGCTCCCAAAATTTGATTCGCTACTTCGGTTTGTCCATCAGTTTGAGGATGCCAAGTGGTTGAAAAAAGAAGTTTAGTACCAATCTTACCCCATAATACCTTTCAAAATGGCTTAAGAACTTCACGTCACGATCAGAAATATTGTGCGTGGGATCACATGAAGTCGCACCACTTCCTTAAAAAATAAGTCTACCACATGTGTAGCATCATCGGTCTTGTGGCAAGGTATAAAGTGAGACATTTTGGAAAACCTGTCCACAACAACAAAGATACTATCTCGACCCTTCTTAGTACATGGTAGTCCAAGGATAAAATCCATTGATAGATCAACCCATGGAATAGAAGAAGTAGGCAAATGGGTGTACAAACCATGAGGCAATACCTTTGATTTTGCTTGTTTGCAAGCAATGCATGATGCACATATCTTTTCGACATTCTTCCGCATATGTGGCTAGTAGAAATTCTCAGTAAGAATATCTAATGTCTTGGTGACACCAAAGTGTCCCATCTACCCTCCTGAATGTGCCTCTCGAATCAATAATTCCCTAAGCAAACATTGTGGGATACACAACCTGTTCAAGCGAAATAAGAAACTGTCTACCACATAAAATTTGTTAGTAGCACCAGTTCCATAATTATCATAAATAAATGCAAAATCAGAATTTTTTGAATAGAATTCCTTAATAAGTTCAAATCCCAAGACTTTAGCATCTAAAGTAGTAAACAAGGAATAAAAATGAGATAACGCATCAACAACAATATTATCCTTATCATGTTTATAGTTGATCACATATGGAAATGATTCAAGGAACTCAACCCAACTAGCATGTCGTTTACTCAATTTACCTTGATTGTGCAACCACTAGAGTGACTCATGGTTCGTGTGAATGACAAATTCTTTTGGTAGTAGGTAGTGGTTCCATGATTTCAATGAAGGAACCAATGCAAGTAACTCTCTGTCATATGTGGAATAATTGAGTTGTGATCCCTTGAGTTTCTCACTAAAGAATGTAATAGGTTGTTTATCTTGCATAAGAACGGCTCCAATTCCAATACCTGATGCATCACATTAAAGCTCAAAGGTGTTAGAAAAATTAGGTAATCGAAGAATTGGAGTGAAACTTAGCTTATCCTTTAAAGTTTGAGAAGCCTTCTCTTGTGAAGCACCCCAATTAAATCCTTTGGGTTTCTTAATGATTTCCGTCAATGGGGCTGCAATGGTGGAGAAATCCTTCACAAATCGAAGATAGAAACTAGCTAGGCCATGAAAAGATCTCACCTCAGTTATGGAAGTTGTCGTAGGCCATTCGTGAATTGCCTTAACTTTTTCATCATCTACGTGAATACCCTGTGCACTGCCAATGAAACCTAATAAAACAAGCTTTTCACTAAAAAGTACATTTGGCAAGGTTAGCATAGAGTTCCTCGGCTCGTAAAGTATCCAAAACCGACTTAACATGAGAAACATGTAAGTTTAAGGAAGTAGAATAGATCAATATATCATCGAAGTATACGACTACAAACTTACCAAGTAAAGGCCTTAAAACATGATTCATAAGGCGCATAAAAGTACCAGGGTTATTTGTTACCCCGAAAGGCATAACTAACCATTCATACAAACCAAACTTGGTTTTAAAGGCTGTCTTCCATTCGTCTCCTTCTGATATACGAATCTGGTGGTATCCACTCTTCAAATCGATCTTGGTAAATATGTATGCACCATAAAGCTCATACAAAATGTCATCCAATCATGGAATCAGATATCTATATTTGATAGTGATACGATTAATGGGCCTGCAATCAACATACATATGAAACATACCATCTTTTTGGGGAACCAAAAGGACCGGAACAACACAAGGGCTCAAGCTCTCATGAATGTGTCATTTCGCTAATAAGTCCTCCACTTGCATTTGTAACTCCTTTGTCTCCTCTGGATTACTTTTATAGGCTTGACGGTTAGGGATAATAGATCTCAGAATAAGATCAATTTGATGCTCAATACCCCGAAATGGTGGCAACTTTTTAGGTACATCGTCAAAGACATCAGTATAATCCTATAAAAGAGTTAGAAAAACACTAGGCAAAGAATCATTCATAGTAGATGAAGTGAAATAAGTTTGCCTGAAATGAACAAGAATGCAAGGTCGTGTGGCTAAAAAGGCTTCTATCAAGTCTTTTTTCCTTGCATAAATATTTTGTGACACTCGTTTCTTCTCACATATAGGTTTACTCACCACCTGTAGGCCATCATTTGTTTGGCCTTTTCGGTTAAGAGCCTCTTTTTTGTAGCCTTTTGTGTGTCATCATCAATTCTTTTTGTACCCATAATCCCATCACAAAACCTTTTCATTTTGA
Organism: Hibiscus mutabilis; assembly: GCA_019671005.1. Lineage (NCBI taxonomy): Eukaryota > Viridiplantae > Streptophyta > Magnoliopsida > Malvales > Malvaceae > Hibiscus > Hibiscus mutabilis. The sequence continues at coordinate 14,621,748 of CM033749.1, read as the reverse complement.
CTTGATCTTTGTAAACTTCTTTAGGATCCAATGGAGTCAATGCGTATTTTTTCCATGGTACATTAAAGAGTACATTTTCAACTTGCCACAATGAACAATATCACGATCATACTGCCATGGTCTACCAAGTAGCAAATGGGCAGCATGCATAGGCACTACATCATACCAAACGTCATCACAATATTTCTTCATAGTAAAAGAAATTAAGGACCGCTTGGTTACCTTTACTTCGGATCCCTCATTAAGATATTGGAGATGACATGGCTTAGGGAGTCTCTACAAGGTAAGTCAAGTGCATCGACAAGAAAGCTGCTGACAACGTTGGCACAACTCCCACTATCAATGATAATGGAACAAAGTTTACCCTTCACCATATAACGTGAATGGAATATATTAGTCCTTTGAACATCCTCCTCCTTTGCTTGGATATTGAGTGTTCACCTTATGACCAAGCATTAAGGACCAAGAGAATCACTGTCATAGTCAACTGGGGCTTGCAGAAACATCATCTGGTTCCTTCTCTAAATCAGATGTAAAGGCACCATCATTACGAATAATCAAAACCCTTGAATTAGGGCAGTTACGACCATAATGACCACGTTCTGTACACTTGAAGCACTCCACATCACGAGTTTGTTTTTGATTTTTGGACTTAACGATTGGGGGAGGTGGTTTGGATGCACTAAGTGTGTGCTTGGAGAGTACATTTTCTTTTCCCTTAGGCATTATAGTCTCTCTGTTTGAATCAAACAACGGGTTGTTAGAGCACCTAAAAGATGAAGTTGGTTGTTTACCTCGCTCATATCGGGAAGATTGTCGCCATTAAAAGGTATCTTTCTTCTGTAAGTGGTGATCAATGTTGATCGCTTTTTGTACCACCTCTTGAAGGTAAACATATATTTGAAGGTCTAAAACATTAGCAATATTAGTATGTAATCCATCAACAAAACGGGCCAAAGTGTATTCTTCATCCTCCTTGATGTTTGCCTGCTGCAATACTATTTCCATGTCTTTGAAGTACTCATCTACACTTCTACCACCTTATGTAAGGCGTTGGAGGCGACTTTTGTTGTCCCGATAATATTGAGAAGGAACAAATCATTTTCTCATGACTCACTTCAACTATCCCATGAATCAATCCTTTGCTCACGGTGCAATTGTTGATGTCACAATAGTGAGTCCACCAACTCAAAGTATAATCAGTAAATTCAAGTATAGCTAATGATACCATTTATTCCTCGTCATACCTATAATAGTCAAACAGGAGGTCAAACTTGCTTTCCCAATCACAATAGGCATCAGGATCATGCTTGCCTTTGAACTGGGAAAAAGTGAACTTCAGCTTAGCCATGAAAGGTTGTGCACGTGTATTGGGCCTGGGACAATGACTAGGTGGGGAAAATGATACCAACAAATGTAACCCCCTCGACCCGGCCTAGATGCCCGACCGAATCGAGTGAGCTACATTAGGTTTGCCGAAGCAAACCGGAGAAAGGTTACAAAAAGTCGGTCCATTTTTTCCCTTTTATCTTGTCTAGATGCAAATTATTAATCTTACATGTACATGCTCACAGCAGGTGAAATTTTGAAGAAAAATAATCATAAAAAGGCAACCAATTGCATCATATTCATTACAAGGACTAAAATATAATTACTTTAAATTATAAAACCAAAATTGAAATTAAGGTTACCAATTCTCAATTAGTCCATTTGCATGCACATATCTCAAATTTCAGGTCAAAATGATCAACCATATGCATACAATTACATTCTCAAAACTTAGGGACTAAAATGCAAAAGACCAGAAACTGGATTCCATGACATTACCTGCAAAAACTGCCACCCGTACCGATACAGAGCAACCACGTGTACCTGTACACAGTGTATCGTATCAGTATACAACATCAGCTTGCAAATTTGTAAAGTCGTACTGGTACGAGCCCTCGGTGTTTCGGTACACGGGTTTTTCCCCAAAAAGCAACTTTCTAGTAACGAGTTCTCGTATTGATACACCTTATCCCGTACTGGTATGCCAAGCTAAAATTGCTTATTCGTACCGGTACTTGAATATCCGTACCGATGTTGAAAGCCCTGGTTTGCCTAGTCGTACTGATACGGTCCCTTGCGTATCGGTACGCATAGACCTGTAATGTCATTTTCTATTGATTTTTCACTCAAATCTAGATGCATTTAGATCCTAGCAACTTGCATGCATGAATATAACCATTCAACAATACATATATCAACACTTGCTCCAAGGTTTAGCTACAAAACAAGCTTATGCTACCACATGGTTTAATCTATAGGCAACATCAATCAAACATACCAAAATGCTCAAATAAACATTTACCAGCACAAGCATCATACCAACACTCCACCAAACATACCAAAATGCTCAAATAAACATTTACCGGCACAAGCATCATACCAACATCACTTTAATACCATATTCAACATGTTAAGCTCATCAAAGCATACCATCCAAGTAAAACCATCTAGATGCATACTTAGGTAACCACATAACATCAAGTATAGGTATCGATGCACATTATGCTAGCCAACATCAATCAAACTCCAAAATCACAGCATTACACATGTTTAAACCAGGGAAAACAGAATTGCATATCCCAAAATCTATGGCGAACACATTACCTTATTAACCAAAAACATAAACCGAGTTTATACTCAAAATTGCTTTGCCTCTTGGATCACTACAACTTTCCCTTTGCTGCCCCAAACCTTAATGCTTTGCATCATTAGGAAAAAGTGAGCGTAAGCACACTTGCTTAGTGAGGATGCTCTTAAAACAATGATGCATTATAACCCTTGAAAACCAACACTTGTTTTCAAACCATGCTTACGACCTAAGCAAGTTCCAATGATTCCAATTCAAAACATGCATATTGACCATATGCAAAAGATATATTCCACATGCTTAAATCCCCAAAGCATTTTATACAAAACCATGCTTGAATTACAAAGCATTAAATACAAAACCATTCTTAAATCCCAAAGCATTAGAAATAGATTCAACATTAGAACTTTCATATATTGGCAATTATAGTAACCCCGGATAGTCGACCACTATCCTTGATTAGTCGATCGCTAATATTCAGTTAACTGACCGTTAACCTTACACATCGGATACACGGATCTCCCTTAATGACCGACCATCATCAAGACTACACCATGCCGACCGCAAGTTTTACATCAGCAAGGGGAACCGACCGCTCAACCCAAGTGATAACAACATAGTCCGAGTAGCCAACCGCTATACCTCAAGGAATCCTTACCACGATAGATTTTTAATCATATTATAGTGCACTTTATCCTATGGCATGCCAAATATATCCAAATGTTTTCTCACCTTGTCACATTGGCAATATATTATTTACAAAACCATTTACTCACTGTTTTACAATGCATTGCACAAAATCCCTACATATGCAAATCACATTGCCATAGCAATATCACATTCCCGACCGGAATAAAAACCAATGCTCACTAGCATTTAATATACTTTTAAACAACTGCATATGTACTTAAAAATCACGCATTTATAGTAAGTAAAACCAACCATGTTTACGACTAAAACATGGATTACACATGCTCATATTCGAACCGATATTAAAGAGCAAAGGAGGGAAACTTAATTCCAAGCTTAAGTAAGTGTTTCAAACTTAACCTAAACTTCCAAAACCACTTTCAAACCTTTGAAAGACTTTTAAGACCGTTTCCACTCACTGATTCCACTTCGCCTTGCTTGCTAACGCGAAACAAGATCCCGGCAAGCCTCAAACCACCTCAAGATGCCACGCCTTGATTATCCTCTGTTTTGGCCACACAAAACCAGAGGAAACATGCATTAAAATGCATCCAACTCTCTGTTTCAAACCAAAATCCCGCAGCTCTCAAGATGCCCACTCAAAACTCATCCGAAACTTATCGAAATCAACCTCAAACACTTCTCAATCTTAACCCAACCATAATATAACGATTCAAAACATCAAACTTCATCAAATAACATATAAATACCCTTTTACAACATCATTTTACTTCAAGCAGAGATTAAACTCCAAAAACAACCTAAAAACCATTAACTAACAACCTAACGATTAGAGATTCAACCAATTTCGGGATTCCATTGTTAAAAACAACTTATCCACATTATAATACATCCAAAATAAGATTGAAATCAATCCTCAACACTGGAAAAATAGATCCAATTCGAAAATCACAAGATTCCATCAAATAAACCTCAATTAAGCAAAATTCCATAATTATTTAATTAAAACCTATTAGAAAACCTATGTAAAGAGTTAAGAACTTGGGAATTTCAGTAAAGAACCTTTCATTAGAGGAGAAGAACAAAACTTACCTCCAATGAGTGAGTTTCCCCTTAATTGGATGTTTTCCTCTTGAAAAACAATGAGATTTAATAAGATTTTTGGGAAAACAAGTTAAATAATCATTTAGCAAAACAAAGAATTAAGAAACAATATCATTACCTTGAATATATGATAGGAAAAAAAGTGTTTGGCTGAGAGTATTTTGAGGGAAAATATGAGAGAAAGAAAGTTACTTCAAATTGTGATTTGGAAAAATAACTACCTTTTAACCAAATCCTTTTTAATTTCCCTTAATTAAAACCATTTTAAAAATAAACCAATTAAAAGAAAACTCAAATTATACCAAATGGTAAAATAGCTCCTTAAAGATTCAAAGTTTTGACTCTTTACAAAACAGTCACCTTTATAAATAGTTTTCAAAAATTGCATTTTGGTCACTAGCCAAAATGTCACCCTTCCAAAGCTCATTTTCCAAAACTGCTTCCACCAATAATTTTAATATATTAAAATAGGATTTTTAAACATTTTTTCATATTTTTATCTTTCAGAAAAATATTTGCTCCTGAATATGACTTGAATCTCTAACCTGGTCTACTGGACCGTCTAACTAGCCTTAAAACCGCTAGGCACAAAACTGGGGCGTTACAGGCTCATTGTTTTTCTTTGTCGGTGACCACGTCTCGAACGTTGTTCAATTGTCTTACTTTCATCAGAATTGCTCACATGGACTGAATTATGTTAAACTTGTGCAGCTTGTCCAACATTCAATCCTTCTAATACTGAAGTTATCACTGCAACATCTCTTTGGATCTGTATTGTCGCACGAACCACTTCAGCAAGAGTCATTGGCTCATTATCAGAATTTTGTTGTGGCATCCTGAAAAGAAAAACACTAAAAAACAAAGTTTAAAGTGAAACAAAATAAAAATAAAACAAGAAACCTCACTTATCACTCCAAGAAAAGTAAATGCTTAGAGAGGTAAGTTAGCCGATCTTGTATACTTTCAAACCTTCTCGCCACAATCCGCAACATTTCCTCGATGGTGAGAACCCTAGCAATGAACCCTAAGTACTAAGAGGTAAAAAAATATGACACCAATGGAACGCAGATGTAAGGATGAAGGAGATATGAAACATTTAATCCTACTAACACAAGAAACAAGAAAGTGATAGAGAGAGTTTATGAATGAAAAAGCAAGACAAACGAACAATAAAACTAAGAATCAAAGAGAGCGATATAAAACAGTCCCAAAACCCACGATTGTGCAGCAACTCAAAGAAATTCGGTCGAGGTCTTCTCGAGATCCAAAAATCACAAAATTGGTGAAATGCTTTGTAACCCCCTTAGCCCGGCCTAGCCAAAATTGAACTAAAAGGATCACATTAGGTTTGTCGAAGCAAACTCGAGCTAAAACCTAACCGGACCATTTTTTCTTTTCATCTTGTTTAGATGCATATTATTTTTATCCTAAGTGAACATGCTTCAATTCAGATTGTGAAACAGGGTTCATTTGCTCAACATTTCATATTAGGGACCAAAACATAATTTCTGCAAATTATAGGGTCTTTAATACAGTTAAGATTACCCAACCTTAATTAATCTATTTTCATGCCATCATATTAAATTCCATCTCAAAACGGTCATTTAAACTCATTCAATTGCATTCATAACAATCAGGGACTAAATTGCAAGATTTCCAAACTTCAGCAAGCATGAATACACAAAAATCAACATATTGTACCGATACAGGCAAGCTCATACCGATACAGCTTAACTAACAAAACGACTTCCCTTATCGATATACGTATAACCGTATTGATACAGTGTGTTAACCCACCCATACCGATACGACATTGACCCCGAACCAATCCCCTCTTTGTTGTTTCAGAACTCATAATTCCAGTAGCTAAAGCCCGTATCAATACGGTACCCCGCGTATTGATACGGATGGTTAAAATCGAAGGGATCGTTTCGATACACCAACCCATGTACTGACACCAGTGTATAATTTTCCTTAAGGTGTTCCAATGTGGTGGCTAAGCGTATCGATACCCTATGCCTTATTTCGATGAAATGAGCCTGATCAGGACCCCGCGTATCGATCCTTGGGTACCCGTAACGGTTCATAGAGACCTTTAATGACCTAAAGGTCCAACATATGACACTTTGGCTCACTCTAAACAACTTTAACACATTTCTAAGCAACTTATAACACCAGAAACATGCTTGATTATCAATATACTAGCATCTTAAGCATGCCTAGCAAGTCTAGCACAATCAATCACAAAGTCTATCGGCATGCTCCCTAGTCAACATCCAAAACACAAATCCAACCACATCTCAAACACTTTAAGCCACTTACAAGTCCAAACCAACAATTACAACTTGCACCAACATGGAGTTCACCAAAAACTCTCCCAAAACAACATTTGATTCGTTGCCCTTATTACTACTATAAAACATTTCAAACAATACTTTGAAAACAAGTTATTGAAATTCCTTCCTTGCTTCCTCGCTGCCTCTAACCTTTAGTTCTATGTATTGATGGAAAATGAGAGCGTAAGCACACAAGGCTTAGTGTGGAATGCTCAAAAACCAACGACCATCAATGCATTATAAATCGTTTAACCATTCTTTTGTTAACCATTTTCCAAAACACTTTTAAACCGTCATTTCAATATCATGCCTTATCAAAACCATGCACTTAAAATTTCCAAAATAGCATATTAGATAATATGCAACATGTATCATGGAATTTACAGCATAATCTCATATACAACCCTCAATTTAAACCTTCTCATGCATAACATCCCATATGCAAAGCTTAAAGAGTATTCACATGTATAAATCACATTATACAACAATCCATCAACATGATACATCAATTCATTATATTGTCTTACAAGTGATCCTTTCTCTATCTCATTTCTTTCATCAAACCACATTAGATACACGGATTTCCCAAGTGATATCCCAATCACTTAACATCCAAATGGCATGGAGTATATGCAACACATGCATTACCTCTACACTTCTACGGCTCATAGTCCAATTTGGAGTAAACACCTCCAATGCATCACCTCTACCGTCGTAGCCGGAGTAAAATCCGTTGAAGCATTACCTCAACAATATTGGGGTTCACATGGTCGAAGTAAATACTTTCAACACATCACCTCTACGAACCATGGGCGACTTATTATAGTGCACTTTAAATCTTATGGACGACCAATTATATCTGATAACATTTCTATAACATTTGCAAACCATCACTGGACAATATAATCCATCTCATTAACACCAACTCATTGTTTTTATATGCGTCAATTAAAACCATTTTCTCAATGCTTTCAACCAAGCATTACCAATTTTCAAAAACATTACCAAATCATGCATTACTTCCAAATGCATCAACATCATTTCATACCCATTTTCCAGCTTTAAACCATGCTTAAATCATGCATAAATAGTGAGTAATCAATATATTAAAACAAGTGCATAAAATCTATTTTCCAAACTGAGTTCCAAAGAGAATTCATCCTTTACTTCCGAGCTTAGACCAGTGTTTCAAGCTCGATCTAAGCTCACAAACAGAACTTTCAAACCTTTGAAAAGCTGTAAACCACGTTCTCACTCATCGACAAGCAAAACTTCGCTTGCCGATACAGTAAGCACGCCTCCAAAGCTTCCGAAATGATCTTTCAAGCTTGAGGACCAACTTCTCCTATTTTATCCATACAAAAAAAGAGGATTCAATGCATCAAAATGCGTTAAACAACACAACAACATAAATCCTCAACATCCACTACTCAATTCCACTCAACAACAACCGAAATCAACATCAAACATCCTCTTAACCCGGTCACAATCTAACATTTTAACTCAACAATTAACATCTAAAAACACAGCAACAACTTCCTTATACCTCCAGCATTCATAAAGCTCCACAACACCTCAAGAACTCACAACTAACAACCTAGGAAATTAGAGATTCACATAATTTCGGGATTCCAATGTTAAAACCCACTTATTAACATTATTTAACAACAAAATCATGATTAGAATCAATCAAGGAACTCATCTAAATAGAGCCTACACAAAAATCCACCAATCTAATCAATTAACCCTTGTTAAGCCAATTTCCCATAATGAAATAATCAAATCAAGTTAGAAATCATATGTAAATGACCAATAACTTGGGAAATTCAGTAAAGAACCTTGTATTTGAGGATAATAATGAACCTCACCTCTAATGCTTGCCTTCCCCTTAATTAGATGAATTTTCTTGAGAAAACAAAATCAAATCAAATAGGATTTATTAGAAAACCATTAAAGATTAATTTACAATCAAAAGAATGTTGAAATCATGATTTTACCTTAGAAAATTGAAGTGAAAAAAGTGTTTGGCTGGAGAGAATTTGAGAGAAAAGCTTTTGATGAAAAGTTAGTTACGTCAAATTGTTTTTAACCTTTTAATTATCCAATTAATTCTCCCAGCCTTTTTATATTACTTTAAAATCATTTAAAATAGCCAATTAAAGGAAAAAGGTCTGATATTAGACTTTGGGTAAATAGCTCCTTAAAGATTCAAAGTTTTAACCCTTTTTACAAAATAGACACCAAAAATAGTTTTAAAACTTTACATTTTGGTCACTAATCAAAATGTCCAATTTTGAGACCCCTTTTTGTAAAATTGATTTTACCAAAATCATTTCCTTATTGAATAATGATTTTAGATTATTTTTCCATATTTTTATCTTATCCAAAAATATTTATTTCCAATTAAATCATGAAATTGACTCGAAACCTCTAATTCGATCCAAAAGGCCATCTAAACCACTTAGGAACCTCTTAGTCCCAAAACCAGGGCGTTACAACTCTCCCCCTTAAGAAATTTCATCCTCAAAATTTACCTAATGGGAACAGATGCAGAAACTAAGCAATCATGTCCGACTTACTCTCTCACATGGCCTCCTTAACACCACGATGTCGCCACAACACCTTAACAATCTCAATTGTCTTGCCACGAAGAGCTTTACTACTAAAATCAAGGATCTACATTGGTTCCTCATCATAAGACAAATCTGGTTGCAACTCAACATCCTCAACTGGCATTACATGCGACGGATCCGAACGATATCTCGCAACATGGACACATGAAACACATCATGAATCTTCTCCAACTCAGGAGGCAACCTAAATCGATAAGCCACAGGACCTTTATGTTCCAACACCTCATACGATCTAATAAACCTTGGACTCAACTTTCCCTTGCGTCCAAAACACAACACCTTCTTCCAAGGTAAGACTTTCAAGAAAACTTTTTTACCAACAACGTACTCCACCTCTCTAAGCTTCAAATCCGCATAGTATTTCTGTCTATCCGAGGCCACTTTCAACCGATCAAAAAAAACATCACTTTTTTATTCGTGTCTTTCAACACATCAGACATGAAAATACACTTTCCCCAGCCTCAAACAACACAAGGGCGTACGACACCTCCTGCTATACAAGGCTTCATATGGTGCTATCTTTATACTTGCTTGATAGTTATTATTGAACGAAAACTCAACCAAAGGCAACTGTCTTTCCCTAGCTCCTTGGAACTCAATGATACAACATCCCAATATATCTCTAAAATCTGAATCACACGTTCAGACTGGCCATCTTTCTGAGGATGATATGATGTACTGAAATTCATGTGAGTACCCAAAGCTCAATACAAACATCCCTAAAACCTCACTGTAAACCGTAGATCCCTATCCAAAATAATCGACTTAGGTACCCCGTGCAACCTCACAATTTTAGCAACATAAAGATCCGCCAACCCATCCGAACTATACGTTGTATGCACTGGCAGAAAATGTGCACAGTTTGCAAACCAATCATCAATCACCCAAATGGAATCCTTTTTAGTTGGTGTCAAAGGCAGACCCAGCACAAAAATCCATGGCGATCCTCTCCCATTTCCACTCTAGAATTTTCAACGGTTGCAACAACCCAGAGGGTAACTGGTGTTTTGCCTTCACACGCTGGCATACCATACATCTAGCAACAAAACCTGCCATATCCTTTTTCAAACCCACCCAATAGTACTCTTCCTTCAAACCTCAATACATCTTGGTACTACCAAGGTGCATAGCAAAAGGACTATCATGTGCCCCTGTCAAAATCATTCGCCTCAACTCCACATCACTAGGCACCACTATCCGATCCTTAAAGCACAACACTCCGTCCCCATTAAAGTGAAAATACGTAGGATTTCCATCCATGATGTCCTTGAAATGCAGTACCAATGCGTCATCATAAGGTTACTTTTCCTTCATCAACTGCGATAAAGATGGTTTCACTTGCAACTCTGCCTGCAAACCCCCATCACAGGTCACACTCAACCTCACAAACATTGCCCTCAACTCCACAATAGCTTTTCTACTCAAAGCATCAGCCACAACACTTGCTTTGCCCGAATGATACTCAATTGACAAATCATAGTCCTTAAGCAACTCCAACCATCTACGCTGCCTAAGATTCAACTCCTTTTGTGTCATCAAATACTTCAAGCTCTTATGGTCCGTATATACAATACACTTCTCACCATAAAGGTAATGTCTCTGAATCTTCAACGCAAACACTACCGCAACGAGCTCAAGATCATACGTAGGGCAGTTACGCTCGTGCACCTTCAACTGCCTCGATGAATAAGCTACAACTTTCCTGTCTTGCATCAACACACACCGTAAACCAACGTAGGATGCGTCGCTATAAACCACAAAATCTTTTTCTGACTCAGGTTAAATCAAGGTTGGAGCTTAAGTCAAAGCTTCATTTCATTTTTCAAAATCCTGTTGTCTAGCCTCCGCCCACTCGAACCGAATATCCTTTTGCAACAACCTGGTCAACGCAACAATAACCCTTGAAAACCTATCCACAAAATGACAGTAATAACCCGCTAAACCCAAGAAACTACGAACTTCTGTTGCCAACTTAGATTGCTTCCAATTCATAATCGCCTCAACCTTCTTAAGATCCACCCGAATACCTTCAGCTGAAACCACGTGTCCAAGAAAAACCACTTCCTTGATCCAAACCTCACATTGGATCAACTTGGCGTAAAAGCGGTTATCCAACACGGTCTACAACACAATCTGCAAGTGTCGATCATGATCCTCCTCGGTACAAGAGTACACAAAAATATAATCAATGAACACTACTACAAATTGATCCAAGAATTCATGGAGCACCCGATTCATCATATCCATGAATGTTGCAGGCGCATTCGTCAACCCAAACAGCATCACCAAGAACTCATAATGGTCGTACCTCGTACAAAAAGTAGTCTTCAACACATCGTTATCCTTAACTTTTAACTGATAATACCCAAATCTCAAATTGATCTTAGAAAACACCGTAGCACTTCAAAATTGATCAAACAAGTCATCAATTTGTGACAAGGGATACTTTTTCTTAATCGTCAACTTATTTAGTTGTGATAGTCAGTACACATCCTCAAGGTGCCACCATTCTTTTTCACAAACAACACTGGTACTCCCCACGGCGAAACACTTGGCCAAATAAAACCACGATCCAACAACTCTTGTAGTTGTGTCTTTAACTCTTTCAACTTCTTTGGTACCATTTGATACAGTGCAATCGACACTAGAGCTATATTAGCATACATTTCTATACAAAACTCCACTTCTCTATCTGGTGACAATCTAGGCAACTCCTCTGGAAACACACCCAGATAGTTGCAACTAGTACGGATATCTTTCATCTACACTTCTTCTATATTCAGGTTCATAACATAAGTCGGATATGTTTGGCGCACCCATTCTAACAACTTTTGCACCTCCAAGGCCGAAACCACATTGGACAAGAACTTGACATACTCACCCATAACCACCACTTCATAATCATCAGTGAGTCTCAACGAGATTCACTTTTACTCAAAATCAACCACAGCCTGATGCTCGGACAACTAATCCATACCTAAGATCACGTTAAAACCATAAAATGGTAACTCTATCAAATCAGCCGCAAACACATGACCTTGATCATCAAAGGACATCTCCTATACAAATTCCTTGTAACAACCGTCTCTCTAAAAGAACTTGTTACTTACATACCCATATCTAACATTTCTACCGGTATACCAAGCAAATGTGTATGCTCATGCAAAACATATGAATGCGTAGAACTAGAATCTACCAAAGAAAGTAATGGCATAGAATGTAAGGTAAAAGTACCTGCTATCATATTCGTGTCATTCTTCCTCTCACGATGAGCGTAAATCCTTTTCTGTCCATTACCCTCGGTTAAAACTGCCACTGTATACACCACAATCCTCTGTCCATCATTCTTTTATTAGAAATTACCTCAACCACTCTCACAGCCTATCGATGGTGTTATAGCAGGTGCAGGAGCTCGTACACCTCTAGATAACATCAGGAAATCATGCCTCATGTGATCCCCAGACCCACAACTCCAACAAGCATTATCCACAGCAGGCGCAGGAACCAAACTAACTTGTCCCATCTACGGGTAATCACGTCCAACATGGTCTCTTGATCCACAACCCCAACAGACTTTGGATGATCTCCAACAGACCCCTAAGTGTTGCTTACCACACTGTGCACACTCAGGTGGCTGTCCTTTCCCAACTTGATTCTCACCACGACTCAACTCAGGACGATGCCTTCGATCACAGTGCCTCTTATATCGGCCACCACCAAGACCAAAATATGCAGCTCTCTTTTCAGAGCCAGAACCTTCTATATGAATGATAAACCCAAACTCTGCTCTATATTCTTTTCTCATATAACCAACATGTCAAAATTCATAAAATTAGTGGCCAACATACAAGTCTTAATATCTTGCTCCAGCCCATATCGAAATCTATCACAGCGATGCCTCTTGTTTGGCACCAACTCAGGCGCATACTAACTCAGCCTCATAAACTATACCTCGTACTCAGATAATGTCATACTGACCAGAACCAAGGCCATAAACTTGCATTTCTTTTCATCCAAGTATCTAACTCACAGATACTTTTTCTGAAGGTAGCCTTGAAAAATTCCCATGTCACATCGTTGTGTTCTATGCCCATGATCGTAGTGGTCCACCAACTGTATGCATGTCCCTGTAACAGGGACACAACACATCCCAGCTTTCATTTATCATTGCACCTCATTTGAACTAGAATCTAATCTGTATTAGCAATCCACTCCTCGGATGCCTCGAGTGACAACCCTCTAAACTCAACTCCTCCAAGACTGCGCAGATGCTCCAATAGCAATCCTGGATTAACAGCGGCAGTGGGTGTCAGTACAGGTACATGAACTCCAGCCATTGAGGCCTGGAACGTTCCCATCATTGCCTGAACCAAAGGTGCCATATCACCAAATACTGGACCAAGTGGTACAAGTGGTACTTGTTCCACTCACTTAGGAGGATTAGGCAGAGGAGGTGGCAATCCCTTGGGATGTACGGTCTTGCCTATACTCTCGGCCCTCCAGTAGCAACATTTCTGCTAGATCGCAATTCCCTCCTCGGTGGCATCGTATAAAAATGTATCTAAGGTATGATAATTACACCAAACAAAAACAATCAGACCAGCTTCAAGCAAGGATACAAGACTTATATTTCAAACCAAAATCATTTCAAAATTATAGTAATATGGAAATGTGTCCCCAAAAATACCCCAACATGGTAAATTTCAAACACCGTACATATAAACAATCACCGTTCATAGCAGACAACATTGAACAATCATCGTCAACATCCCAATTTTTCATAAACCTGACTCTGATACCACTAAATGTAACCCCTTAGCCCAGCCTAGTCAAAACTAAACTAAAAAGATTATATTAGGTTTGCCGAAGCAAACCTAAGCTAAAACCTATCCGATCTATTTTTTTTTCTTTTTATCTTGTTTAGATGCATATATTTTTATCCTAAGTGAACATGGTTCAATTTAGATTGTGAAACATGGTTCATTTGCTAACATTTCACATTAGGGACCACAACATAATTTTTGTATAATATAGGGTCTTTAACATATTTAAGATTGCCCAACCCTAATTAATCTATTTTCATGCTAGCGTATTAAATTCTATCTCAAAACGGTCATTTAAACTTATTCAATTGCATTCATAACAATCATGGACTAAATTGCAAGATTTCCAAACTTCAGCAAACAAGAATACACAAAAATCAACATATCATACAGATATAGGCAAGCCCGTACTGATACATCTTAACTAACAAAGTGGCTTCCCCTACCGATATATGTATAACCATATCGATACAGTGTGTTGAACCACTCGTACCGATACGGTATTAACCTCGTACCAATCCCCCCTTTGTTGTTTCAAAACTCAAAATTCCAGTAGCTAAAGCTCGTACCGATACGGTACCCCACGTATCGATACAAATGGTTAAAATTGAAGAGATCATTTCGATATGTCAACCCGTGTACTGACACGAGTGTATAATTTTCCTCAAGTAATACTGATACGACGGTTAAGCGTACAAATACCCTATGCTTTATTTCAATGAATTGAGCCTGATCAAGACCCTGCGTACCGATCCTTGGGTACTTGTACCAGTACACAGAGACCTATAATGACCTCTAGGTCCAACATATGACACTTTGGCTCACTCTAAACAACCTTAACACATTTCTAAGCAACTTATAACACCAGAAACATGCTTGATCATCAATATATCAGCATCTTAAGCAAGTCTAGCACAATCAATCACAAATTCTATAGGCATGCTCCCTATTCAACATGCAAAACACAAATCCAACCATATCTCAAACACTTTAAACCACTTACAGTCCAAACCAACAATTACAACTTGGACCAACAGGGAGTTCACCAAAATTATGCCAAAACAACATTTGACACGTTGCCGTTAGTACTACTATAAAACATTTCAAACCATACTTTGAAAACAAGTTCTTGGAATTCCTTCCTTGCTTCCTCGCTGCTTCTAACCTTTATTTCTCTACATTGATGGAAAATGAGAGCGTAAGCATACAAGGCGTAGTGAGGAATGCTCAAAAACCAATGACCATCAATGCATTATAAATTCTTTAACCATTCTTTTGTTAACCATTTTCCAAAACACTTTTAAACCATCATTTCAACATCATGCCTTATCAAAACCATGCACTTAACATTCCCAAAACAACATATTAGACCATATGCAACATGTATCATGGATTCTATAGCATAATCCCATATACAACACTCAATTTAAGCCTCCTCATGCATAACATCCCATATGCAAAGCTTAAAGAGTATTCACATGTATAAATCACATTATACAACAATCCATCAACATGATACATCGATTCATTATATTGGCTTACAAGTGATCCTTTCTCTATCTTATTTCTTTCATCAAACCATATCAGATACACAGATTTCCCAAGTGATATCCAATCACTTAACAGCCCAATGGCATGGAGTATATGCAACACATGCATTACCTCTATAGTACCATGGCTCATCCTTCAATTTAGAGTAAACGCCTCCAATGCATCACCTCTACGGTCCCAGCCGGAGTAAAAGCCATTGAAGCATTACCTCAACAATATTGGGTTTCACATGGCTTGACTAAATACTTTCGACACATCACCTAAACGAACCATGGGGACTTATTATAGTGGACTTTAAAGCCTATGACCAGCCAATTATATCCGATAATATTTTTATAACATTTTCAAACCATCACTTGCCAATATAATCCATCTTATTAACATCAACTCACTATTTTTATATGCATCAATTTAAACCATTTTCTCAATGCTTTCAACCAAGCATTACCAATGTTCAAAAACATTATTAAATTATGCATTACTTCCAAATGTATCAACATCATTTCATACCCATTTTCCAGCATTAAACCATGCTCAAATCATGCATAAACAGTGAGTAATCAATCTATTAAAACAAGTGCATAAAATCTATTTGCCAAACTGAGTTCAAGAGAGAATTCATACTTTACTTACTTTTGAGATTATACCAACATTTCAAGCTCGAACTGAACTCTCAAGCACAACTTTCAAACCTTTGAAAAGTTATAAATCACGTTCTCACTCACCGACAAGCAAAACTTCGCTTGCCGATACGGTAACCACGCCTCAAAAGCTTTTGAACTGATCTTTCAAGCTTGAGGACCAACTTTTACTATTTTATCCACACAAAAACAGAGGATTCAATGCATCAAAATGCATTCAACATCACAGCAACATAAATCATCAACATCCACTACTCAATTCCACTCCACAACAACCGAAATTAACATAAAACATCCTCCAATCTTAACCCAACCAAAATCTACTATTTTAACTCAACAATTAACATCAATTAACATCTAAAAACACAGAAACAACATCTTTATACCTCCAACATTCATAAAACCTCTACAACACCTCAAGAACTCACAACTAAATGAGTGCTCATCTCGGTTCAAGGACGGTGGCTAGATGCAGGCGTGTATGGACGTTATGTGTATCTAATCTATCTGAAAATATCCATTGGAAAGGAGTGTGGCAAGTTTTTGACAAACATGGGAAGGTGATTGATGTATTTGTGCCACGAAAAACGAATAAGAAGGGTTTTCGATTTGGTTTTGTGCGGATGAATCAGAAAGTGATACGATTTGTGTGCATGATAGATTGAATGGTCTCTAGGTTTAATGATCTCGAATCAGGATTTCATTGGCAAGATATGAATCTCATGATCGCTATTGGCTGCGCAAGAGACAGCCAAGGGATGAGAATTCTACTGGTGTGTGCTTTGATGCCAAGGGGAAAGGTGAGCAGGAACAAAAGGTGGACTGTAAGGAGATTGCTGCTGTAGTTGAGAAAGCAAATTTGGGGGTTTTGAGCCAGTGCGCAATTGGCTGGCAGTGAGATACGACACCTTTGGGTGAATTGGCAGAATGCTTAAAAAACGAAGCAATTCACGGATTCTCAATGATGCGCATTGCTGGCAACAGAATTTTTTTGGTGTTTACAGATTTAGATTTACGCCAACAAATATTAGATAGTGTTTTTTTAGATCGATGGTTTGATAAGGTGTCCATCTGGTCGCCGGACGATGATATCGGAATGAGACGTACGTGGATATCAATTTTAGAGTAACAGTGCATGCTTGGTCAAAAGGGACCTTTGTGAATATGGCTTTGAACTGGGGTAAAGTGGTGAAAGTGGAGGAGGAGACAATTGAGCCGTCATCGTTTGAGAAAGGACGAGTGCTCATTGAGACTGATAAATTGAAAAGGATTGATAAATTAATTTCTCTTAATGTGCAAGGCAAAATCTTCAGAATTCGAGTGACTGAAGGGGAAGTATATTTAAGGCATAATTGCGAATGTAATTGCGTGCAGTGGGGAGCAAAAGCAGAGCATAGTGAGAGTGATCAGTACAGTGGGGGAAAGCATGTTTCAGATGAGGAGGTTAATGGATCGTACAAGGTGCAGCAGGTCCTGGAGAAAAGCACGGAGAATCAGGATGTTACATCTCATAAAAAAGGAAATAAGCAGGCGGAACAAAGTGATACCAACAAGAGTGTAGGGAGTCGAGCAAAGTTAGATACTGGAAAGGATTTCAGGGTGTCAGACAATTGTGACAATGGTGAGGATCACTGTTCCGAAGTAAAATATAATACAGGTGTGAGGGATGTTTGGGATAAGCAGCAAGATTTGCGAGTTATGGATTCATTGGAGACATTGACTGCCCGATTAATGGAGGAGAATGTAGGTTGTGTGGATCGTGTTGCAAAGGAGGGTCAGGGGGCAGCAGGTCTAAGTGAGGAAGTCGATCGATTACAATATGCTTCCTTGGGCCTAGCTAACGTCGGGCCTTTGGAGGTGGAAAATAGGACGAATTCTACTACCACAATAATTTACAAAGGAGAGGGTAGGAAAATAAGAAAAATTGCAGAGGTGGCTTCGAGTTTATTGCCTCCAGAGGAACGTGATATTGCTGAGTTGAAAGTTACAAAGAAGGGTCTTGGAAGACCGAGAAAAGCGCCGGAGCCGATTGTAAATTTTGTGAATGCTTCGCTGAGTGAATCAGATTTTGAAAATCGTAGGGAAGTTATCCTTAAAGAGGCAAAGGAAACGGCGAATTTTGGAAAGTTAATTGGTGCAAAAACTATCAGACAAGAGGATAATATTGTGCACGATATTGCGCGTTTTCTTGACAATGACCAATAAGTAACGGTATGAGATGTCATGAAACGTAAGAGGATTAGGCTCATAAACAAAAAGAAAAGCAGTCCAAAAATTGTTAAGACAGCAGCGTGGGGAGATGATTTTCCTGGAGGAAACTAAATTGGAGAGGATTGATTTTCAGTTGGTGAAAAAGGTATGGCATACGGATTCTTTTGATTTTGTGTTTTCTCCTTCTAGGGGTTTGTCTGGTGGGGTGTTAGTAATATGGGAAACTTTAAAGTTTGTAGTGCGTGACTCTTTTATTGATTGCAATTTTGCAAGTGTGTGTGGGTATTGGGAGTTGGAGAATTAGAGTTATGCAATGGTGTCGGTTTATGCACCATGTATTGTGGGTGAACAAGTGGAACTTTGAGAACGACTACGTGTGCATGCGGCTTTGGGTAAGCTGAGTTGTGTGGGAGGTGATTTTAATGCGGTAATTTGCAAGGAAGAAATGAGTAATTGTCAGGGGATAGACGTGGGATGGAGGCTTTTGTAGAATTCATGTCTGAAATTAAATTGACAGATCTGCCAATACAGGGTAAGAGATATACATGGTTTGGTCGAGGTAATAAGTGTAGTCGGCTCGATAGATTTATTGTTGCAGCTGAGTGGATTGATAGATTTAGTAATTTGGCACAAGATGGCCTACAAAGAACGATTTCGGATCATATACCTATTCGGCTTGTTTTGGATTCTCAAGATTGGGGTTCCCGTCCTTTTAAGTTTTTGAATTGTTGGTTGAAGAAGAAACAACATGTTACAACCATGGGGATAGAGTGGAGTCAAATTTCTACTGCTGTTGGGGAGTGTTCTTTGCTGGAAAAATTGAAAGCCATGCGTGTGTTTTTAAAGGAATGGAACAAAAAAGAGTTTGGCAGTGTCGACCTGCAAATAAAAGCGACAACGAATATTATCGAGGATTTGGATGAGAGGGTGGGTGGTGATGGGGATGATGGAGCTTTGGAGGAGGAACGCAGAAAATTACAGAGTGGTTTTAAGGCGTCTACTGTGATTCCAAGAATCTATTTGGCGACAAAAATCGCGTGCGCTTTGGTTGTGAGAGGGAGACCGTAATACACATTATTTTCAGCGGGCTACAAAGATCAGGGGAATGTGAAACACTATAGCTGGTTTGAGGTTTGATGGAAAGTGGGTATCGGATCCAATTCAGCTTAAACGACATGTGTTGCGTGTGTTTCAGAAAACTTCTCACAAGATTTAGTACTGGACTCTTTTACAGTGGACACAGGATTGCAAAGGATGTCTTTGGAACAGTAGTTGGAATTGGAAAAGGAGTTTACTGTACAAGAAGTTTGGGAGGCGATATAAGGGGTGATGGAGCAAAAGCACCCGGACCGGATGGCTTTACTTTCGAGTTCTATAAAAAAAGATGGCACTTCCTTCAGAATGATGTAATAACGTCGCTCCAAGTGTTTCATAGTTCGAGTTCTCTACCAAGGGGATTGAACTCATCATTCATAGTCTTAATTCCTAAGAGTGAGTGGCCGGAAGAGGTAAGTAATTTCCGCCCATTTTGTTTACTTAATTCGGCTTACAAAATTGTCTCCAAAGTATTAACAGATAGATTATAAGGGGTGATAGATTGCCTGGTTAGTGATACGCAATCGGGGTTTGTATAAGGAAGACAGATTGTAAATGGTATATTGCTTGTGAATGAGGTTATACACTCTTTGCAAAAATAGAATAATAATGGTGCTGGGTGATTTTGAAATTGGATTTTGCAAAGGCGTATGAGTGCGTGAGATGGGATTTCTTGGATCACGTTCTTGAGCAAATGAGATTTGGTTCATTATGGCTTAGGTGGATACGAGAGTGTGTCACATCAGCTAGACTTACAGTTTTACTAAATGACAGTGCAACTCGGGAATTTTGTATGGAGAGAGGCTCGCGATAGGGGGACCCTGTGTCGCCTCTTTTGTTTGTTTTAGTGGTGGAGGTCCTCCATGTATTTTTACATAATGCGAAAGACCTTGGTTTGACTCGGGGTGTATCATTAATGCCTAATTTTAATATTACACATCTACAATTTGCAGATGACACCATTGTCTTTCTACAAGGGGATGCCGAGATGGCACGTTTGAAAAGGTTTCTTTTTGTTTCTAACACTGCTCTGGTTTTAAGATCAACTTTGGTAAATCGTGTTTATATGCCGTGGGAGTAGAGGAGGAGATTGTAGACGAGATGGCATTGATTTTAGGGTATTCAAAGGAAGAGTTAACGTTTGTTTATCTTGGATTACCGGTAGGTATTAATCCAATAAGCAAGGAAATGTGGGAACCCCTTCTAAAATGATTTCGTGTGAAATTTGCTGGTTGAAAGCGAAGATCTTTGTCATTTGATGCACTTTTGACTTTAGTTAATTCGGTGTTATCCTCATTTCCAGTATATTATATGGGAGTATTTTTTTGTTCCTAAAGGTATTATTAAGAAAATTGATCATATGTGTCGGGCTTTTCTTTGGGGATGCAGATTTGAGGAAGAAAATGAGTAGAGTGAGTTGGAATAAATTGTGTACTCTGAATCGATTAAGTGGTCTTGGAGTCGTGGTTTTATGTATCCAAAATTTTGCATTTTTGGCCAAATGGGCTTGGCGATATGCACTTGAGGGTGAATCATTACAGAAAAGTCTAATAACTACAAAAATGGAGTACAAGTTTTGAATTGGCTTTTCAACTCGAGGAGACGAAATAGAATGTCGGTGATGTGGTGAGAAATAGTTAACGTGTAGGAAGAAGAACGTGTGAAGAGGTTTATGGGGGTGAATCATTTTTCATGGTGTATAGGTGATGGCAGTCGAACACTATTTTGGTCATTTTTCCTAGATTGTTTCATTTGGCAAGGGATAAGGTGGCCTTGGTGTCACAATATGCAGTGCATGGCTCTCTCGATCATCATTCTTGGGGATTTTTTTTCAATAGTGATTTGCGCTCCTTTAAAACAAGCTAGATCAGCGAGTTGCAGGCTGTGGTGAGACTTTGCTTTTTGCAATTTGGGGTATGTGATAATTTGATATGGGAGCCTAATGTGCAGGGTGAATTTACTGTCAAAGAGTTAACATCTCTAATGAGCTCGTGGGGGATTAAGGATGACGGTGTAGAATCGTTTAAAGTGTGGAATATTGGGGTTCCGCCTAAAATGCAGAGTTTCTTATGGTTTGTAATGGTCAAAACATTGACTACGTTACATATGCTTCGATCTCGTAGGGTGCCTTGTAATATCCCAATTTTTGGTTAGTGACCAAAATGAAAATTTTGAAAGTTTTAGGGTCAAAGTGTAAACTTTGGAAAAGTTTAGGGACCAAAGTGTAATTTTCAAAAGTTATGTATTTTAACCCGTATATGTATAGTTTACCCCCAAGTATGACGTTTTCGTATTACCGGAATTTTTCGTACGGAGTTTGTATTAATGGCTATAAAGCGATAAAGCTCAGAAAAATATTCGGATAATCGGATCGAATCGAATATGCAGGATATTTTGAAGGATGAAAAGTAAAGGTTGATTATGTCATTTTACATGTCTAAGATATTTTCTTTGTGTTGGAAGAATATGAACCCTTGGATTTAAGTTGATTTTTCATGCTAAATATGAGCCGTTGGATGAAAAATGGTAAGATCATAATTTTGGAAATTCACAAGGACAAAGTTGGTAAAACTACTAACTCAAGATTAAATCTAGGTCATTGGATGAAGGATGATGATATGAGGAATATTATGGAAATATAGAATTTTTGGAATAGATCCGATAGCTCGGTAAAGGTAAAATTATAGTAGAAGTATTTTGTGAATATCAGGAAATCAGATTGAATTGAAGTTTAGAGGCTATTCCATAAGCCATGGAAAATCATAAAATGATATTTATGGAATAGTGTCCTGTTGAGAAGGAACTAATTTAGGTAGATTATAATGGAATGGCAATTTTGAAACAAACTAGTAAATAAAGACTAGTTGGAAGGCAAATTGGTCTTTTGGAAGGGATGGCAATTTTGAAATATTTGAAGTTATAAGGGCTATTTTTGGAAGAAGAACTTTAAAGTTTAAATCTTGGCCCTTGATTGATGATAAAATTTATAGAACAGATTCTATAAGGACAGATCTGTGACGGGAGTTTGAAGAATTTTCATAATTTTTGTAGATTTTTTTTAATTTTTTTGCTTATACCGTTAGAACCGTTATCGAATCTAGTTTTTCCAATATAAAGGAAATTAAGATCCGGTATGTATTCTGCCCGATATAAGCAAATCTTTGAAGGTAGCGCAAGCTGTCAGGAAATGAAATTTGAAACATTTTGTATTTAAATGTGAGTTAGCAAACTCAAAAGAATTATTGGAAGTTCAAATTGGTCACTAGGGACCATAATGAATTTTTGAACAATACAAGGAAGAAAGGAAAAATATTTGGAAAATTTATATTCGAATAATTATATTAGACAGCGTGTTTAAGGTATTGTTAGATTTGAATATAACAAATATTTTATCTTATTCATGTGATTAATGAAGTCAAGTTCGAATCAAAGAAGGTTTGAGGTTCTATAGAGGAAAGGATCGAGTAGAATTTAGTGAGGCATGCTAATAAATGACCCAGGTGAGTGCAATGCATACATAACATGATACATGGATGTTTTATACATCATTGGTAAGACTTGCGATAAGTCTACATGGTTTATATATTGGCATGATATTTATGTCATTGATCATATATTTGACATATTTCAAATATGTCAAACGTTGAACACAAATGCATGGATCAATAGTTATATATAATGGTATACTATGAATGTTATTTCGGGTATGAACTGCCTAATGTCCAATTATATTGATGTATGTTGCCATGGATGGAATAAATACGAAAATTATGCCCAAATAAGTCATTGAGGGACAAGGTATAGTTGGCATACCATAGAGTCTAGCAGCACGCTGCAGATTCGGGTATCCGAGATAGCACTGTAGTGTATATAAAGGACACTTAGTGTATGGTTAGCACAACCTTATAAACGTACGAATGGTTAGCAGGGCCTTACGTGCGGATGGTGGGCACGGCCTTATATGTATTATCACTTCGGTGCATATTTGACTCACATACCCAGGGTCCTCAAGGTTTAGTTTGGGCTGTAAATAAATGGATAATAAATGGTAAACATGTTACGAAGTATGTGAACTCTCGGAACATATGGCAAGTATATCGGTAAGAAATTTATATCTGGTTTATATTATGTTGATATATGATTAATATGAAGGTACACTTATCTAGTGATCATGATGTATTTATGCATGTAAGGCATATTATGATAAACGGACAAGCATGAAAATCTTATGACATTGGCATATAGTAAATAATTACTAATGCAATGTGAAAGTTGATACACTAGCATATATCATGCAATATAAATGTAGCCATGAAGTTGAATAAAGTTTAAATTATTATTAACTTCCTTTGTTGCCTCACTAAGTTCGTACTTAGCGTGTGTTTGATTATAGACGCGTAGGTAAATCAAGATGAGAGGGAGAAAAGCATTGCATCAATATTGGAATTCTCAACAGGCAATCACAGTAATGACATCCTAATTAAGGTTTGATTATTATAGTGACATGTATACTTGCTAAACCTATTTAAGTTGTGATTGGCCTTTAAAGTTCGTTACGGTTTCAAGATAATTGGCATTATTAGAAAGATTCAAGGTTAAGAATATTCTTTAGTGATGAGTTGTATACTAAGATAATTGATTTATGATTGGAACTCGAATAAACAATTTATGTCGTTTTAAATAAAGATAAGCGTGCTTGGGCTAGAGAAATTTTAGGATGGGTGACCATTGAGAAGTTTTCTGAAAATTTTAAATTACCCTAATTTTTTATTAAAGAAGTTGTAACATTTTTGACTCATACTCGGTGTACGAATACTGGAAAGGGGTGTTACATTTATTGGTATTAGAGCTACAGGTTTAGCCGGTTCTGGAGTTAAACGAAGTATGGTAAAGGTCAAAAGTGTATACATGCCACTAGGATGTCAGAATTACTGATGATTTTACTTGTTTAAATGGATGCAATTGCTTACTTCATTATGATAATAAAGTTAAATTCCAATGTATGAGGGTAAAAGAATCTTGTCAAGTGTTTAGGCGAGTGAATCAATAAGAGATTCACGAACATGAGATGGTTAATGATAATATTCTACCCTCAGCTTAGCATGGTGCAAAGGTACCAGAGTAACATAATATGCATGTTCTACATTAAAAGCTTTTCTTCAAGACATTAGATTTGATTATGAATCAGCCTGCTTAGGCACCGATTGCAAAAGAATTGAGAGTTTTGACACACTAGATTTTCAGAGAAATATTGAGGGAGATCCTATGATTGTTAATCTATGGTTTAAGGATATTAAGGTTATGTTGAAGGAACTTGGTATTGATGATCAGAGGAGATTAAAAAAATAAAGTAGTATTTCATCTGAAAGGATTAGACCCGTATTTGATAAAGTAATGTTATGGTACATACTCAAAAATCTGTTAGCTAGAAGTTCTTTCTTTGAGTGTTTCGTAACAAAGTTTATTCTAGAGATGCAACGGAGTTTTTGCATCTTAATTTGGGCAATTGGATTATTACGAATATGAGTGCAAGTTTAATAAACTAAGCTGTTTTACTTATAAACTGCTTCCTACAGAAAAAAAAAAGAGAGCATGTTATGACAACTCATAGAGGGTTAGAGGTCGGGTACAAAAAAAGCACTGACTGTCGTATGTATTTCAAAATTCTATGAAGCAGTAAATTATGCTCAATGCAATGGAAAGGGTTTAGAATGAGAAAATATTTAAATAGAGGTCATAGCTAGTAAAGAGGAATAGTGAATCATTATTCATTATATTACTTCTAAAAGATGGTGAAGATTCTCGGCAAAGATATCAAGCTGAATTTATTACATAGTTTCGCTAAGAGATTGGGATAAGGAAAATTAAGAAACCCTTGACATTTATAATTAATGTTGGAGATTCAAGAAAACCCCAAAACCAATCATGTGAGTGTGGTAATAATTGGCATGCATGAGCATGCAGAGTTTTTATTGGAATTTGTTACCAATGTGAAAATGATTTAACTCATGTTATGAATACCGAGCATCAAGGGTAAGCTAGGAGAGTATTCCTATTGTTTGTAAGTTTTAAATGGGCTGCTCAAGAGGAGCTGACAGGCTTGATGCTTGATCGATATGCTAAGTTTAGGATTGGATTTAATCTAACATTGAACCTATATTGATTATACTCTACAAAATGGCTCTTACTAGATTGAGAAAGCTAAACATCTAGTTGCAAGAGTCATTAGATTGAGGTTTTATAAGACTTGGTATATCACCTGAGGAAGCTTCAGTGATGTTAGTTAAAGAAGCAGTAATGTTCCTCTAAGGTTATATTACGGTTATATTATTACAAGTAGAAGAAGATTTGATAGTAGCACTAGCATCAGTACAATATGAATCTAGTAAGGATTCTGCCTTATTCTATAATACGTACCATAACAGGTTGAGATGTGTATTGATGTAATAAGGCTAATATAGTAGTGATGTAGCCAAAAGTCATTCTTTGGCTTATAAGCATTAAATGCCTAATTATCTTTGGAGGAAAATAGTGTATCAATTACATAGTCTCAGCTCGAGTCTACTTTGACAAATCAGATCAAATATTTATAGATGAAAGATAAGACATGTCTGGAAAAAATTAGTGAGGTAAAAATGGAAAATTAAAGATTTCTGTGTTAAGTATAAAGGATGTTCATATTATCAAGGGATAATTTATATACCCGATGATAATGAGTTAGAAAGAGAACAAAAAGGTGATGAATTTGATTTGATTCAGTTCAAGATATGGAGAATAAAGTAAGAATGGTTTGAAGCAGTTTTAGATTTGCTTTAGAATGATGGATATTATCTACTGATCTTGAAAAAATATATTTATATAAAGTTAAGGATAAAGTATTCTGTAAAAGTTTCACCTTAGAAGTAGGTGTTATGGTTTGTACAAAAAGGAAAACTGAGCCTGAGATTTATTGGGCCTTATAAGACTGCGAAAAGAGTTGGTCTAGTGGCTTATTAGTTAGCCTTACCTCCAGAAATGGACAAGATTCATAATGTATTTCATGTATCGATGCCCAAGAAGTATCGAACAGATCCTTCATATATCATTACCCCATAAGGAATAAAGATTCAACTAAACTTGATTTATCAGGAAGAATCGGTAAAGATTTTGGCACATGAAGTCAAAGGACTAAGAAATCAGATGATCTCGCTTGTTAAAGCTCTTTAGCAAAATTTGGAAGTTGAAAAAGTGAGTTGGGAAAGAGAAAGAGATATGAAAATAGTTTCCTCACCTTTTTGAATCAGGTACGTAGTCAAAATTCGAGGACGAATTTTCTTAAGGGGAGAATTGTAATATCCCAATTTTTGGTTAGTGACCAAAATGAAAATTTTGAAAGTTTTAGGGTCAAAGTGTAAACTTTGGAAAAGTTTAGGGACCAAAGTGTATTTTTCAAAAGTTATGTATTTTAACCCCGTAAATGAATAGTTTACTCCCAAGAATGACGTTTCTGTGTAACCCGAATTTTTCGTACGAAGTTTGTATTAATGGCCATAAAGCGATAAAGCTCAGAAAAATAATCGGATCGAAGCGAATAACCAGGATATTTTGAAGGATGATAAGCCAAGGTTGATTATGTCATTTTACATGTCTAAGATATTTTCTTTGTGTTGGAAGAATATGAACCCTTGGATTTAAGTTGATTTTTCATTCTAAATATGAGTCGTTGGATGAAAATGGCAAGATCATAATTTTGGAAATACACAAGGGCAAAGTTGGTAAAATACTAACTCACGATTAAATCTAGGTCATTGGATGAAGGATGATGACATGAGGAACATTATGGAAATATAAATTTTCGTAATCGATCCGATAGCTGTGTAAAGGTAAAATTTTAGTAGAAATATTTTGTGAATATCAGGAAATCGGATTGAATTGAATTTCAGAGGCCATTCCATAAGCCATGAAAAATCATAAAATGATATTTATGGAATAGTGGCCGGTTGAGAAGGAACTAATTTAGTTAGATTATAATGGAAGGGCAATTTTGAAACAAACCAGTAAATAAAGACTAGTTGGAGGGCAAATTGATCTTTTGGCAGGGATGGCAATTTTGAAATATTTGAAGTTACAAGGGCTATTTTTTGAAGAAAAAATTTGAAGTTTAAATCTTGGCCCTTGATTGATGATAAAATCAATCTCAACCGTTGGATAAAAGGGCACTTTTGTAATTTCCCTAGTTGAATGAATTTAAAATTCATTTATATAATACAAGTAGCATAGTTGGAGGAATTTAAAATTAAAAGGCCCAAAGATGGAGCCTTCTTCATCTTTCTCATTTTCGAAAATATGGGGAAAGAGGGAGAAAATTTTCCAAGCTTTATTCAAGCCTCGAAACTCGATTTCCAGGTAATCTTTCGAACTGCAAAGTTATTCTACTCTTCATGTTCTATCTTTTGATGTACTTAATTCATGGAATACATGATTGATTGATGAAACTTTTACATGAGAAGGAAATTAGGGTTTATGAACAAAATTGGGGTTTTTGAGATTTTATGATTCCATAGTTGAATTTAAGTTGGAATCAAGCTTATATGATGTTAAAATCATGTTATTGGGTTAGGATTTAAACCCTACATATTTGGTTTGTATGGAGAAGATTAGGGTTTATGGATTTAAGTCTAACTTAGGGTTTGTGATGTTGGATTAATGATCTAGTAAGCTTGATTCGTTGATTAGAAGCAAAACCCTAAGTTAAATATATATAGACCAATTTGACAAGCTTCAAAGTTAAGGGATTGAATCTGAATTTTATGAATTTGGAGTGTATTTATGTAATTAATGCTGTTGGAGATGTGAAATTGATGTTAGAATGCTAAACCGATGTTGAATTGAATTATGGACCATTTTGGCAGATTGTCAAAATCAAGTGACAAATAGGAAATGAATTCTTAGATGGAAATTAAATCTGATTTTTAGTTAAAATGATAGAATTAAGGTAGTAATGCTGATTTGAGGACTAAATTGCAAAGTTAAGAAGTTTGAATCCTTACCTTTTGCATTTTAGTAACTATTTTGGCAAAGAAAGAAAATTAGAGGGAATTATTTTGAATAATTATTTGATGAAGAAGATGATGAATTGATGGTTTGTAGCAAGTGGAGGGACTAAATTGACAAGTAGAAAAATAAGAAGAAGTTTGTATAAATTAGAAGTTTATTATGGAAAGCTATGTAGAAGATTAAATTTTGGCAGTGACTTCGAAAATTCACCATAAATTCTACAAAAATGGTTAGATGGTAAATTTTATACCGTTGTAAAGATTTGTTCGTCTAGTTTAGTTTCCAACAAACGAAAACTGATTGCAAGTTTCGAGTTAAAAGATATGAATTTTTAATCGAATGAAGGTCGGAAATTTATAGAGCAGATTCTGTAAGGACAGATCTGTGATGGGAGTTCAAAGAATTTTCATATTTTTTGAGATTTTATTAATTTTTGTGGCTTATACTATTAGAACCGTTATCAAATATAGTTTTTTCGGTATAAAGGAAATTAAGATCTGGTATGTATTATGCCTGGTATAAGCAAATCTTTGAAGGTAGCGCAAGCTGTCAGGAAATGAAATTTGAAACATTTTGTATTTAAATGTGAGTTAGCAAAATCGGAAGAATTATTGGAAGTTCAAATTGGCCACTAGGGACCATAATGAATTTTTGAACAATACAAGGAAGAAAGGAAAAATATTTGGAAAATTTTATATTCGAATAATTATATTAGACAACATGTTTAAGGTATTGTTAGATTTGAATCTAACAAATATTTTATCTTATCCATGTGATTAATTAAGTCAAGTCTGAATCAAAGAAGGTTTGAGGTTCTATAACGGAAAGAATCGAGTAGAATTTAATGAGGCATGCTAATAAATGACCCAAGTGAGTGCAATGCATAAATAACATGATACATGGATGTTTTATACATCAATGGTAAGACTTGCGATAATTCTACCTAGTTTATATATTATCATGATATTTATGCCATTGATCATATATTTGACATATTTCAAATATGTCAAAGGTTGAACACAAATGCATGGATCACTAGTTATATATAATGGTATACTATGAATGCTATTTCGGGTATGAACTGCCTAATGTTCAATTATATTGATATACGTTACCATGGATGGAATAAATACGAAAATTATGCCCAATTAAGTCATTGAGGGACAGGGTATAGTTGGCATGCCATAGAGTCTAGCAGCACGCTGCATATTCGAGTATCCGGGATAGCACTATAGTGTATATAAATGACACTTAGTGTATGGTTAGCACGGCCTTATAAACATGCGGATGGTTAGCACGACCTTACGTGCGGATGGTGGGCACGACCTTATGTGTATTAGCACTTCGGTGCTTATTTGACTCGCGTACCCAGGGTCCTCAAGGTTTAGTTTGGGCTATAAATAAATGGATAATAAATGGTAAATAGGTTAGGGAGTATGTGAACTCTCGGAACATATAGCAAGTATATCGGTAAGAAATTTATATCCGGTTTATATTATGTTGATATATGATTAATATGATGGTATACTTATCTAGTGATCATGATGCATTTATGCATATAAGGCATATTATGATAAACGGACAAGCATGAAAATCTTATGACATTGGCATATAGTAAATAATTTCTAATGCAATGTGAAAGTTGATGCATTGGCATATATCATGCTATATAAAAGTAGCCATGAAGTTGAATAAAGTTTAAATTATTATTAACTGGCTTTATTGCCTCACTAAGTTTGTACTTAGCGTGTGTTTGATTGTACACACGTAGGTAAATCAAGATGAGAGGGAGAAAAGCATTGCATCAATATTGGAAACTCAACAGTAATCACAGTAATGACATGCTAATTAAGGTTTGATTATTATAGTGGCATGTATACTTGCTAAACCTATTTGAGTTGTGATTGGCCTTTAAAGTTTGTTACATTTCAAGATAATTGGCATTTCTAGAAAGATTCAAGGTTAAGAATAACCTTTGGTGATGAGTTGCATACTAAGATAATTGTTTATGATTGGAACTCAAATAAATAATTTATGTCGGTTTTAAATAAAGCTAAGTGTGCTTGGGCTACAGAAATTTTAGGATGGGTGACCATTGAGAAGTTTTCTAAAAATTTTAAATTACCCTAATTTTTTATTAAAGAAGTCGCAACATTTTCGACTTGTACCTGGTGTACGGATACGAGAAATAGGTGTTACATGCCGCTAGAGGGTGGGCGTTGCATTGTGTGTTATGTATAGAGGGAGAGGATGAATTGGAACATGTTCTTTATCATTGTAGGCAGGCGCAAGGCATCTGGTTTTTATTTTTCCAATAGTGGAAGGTATTGATAACTTTGCCACGATCATTAAGTGAGTTCTTGGTTCAAGGATTTCTTGGCTTTTTCTTGGGTATAAGACAGCAATGGTGGTTGACAGGATGTGCTGCCGTGATGTAGTCTTTGTGGTTAGCGCGTAATAAAGGGATGTTCAATAAAAAACTATTGCAGATGGGGGAATTGTTTTTCCTGGTGAAGCTTCGTACATTATATTGGGTGTGAGCTTGGACAAAATATTGTATCATACCGGAGTCTATGTGGTGGGACTGTCCATGGACATGTGAGGCGTGTAATTTACCGAGTTTGTCTAGGTTGGGGATTGTTTGGATGCCGCCAGGGCTGGGTGTTTTAATATTTAATGTGGATGGCTCGGCGCGCGGCAAATCAAGACCAGCTGGATGTGATAGAGTGTTGCGCGACAATGATGGAATCATTTTGGCTTTGTTTCTAGGGCTGCTGGGGATTATGGATTCGAATGAGGCTGAAGTAAGTGCTACAATTACAATGGCGTACCAATAACTCGATCATAATTGAATTAGACTCAGTTGTGGCAATGTCTTCGGTGTTGCAGCATGACAAGAGGCCTTGGAGGTTGGATTATTGGTTCCATAGGATTGATGCGGCATGTGAGTCTTTACATTGTGTGTGCTTTAACAATATTTATCTTGAGGTGAATAGTATAGTGGATATGCTAGCGAAATAGAGTGTGGATCGGGTTTCTTGGTTACAGATGGGTGTGTGATGTTCCGTGTAGATGGTTAGTGGGTGTGTTTTGTGCTATTTTGTGATTCCTCTTTGGGTTGGGTGTTCGTTAACTTTTGTGGTGTTTACTATGGGTAGATTATCACGAATACTCTTTTCCCCCTATTTAGGCTTAAGGGTTTTTTAACGAGGCTTGTGATAATTCCGAATGTATGGTTCAACATTTTAATCATACATATTATTTTCCGATAAAAAAAACCTAGAAAAATAAAGATTCACATAGTTTTGGGATTCCAATGTTAAAACCCACTCATTAACATTATTTAACATCAAAATCATGATTAGAATCAATCAATAACTCATCAAAATAGAGCCTATACAAAAATTCACCAATCTAATCAATTAACCCTTGATTAAGCCAATTTTCATAATTAAATCATCAAATCAAGTTAGAAATCATATGTAAAGGATCAATAACTTGGGAATTTCCATAAATAACCTTGTATTAGAGGAGGAGCACGAACCTCACCTCTAACGGTTGTCTTTCCTCTTAATTGGATGAATTTTCTTGAGAAAACAAAATCAAATCAAATATGTTTTATTAGAAAACCATTAAAAATTAATTTGCAATCAAAAGAATGTTGAAATCATGAGTTTACCTGAGAAAATTGAAGTGGGAAAAGTGTTTGCCTGGAGAGTATTCGAGAGAAAAGCTTTTGATGAAAAGTTAGTTACGTCAAATTGTTATCTCATTAAAGATTCAAAGTTTTGACCCTTTTACAAAATAGTCACCAAAAACAATTTTAAAAATTTATATTTTGTCACTAATCAAAATGTCCAATTTCGATAACTCTTTTTGTAAAATTAATTTTACCAAAATCATTTATATATTAACTAATGATTTTAGATTATTTTTCCATATTTTTATCTCATCCAAAAATATTGATTTCCAATTAAATCCCAAAACTGACTCGAATCCTCTAATTCAATCTAACGAACCGTCTAAACCACTTAGGAACCTCCTAAGCCCAAAACCGAGGCGTTACAACTCTCTCTCTTAAGAAATTTCTACCTTGAAATTTACCTGATGGGAACAGATGCGAAAACTGACCAATCATGTCTGACTTACTCCCCCACGTGGCCTCCTCAACACTTCGATGTCGCCACAACACCTTAACAAGCTCGATTGTCTTTCCACGAAGAACTTTACTACTGGAATCAAGGATCTCCACTGGTTCCTCATCATAAGAAAAATTCAGTCGCAACTCAAAATCCTCAACTGGCATTACATGCGACAGATCCGAACGATACCTCCGCAACATAGACACATGAAACACATCATGACTCTTCTCCAACTCAGGAGGCAACCTCAACCGATAAGCCATAGGACTATACATTCCAACACCTCATTCGGTCCAATAAACCTTGGACTCAACTTTCCCTTGCGTCCAAAACGCAACACCTTCTTCCAAGGTGAGACTTTCAAGGAAACCTTTTCACCAACAGTGGACTCTACCTCTCTACGCTTCAAATTCGCGTAGGATTTCTGTCAATTTGAGGCCGCTTTCAACCAATCACAAATAAACTTCACTTTCCCATCTGTGTCTTTCAACACATCAAGCATAGAAGCATACTTTCCCCGGCCTCAGCCCAACACAAGGGCGTACGACACCTCCTGCCATACAAGGCTTCATACGGTGCCATCTTTATACTTGCCTGGTAGATATTATTGTACACAAACTCAACCAAAGGCAACTGCCTTTCCCAAGTTCCTTGGAACTCAATTATACAACATCTCAACATATTCTCCAAAATCTGAATCACACATTCAGACTGGCCATTCATTTGAGGATGATACGATGTACTGAAATTCAAGCGAGTACCCAAAGCTCGATGCAAGCATCCCCAAAACCTCGCTGTAAACTATGAATCCCCATCCAAAATATTAACTTAGGTACCCCGTGCAACCTCACAATTTCATCAACATAAAGATCCACCAATCTATCCAAAGTATACGTTGTATGCACTGGTAGAAAATGTGCACACTTTGTATACCAATCAACAAACACCCAAATGGAATCCTTTTTAGTCGGTGTCAAAGGCAGCCCCAACACAAAATCCACGGTGATCTCTCCCATTTCCACTCTAAAATTTTCAACGGTTGCAACAACCGAAAGGAAACTGGTGTTTCGCCTTCACACGCTAACATACCATACATCTAGCAACAAAATCCATCGCATCCTTTTTCAAACCCACCCAATAGTACTCTTTCTTCAAACCTCGATACATCTTGGTACTACCAAGGTGCATAGAAAAAGGACTATCATTTGCCTCTGTCAAAATCATTCGCCTCAACTCTACATCACTAGGCACCATTATCCGATCCTTAAAGAACAACACTCTATCCCTATTAAAGTGAAAATCCGTATGATTTCCCATCCATGATGTCCTTGACATGCGGTACCAATGCCTCATCATAAATTTGTTTTTCCTTAATCAACTACGATAAAGATGGTTTCATTTGCAACTCTGCCAGCAAACCCCCATTAGGGGTCACACTCAACCTCACAAACATTCCCCTTAACTTCACAACATCTTTTCTACTCAAAGCATCAGCCACAACATTTGTTTTGCCCAGATGATACTCAATTGACAAATCATAATCCTTAAGCAAATCCAACCATCTACGCTGCCTAAGATTCAACTCCTTTTGTGTCATCAAATACTTCAAGCTCTTATTATCCGTGTATACAATAAACTTCTCACCATAAAAATAATGTCTCCAAATCTTCAACGCAAACACTACCGCAACGAGCTCAAGATCATGCTTAGGGTAGTTGCTCTCGTGCACCTTCGACTGCCTCAATGCATCAGCTACAACTTTCTCATCCTGCATCAACACACACCCCAAACCAACGTAGGATATGTGCTGTAAACCACAAACTATTTTCCTGACTCAGGTTGAATCAAGATTGGAACTTGTGTCAAAGCTTCCTTTAACTTTTCAAATGCCTGTTGTCTAGCCTCCTTCTACTCGAACCGAACATCCTTTTGCAACAACCTGGTCAATAGAGCAGCAACCCTTGAAAATACATCCACAAAATGTTTGTAATAACCCGCCAAACCTAAGAAACTACGGACTTCCGTCACTAACTTAGGTTGCTTCCAATTCATAACCGCCTCAACCTTCTTAAGATCCACCCGGATACCTTCAGCTGAAACAACATGCCCATGAAAAACCACTTTTTTGATCCAAAACTTATATTTGCTCAACTTGGCGTAAAGTTGGTTATCCAACAAGGTCTACAACACAATTCGCAAGTGTCAATCATGATCCTCCTCTGTACGAGAGTACACAAGAATATCATCAATGAACACTACTACGAATTGATCCAAGAGTTCATGGAACACCCGTTTCATTATATCCATGAATGTTGCAGGTGCATTCGTCAACCCAAATGGCATCACCAAGAACCCATAATGGTCATACCTCATACAAAAAGTAGTCTTCAACACATGTTTATCCTTAACCTTTAACTGATAATACCCAGATCTCAAATCGATCTTGGAAAACACTGTAACACCTAAAAATTGATCGAACAAGTCATCAATTTGCGGTAAGGAGTACTTGTTCTTAATCGTCAACTTATTCATTTGTCTATAGTCAATACACATCTTCAAGGTGCCATCATTCTTTTTCACAAACAACATCGGTGCTCCCCACGATGAAACACTAGGCCAAATAAAACTAAGATCCAACAACTCCTGGAGTTGTGTCTTTAACTCTTTCAACTCCTTTGGTGCCATTCAATACGATGAAATCGACACTAGAGTCGTACCAACATACGTCTCTATACAAAACTCCACTTCTCTATCTGGTGGCAATCTAGGAAACTCCTCCGAAAATACACCCAGATAGTCGAAAATGGTATAGATATCTTTTTTATGTACTTCTTCCATATTTGAGTTCAAAACATAGGCCAGATATACTTGGCACGCCATTCTAACAACTTCTGCGCCTCCAAGGCTGAAACCATATTGGACAAGAACTTGACATTCTCACCTACAACCACCACTACATAATCATCATCGAGTCTCAATGAAACTCACTTCGTCTCAAAATTAACCACAGCCCAATGGTCGGACAACCAATGCTTCAAAGTTGGAGAAGATACATGATGTTTTCCATGTATCAATGCTTTTGAGATACAGATCTGATCCGTTGCATGTGATGCCTATTAAGGAGATTGAATTGAATCTGGGTCTGACCTATGATGAGGAGCCAGTGGTAATTCTGGATTCTAGTAGCAAGTTTCTTCATGGCAAGACCATAGAGTTGGTAAAGGTATTGTGGCGACAACGTGGTGTCGAGGAAGCCACATGAGAAAGTAAGGATGACATGAAGAAGCAATTCTCTTATCTTTTCCTGCCAGGTAAAATTTTGAGGAAGAAATTTCCTAAGAGGGGGAGAGTTGTAACTCCACGAATTTGGGCCTATATATTAGATAGGTTGATTAAACGGTTTGGGAGAACCATATTAGGCAATTCGAGCTAGTTTCAGGAATTAAATCTTAACAAATTATTTTTGGCAAAAATAAAATATGGAAAAATACTAGAAAATGTTTAATTAATATTTTAAGGGTTTTTGTAAACTCAATTTGAATGAATTAAATTGGATTTTGGGACATTTTGTTCTGGTGACTAAAATGTAAAGTTTTCAAAACTATTTTGGTGACTAAATCGTAAAAGGGTCAAAACTTAGAATCTTTAAGGAGCTAATTTACCAAAGTTTTCCATCAAATTTTTCCCTTAATTTAGGATATTTTTAAAAGGCTTTAAAATGGTTTTTAATTAAAAATAAAATAGAATTTATTAAAAGGATTTTAAAAGTCAATTTCATTTTTTCTCGCATAACTACTTTTGCTCTCAACTTTTCTCT
This sequence comes from Hibiscus mutabilis, assembly GCA_019671005.1. Lineage (NCBI taxonomy): Eukaryota > Viridiplantae > Streptophyta > Magnoliopsida > Malvales > Malvaceae > Hibiscus > Hibiscus mutabilis. Next base: position 14,585,073 of record CM033749.1, on the reverse strand, counting down.
CATCTTTCTCAGCAGCCAAACTATCATTTTCATTATAAAATTCTCAGGAAACAATCTCTTTTGATTTCTTTTTTGTTTCATATTTGATTACCTTGATTTCTACATCAGAATCTACTTGGTTTCTTGAAGGTTTTCATCCAATCCTTGCCGATTAAGGGAGAAACCAGAAATTAGAGGTGATTTTCACTTCGCTCATCTAATTAAAGGTTTTTTAATGAAATTTTCAAGTTCTTTATCCTTTACAACTAATTTTTGTTATGGAATTATGATTAAATCATGAATATGGTATTTAAATTAAGTTTTGATGTGAAAATTTATGAATCTTGATATGGATCTAATTTGTGTTGATTCTAATTGGTTTAGATCAATTAAAAGATGTGTTTTAATGTTAAAAGAAGAGATTAATAAAAAAGAACTTGAAACTATGTGAATTGTTAATTTTCTAGGTTGTAAATAGTTAGATTTTGAAGTGATCTTGGTGTTGTAAGGTTGTTAGAGGTATAAGGACGTCATAAATATGTTTTTGGATGTTAATTGATGTTCTTAAGATGTTAAATTCAATAGGTTTTGGTTGGGCTTTTTTTAGTTGGAGTTTAGTTGTGATTTCGGTTGTTTTATAGAAGTGTTTGATGGTTTTCAGTGAGGTGAAGTTGTGGTTAATTGTTACTGGAAATTATAGATGCATGGAAGTGAATTGATGATACGGTACTTGTATGGCAGCAGAAAAGATCGATTCTTCAAGTTGCGAAATTGCCTAAAGGCTATAGACTCGTTAAGGGATGAACAACAATCTTGGTGAACTCTGAAAATTCAAAACAACAAGTTTAAATAAATAATAAAACGAAATAAGATTAAGGAATAAATAAATTGATAACTTGAATCAAAATAGAAAGAGAAAGATAGTGTGAGGAAAGTGTTGTCCTGGGAACCCTCCGAATTATGGCTAATCCTACAAACTCCGTCAAAAGATATAATCTCCCCTCCAAGGAAATAAACTTGGCAAAGAGAAGGTTAAAGATGGTTTCACCATGATTCTTGTCGCAAGAAAGCGATGAGCAGCTTCGAAGAAACAAGTATTAGCACTTGCAAAAATGTACTCAATAAACATTTATTGACTAAAATCAAGAATGAAAGTTTTGAATTACAATGAAGAGGAAACCTCACTTTTATAGGCAAAGGGGAAGTAAGGAGAAAACCCTAATAATAATTTAACCTAAATTCAATGGTTGAGACTAAACCACCAAAGGTGATCGGTGCCTAACCCTAGCCAAGTGAGCTATAACATTAACCTAATCTAACAAGGAAGATCTAACGGTTCAGATTCAACCCTTGTTTCTAATTATTTGAATGACATAAAAATAAAATAAAAGACTGTGAATCCCCTTATTGGGCTGTTTAAATTCGTCCAAGGCATTATAAACTGCTTTTGGATCGAATTTTACATGGATTCATGGCAACGAGCTTTATAATTTGTGAGTAGAATTTTTTTCATGTGTCATCTTCACTAAATTGATCGTAACTTAAGCTTCCGATATCGGATTGAAGCATTTCAAGATGCGTTGGAAAGCTAAGAAATAGATGGATAACTTCTAAGCATACATGTTGAGCCAAAAAATGATCAGATTGCACTCAAAAAGTCATTGTAAGTTGGATGACATTCCAGACTTGCGAAATATCTCCAACCTCTTGTCCAAGATGATAAGCTTGACTTTTCAAGAAGGCTTGTAGACCCTTGCTCACAAAGTCTTGTACTATTGAGTGTAGCTTGGTCTTGAATTGTCTTGACTTTTCTCTCGTAATCGGAACATATGGAAAAATCAACTCGTAATGTCCAAAGGTTCGATATTGAGCCATAATGCTCGTATCAATTAATCCTCTATTTTTGATTGGGTAAAGCATGAGAGTTGGATCCTTCATCTTTTTGAGAGGTTGCGGAAGTTTCGGAAGCTTGATTCTCTCAACAACAAGGGGCGTTGTGTTGTTGGTGAGTGGAAACGTTAATTATTGCTTTTAAAAGGTTTGAAAGAGATTTTGGGAGTTTAGATTAAGTTTGAAACACTTGTCTAAGCTTGATTCTCTCATTTTCAGTTTTGCAAAATACTATCTCATGCACATGTTTATGATTTTGATTACCTACTGTTATATGCATGTTTTAGAAATGAAAGATGTTGCAAATGATCATATATGATGGTTATTGTAAATGATAAATGATTTATGAAAGAATTTTGAGAATACTAGAATACATAGATTGATGTATTGGAAATTGATTTGATGCATATGTAAAACAGTGAGGTGATGTGGCTTTATTAAGTATATTGGCAAGTGGCTGAGATTAAATATTATCAGATATAGTTGGCTAGCCATAGGGTTTAAAGTGCACTATAATAAGCCGCCTCATGTGTGTCGAGGGGTCAAAAGTGTATCATGATCCACCATAAGAACTGCAATGGTCGAGGGGTCAAGAGTGTACCAATTCTCCTGCTAGTGGATTTATACGTTATAACCGTTGAGGGATGCTCCGATTCAAGGATGTATGTGAAGTGGTCGAAATAACCACTTGAGAAATCTGTACATTCGATGTGTTTTTATAAAATAGAATGGAACTTGGTTTTGAGTCACTAGAATGGCAATATATGAGATAATGTATCATTAGAAATGGATTATGTTTTGTATAATGTGGTTTGTACATGAGATGCTCTTTAAGCTTGTTACTTAGAGATTTTGGCATATGAAGCTTAAATTGAGGTTTATGATAGAATCCATGATACATGTGCTGCAAATGATTTAAATATGCATATTTGGAAAGATTATAGAAGTATGAGATGATTTTGGCATGAGCATAATAAACTTAATTTGAAATAAAATGGTTTTAAATGCATTGATGAGTGTTTTTGAGATTCCCTTACTAAGCTTATAGCTTACGTTATCCTTTCTCATCAATGCAGAGAGATAAGCTCTTACAGACAGTAAGTAAGCAAGGGAAGATCCAAGGGGCAAAGTTTTTTCAAGTATGGTTTTATAAATACTTAGTAGTAATAAGAGGCAATGTGACCAAGTTGTAATTGGGAGGGTTATTTTGGATACTCCCTATTTGTACAAGTTATATTTGGTGTTTTGAACTTGTATGATGCTTTATACCTTGCCTTAAGGGGTTGAGACATCTTTTGCATGCTTGGGTAGAGATCATGCCTATAAGACCTTTGTCTGGTTTTGATATTTCGTGTATGATCCTTTATCATGCTCATATGATTGTGGAAATATTTCTTGAGATGTTATATGATGATTAGATATCATTTGGGGCAAGTTAGATTGAGCCAAAGTGTCATATGTTCGACCAAGAGCTCATTACAGGTTAGTCCGTACCGGTACGGGTCCTCATGGATCGTATGCGAGGACCTGTCTCAGCTTGATCTGGGCAAAATTTCCTAGGTGTACCGACACGCCTGGTAACCGTATAGGTATACATAGCTAAAAAATTGGTCTAGTTTCGGCACACGGGCAACAGTATTGGTACACCCTCTAGCTACTAGAATTCCTGATTTTGAATATTGAACATGCATACCAGTACGCTTGAGGACCGTACCGGTATGTCTTTGAATTTTATACCTATATAGATACAGAACGGTTGTGTATCGATACGCAGTTAGTTCTTTCTGTTAAAATGTTTTTTGAAGTTTTAATTTTTGTAATTTAGTCATTATTTCGTGATTATGCAATTAAATGGGTTTGGATGATTATTTTAAGTTGAAATTTAACTTGATTGTATGAAACATGACTAATTAAGGATTGGTAACTTTGGAATTAATGAAGTCCCTGTAATTTTCAATAATTGCAATTTGTTCCCTATAATGTAATATGGACTAACTAGATGTCAAATTGACGCCCGATTGAGTTGTAGTTTTCGCCGCTGCTAGCATGATCACCTTAGGGCTTAATGCATTTAGATAAGATAAAATGAAAAAATAGACTGTTTTCGAAGTAATTCTTTTTGGGTTTGTCTCAGCAAACCCAATGTAGCTCGCTCGATTCGGTCTGGCGTCTAGACCGGGTCAAGGGGGTTACAAGGAATACCCAAAATCTTGGGTTTGAATTCGTTAAGAGCTTTAAGAACACTCAATCTCTCTATCGGTAAGTTCACCTATTCATTAGTGATTAGGACTACCCATCTAACACTGGTTATGAACTTATAAAGAATAGATATTCAACCAAAAATGGTAAATTCATCATGTCTTTCTCACTAAGACCACCCAAAGCATGGGCTATGAATTTATTAAGAGAAACTAAGCTCATCCTGTGCATGTACATCATTCGTCATAGGGATAAGTAAGTAAAATGTACACTATAAGTCTTCTTATGGCTTTCTTTGACCACATTGAACTTAGATAACAAAGTTGGGTATCCATCATAAATTCCTCAACCAATCGACTTTAAACACATCCCCCTCGATGAATCTAGAACCAATTTTTGGCTTAACCCTTTGGTAAGCGGATTAGCAAGTTTCTTCTTTGACTTTACATACTCTAAGAAGAGTACTTCGTTCTTTATTAAGTGCCTTACTAATTCATGTTTTATGTTAATATGTCTCTTCTTACTATTGTAAGCTTATTTTTGAGCTACACATAATGCAGCTTGTGAATCACACAATAAGGATACCGGAGGAGTTAGTTTTCCCCATGAAGGTATTTCTGCTAATAAATTTCCGAGCCACTCAACTTATTGCCCAGCTAAATCAAGAGCAATAAAGTCTAACTCTATGGTAGAACGAGCGATACAAGTCTACTTAGCAGATTTCCACGAGATCGCTGCGCCACCTAAGGTAAAGACATGCCCACTCGTAGAGCTTACTTCATCATTATTGGTAACCTAGTTGGCATCACAATATCCTTCTAAGACCGAAGGATTGCCAACAAACTCGAGTTTCCAATCCATAGTACCCTTAAGGTACTTAAGCAAACATCTTAGAGCAATCTAGTGTTCACCACTAGGATTATGAGTATGTCTACTCAACCTACTCACAACATAGGCAATATCAGGTGAGTATAGTTCATTAAGAACATAAGGCTCCCGATAATTTTGGCATATTCTAGTTGGAAAACACTACTTCCTTTATTTTTAAGGAATCGTATACTAGAATCATGAGGGGTTCTAACAGGGATGACATCAAAACTGTTAAATTTCTTTAACACCTTCTCAATATAGTGTGTTTGATCCAAAGATCACATCAACTTTTCCTAAATATTTTATCTCAAATTTAGCGGACAAGAATTTTTTTTTTGTCTTGTGAATGGATTCAATGTTAGTATTGAATATCAACATGTCATAAATGTACAAACATATGATGATGCAATCAGTACCAAACATTTTTGAATACACGCATGCATCCGCTCTATTTATAATAAAACAAAAACTTAGAATGGTTTTGTGAAATTTCTTGTACCATTGTTTTGGAGCTTGTTTAAGGTCATAAAGAGACTTTTTAAGTCTACACACTTTGCCTTCCATTCCAGGTGTCTCAAAACCTGGTGGTTGCTCTATATAGATCTCCTCGTCTAGATCTCTATTCAAAAATACAGTATTTACATCCATTTGATGTACATGTAACTTATGAATGGACGCTATCGCAAAGAAGGCATGGATCATTGTGACAAGAGAGTATGTGTCAAAAAAGTCTATACCAAACTTCTGAGTGAGCCCTTTGACTACTAGTCTTGCCTTATATTTTTGGATTTACCCATCGGGTCTAAGTTTCTTTTTGAAGACCCGCTTAGAGTTAATAGGTATAAACCCTCTAGGCAAATCAACAAACTCTCATGTGTGATTAGACATTATTGACTCTAGTTCATCATTTATTGCAGTTTTCTAGAAACTAGAGTCAAATGAACTTATAGCTTTATCATAAGACTTTCGATCCTCATCTAACAAGAAAGTATGAGCTATAGGAACAAAAATGAGTCTACATCACTAATTTCATAGATAAAGGAAGTTAGGAAATTTGGACCAAAGGTAGAGGCTACTCTTTGTCTGTTACTTCTTCTAAGCTCTTCTATCTCTAGAGTATTCTTGACTGGAATATAAGAAGTTGAGGTACGACTTTCTACTTTTTTTTCAAAGCTTAAACTAGATTTCGTTAAGGGAAAAATATCTTCAAAGAACACAGCATCCCTAGTTTCACAAATAGATAAGTCATGCAGATACATGAATCTATACGCGGTACTGTTTGAAGCATACACGATAAACACCGCATCAACGATTTTAGGACCGATGGTGGACTTCTTAAAGTCAAGCAAACCAACTTTTGCCAAACACCATCACACTTTCAGGTACTGTAAATTAGGTGCATAACCTTTCAACATCTCTTATGGGGTACAGTCTAATTTCTTATGAGGTACTCTATTTAATATGTGATTTGCAGACAGAATAGCTTCCCCTATATATTATCTCTTATAAATATGATATATACCTAACAAGTGTGTAAATGATCTATTTATGTGCCCTTTTTACTTGTCTTTTGCATGTTTTCAAGCTCATATAGTTTGTATTTAGGTTAGATTCTACATATTCTCATGTAGATAGGGAATTACACCGCCTGTGCTATAAATGTCATATATATTGGTACTTTTTACGGGAAAGGTGGTGCTTTTTTGTGTATGTGTATGATGGTGGTGGATGTTGGAGGACTACTAGAGCGGAAGAGGAGTACATCTCATGGCTGGAGCTGACGAGGTATAAAGAGTTAGGGATAAATATACTTTTGCCCATGTGGTATTTCTTCCAAATACGCAACATTAAATAAAGTGGGAAACCAATGACTTTCTTTAATAAAGCCACGCACTTTAGGGTATTGAAACCCTAGTTTCACCACCTGTATAAGAAAGACTTGGATGCTACTTCAAGGAGAGCGTGATTAAAGACAACAGTCCTAGTCAAAAGCTTATGGAGAACCACCAGAGTGGAAGCTGTAGAAATCTCCTCACGACAAAAGCCATCAAGAGAGGCCAATGGAGTGTGAGACCTGCAGCACAGTTGGATGCTGTGAAGGGATTTTTTCGAGGACGCTCGACTCATTTGTTTTCCTTCCTTGATAAGCTGCCATACTTTAATATTTTTCTTATGGATGTTTTACGCTCATACATGAGCTAAATAGTTTAGTTGGGATTATTGAGTCCCAGGCTTTTATGTTTTGATTGTCCTTTTATAATGTTATAGTTGTTTCTTCCTTTATCTATTTTGTTCATCGTACTTCATGCGTAGTTATTATAAGAGCTATTGAAAGAGAGGCCAATTAACTACTGATATGTGGCTTAATATCGGGAGAGTTAGGTTATACAAACGTGAACAGTGGGGCTAAGCTATTAACTTAGTTCTAATTTGGCTTAGACATAAGTTTAGGGTTTCAATGACTAAAAGGGAGTTCTTGAACAAATAGTAGGGTTGTTAGGGTTAATGTAGACATATATTACCTTAAACTCAATGTTATTAACTTCTAGGCATCGAGAAAGTCAGAAGTTCATTAAAAATCATGTGAGAAGATAAAGAACTTAATAGTTTACGCGAACATGTATTACCAGTCGCTATAGCATTATGATAGGCAATCAAGCATATATCCTTAGCAATAATCCCAGCTTCCATAATTAGTTGTTGTTTACCACAGTTGTTAGTCTTAATCATAGCTATCTTTAGCTTAATTTTTTTAGTTTTAACTAAACCTTCAACATCATCACTTGCAAACACATACTTAAGCATAATAACTTCGTAATTATTGTTCCAATCCTCATGGGTTCGACACTCTACTTATCACTTTATTACTTGATATGACGAGTATAATTGCTCTAAAGTGCGTCACTATTTGACAAGCATCAATACCTTTGTATATCTTGAAAAGTCATATACAAAGGTTATGTAGTAGTGTTTACCTCCCTTACTTTCAGAGTTTTTAAAGTCTGCTACATCAGAATGAATAAGTTCTAACAGTTCAGTTTTTCTCTTAGAAACTGTCTTAAAAGAAGGTTTAGCATGCTCGGGTGGTTTCTACACAAATCTCACATTTGTTAAAGATTTTCTCGTCTAGATTAGTAAGTAGACTTATTTTTATGAGTTTCTTTAAAGAATGAATGTTTACGTGTCCTAATCTAGCATGCCACATATCCAGAGTCTCAGCAATATAAATAGAAGTGGTGGTTTTATTACTTTCATTAAACTGGGTTTCGATTACAAATAAACCTCCGTTTAAAAAACCGATTCCCAACAACAATTTCATTTTGGGAAAGTACAAGTTTATCTGCTTCAAAAATCAGTTTAATGCTTGCCTTGTAGAGTAATCCACCACTAATCAAATTTTTACGCAGGGCAGGTACATACAGAACATTATGCAACGCTAAAGTTTTACCCGAAGTCATCTTGAGAAAAACTTTTTCTCTGCCTAGCAATTCAGAGCTGCTATAGTTCCCCAAGTAAACTTGTTCACCATTCTTCACATCTTTGAATCGGTGAACAACTCCTGTTTGGTGCAAAAATGTTTGTAAGTGCCAGTGTCTACAACCTACTCAGCATTGTTTTCTAGTATGTTGACTTCAGAAACCACTGCTGCTATGATATCGTCAGCATTCTCAACAACATTTAGTCGTGGTTTGTTCTCATTCTTGTGGTCTGACCGTTGTTGGCACTGGTAAGCTTTGTGTCCAACTCGTCTGTACACATAACAATTAAAAGGCTTTTGTGGAGTCTTATCCTTCACGAGCTTCTTAAAGTTGACATTCTTTTGGGTTTTGACCTTCTGCTTTTGCCCACCTCATCTTATTAAACTTGGATCCTGATGCAAACGTAGATTCAACCAGATTATCCTTAAAAGAAAGATTATTAGAAGAAATCAACTTATCCTTAAGTCGGTTGGCTTCTTCTATCTTCATGTGGCTCACTAGTTCTTAATTGTGCACACCATCTTCTTGTGTTTTAAAGAGTTATGGTAGTCAGACCAAAACTTGGGCAACTTTTGAATGAGGATATTTTCTTGCAAGACTTCGAATATTTTCATGCCTTGGCTAGGATGTCGAAAACCAGCTTCTCGTAATCATGGACCTGATCCATAATTGGCTTGTTATTTGATATCTAAAACTTGAGTCATTCGCCAACCACTTACTTCTTTATTCCGGCATCATCAGCTTTATACTTCTTCTCCAGCGTGTCTCATATAGCCTTTGCATTTTTCTCCTTAAGAAACATGTTAAACAGTTTTTTCGACACATGACTTAAGAGAAAGCCACGAACAGTTTTGTTATCCTTTTCGTACTTGTCAATGGACGCTTGAGTAGAAACAGGAACATCTTCAGGCTGCAGGACTGCACTTGTAGGGGTAAGAGTGGTGTCACCACCAACAGCGATGAAAGCAACATCTTAGGATGATGGAGTTGTTAGTGATTGAGGCGGCAGCTTGAGCAACACATAGTCAAGGTCATGTTGCTCGAAGAATATGATTATTCGTTGGGAACACTTCCAATATGGTCCCATCGATTGTATCTAACTTTGACAGATCAAGAACAAGCTTTGGCACTGGGTTTGACGTGTTGCAGTATAGGAAATTATTTCTAAATTCTTGGTATAATTAACTACAAGATCAAACCGTTAGCACTGATTGGATAATAATAAATAGTATAAAAGGGAAATAAAGAAAATTGTGTTGTGGTATAAACCAGTTCCTTAGAAACGATTTTACCTCGATGTGTGTAATCATTTCTATAGGCAATCGTCCACCGAGGTTAACACAGCAGATCCAAATAATCGTACACCTGAGAGTGGACAATGGTGGAATTGCTCTTCTCAAAGAAAGAATAAAAGAGAACTTTAAAAACAGAAAACTGAAGATGCACTTGATTTCTGAAAGCATTCTCTATTTATAGGCTTTACACAGGGGTCAAAAACGGAAAATTGAATTAGTCTTAAACACTGATTTTTGAATTTAATGGTTGGTCAAACTGTTGAAATTAAGCCACTCGTTAATTAGGTGATAAGAATCAAGAATTAATCAGTATATTAATTCTGATATTATTCTAATTAACAGATACTTTACAACTAATTAAAATATTCCAGTTTTAATAATTCACCTATAAATTTGGTTCAAGAGTTCTCATTTCAAATTTTCAGAAAACAATTTAAAAGAGATTATTCCTAATTTTCCCCAAAAAGATAGAACGCGCTCGGACGTGTAAAGGACACGTATGACCACGACCACGACCACGACCATGAACCGGCCGAACGGTGACGGCGATGCGCGCGTGCGAGAGAGTTGTTTAACCATATTCAACAAATGAGGGTAGTGAAGACTCTTTAAATACCTTTCCCAAGGGATTTATCCTCCCAATGTGGGATATAACCAACAACTCGAATTTAATTTACCCAAATCTGATCCAAACTAAACATCAACCCGATTTTACATAATTTTTAGAAAAATGATAAATAGTTAAATGATGTATGTTTTATTCTCATTTTGTATTATATCACTAGCTAACCATGACATTTGAGAATAATTTAATGGTTCAACATCATATTTCCTTCTTTAAAAGAATATCTCCGTAATTGATACAATAATTTCTACTTTTTTTAAAAATTTGATATGAAACATACATTCAATATGAAAAACACAATTTTTACAAGAATATTTTAATAATTGTATATATATTGATTAGACTCATATCCAACTCAACCCGAATTGACCCGAATATCCAAAAGTAGTCCTGAATCGGAAATTAATCAATCTAATATTGACCCGAAGATCTAAAGGTTGACCCAAACAAAAAATGACTTATAAGATACAGACCTGGATAAAAAATGAATTATTTGATATTGACCAGGCTCAAAAATTGATCGAACTGATGCTGATTGATCCAAAAGTCAACTGATATGATCTTGACCCGACCAAAAAGTCAACTGATCCTATAATAAACCAACTTGAAAGTTGATTGATCTGATAATAACTTGACCTGAAAATCGACCGATCTAATATTGACTCGACATGATACTCAGATCGACCCTACTTACCATAGACCCGAATCAGATCCGACCCAACCCGAATCAACTTAAACTGAATATTGATGATAGATGTCTGATGTGTGGTGAGATGGATGGGTAGAGAGGTCATCTTTTTTTCACATGTGTGGGCTCAAAGAGTATTTGGAATGCAGTTCTATAACATTTCCAAAACTGTTTTGAATGGGGAGATGGTGTTGGAATGGGCAATTAAGTATCTCAATGGTAAGTCCTTGTTGGTTGTGATTCTAAGGCTTACTTGGAGTACTTTCCTTGATTTTGTTTGGAATAAGCGTAATTACATGATTTTTATGCAGGCAGGTGATCATTCTGATAGGATTTTACAGTTCATTAAGGTTTAAATACAAAATAGGTCAGCTTTTTAACGAGGCATGTGTTCTTGTCAAAAATAAAATAAAATTAAAATTATAAAAAAAAATAAACCCGGTCTGAATGACTTGATTATCACCTTTATAACTTAGGTATCAAATGGAGTAATGGGCTAAGTTATCTAGATAAGTGATAAAAAATAAATTAACCATTTTAAAAGACTGAATCTTTATTTGAGAAGGTTTTGAAAGGCTGAATCTTTATTTGACTATTTTAAACGGCTAGATCTTTACATGAACAATCTTTCAGTTTGGAAAAATTATTAGATAGACCATCTCACCACGCCATCTGTGTTCTCATCCAATAAGGTCTATTCATCTTATTTTTTCAAGGTGAATCTTCACATCTTTCCTACATTTCAATAAAAAGTGGATAATTATCTGGAAGTTAAAATGAGATGGATGGACCTTATTGACTAGGACCACGGATGACGCGGTGAGCCAAGTCCATCTAATATTTCTCAGTAGTTTGACCCTTGTTTGAAAATTTTACCACTAATTCATGACGCCAACATCAAGGAAACTCATTACTATTTACTAAGTAGGTGCACGAGAATATTACCTCAAATTAAAACTAATATAGTTGAGTCATTTTATTAATAAGTATTAGTATATAGAAAATTTTAATTATTCAAATAATTTATTAAAATAGTGGTCTCTATGGAATCCAATTTAGATTAGTCAGTCAATGAGATAGATATCGGTTGTTTATAGAAAAACGTTTAGTAAAAATTTAAACTTGAAATATAGAAAGATGGGTAAAAATTCAAAACAATAAATCTTTTAAAGTCTATCACGTCTACGATCAAGCATGCGGTGTATTAGTAAGGAACATCGTTTTTGTTTAGCAAAAACGTTTGACCTTTTGGTCACTTTAGCACCTATTCTTTTTTTGGTGCAAACAAACTCTTAACGTTTCATTTTCATTCAAAATTCACCCTCGTTGGATGGAAATCGTCAGTCAACTAACGGTCAACACCCTTCAATGACGTGGCATGACAATTTTTTTAAAAAAATAATTATTTTTTATATTAAATTGTAACCAACCAGATGATGACATGTGGTGCCATCTGATTGATTTTAAAGTAAAGACTTAATTAAAATTGCAATATGCAAGAGATAGGATTTGAACTTGGGTCTAGTGGATGAAAGGCTTAGCGCCTAACCACCAGACCAACATACTAAATTTGATAGTAAGCACCAAATAATAACATTTTTTGTTGAAAGATGATTGTATTCCATTAGCCATAAATGACATCATCGATTACAAGTGTTTGGATACAATCCGAGACATCATAACATAAAATAAATGGCTCATTACAAGTTAATGCCCAATGTAATATCCCAAATAATGGACTAGTTGGATGCTAACATATGAATGCATTCTAATTACCATGTTTTATTTTGTATATTAATACTAATAAAAATGATTTAGGACCAAATTGGAGTAATAGAAGAATTGAATAGATAATATAGAGAGGACCAAATCAAAAGTTTATCAACATGTTAAACATTATAAAGGTTAAGGACTAGTACATGTGTCACCTTATGAGAATGATAGAGAACAAATGGAAGGGAGAATGGGGTTTCGGCTTAGAGGAAAGATAACCAAATTTGCTATCATCTTCTTCCTCCTATTCTCCAAAGAACCGAAATCCTTAACCTAAGTGAGAGAGTGGAGAGAAAGTTGCAACCGAGATGAATTCTAGACCAATTCTTGGTCCTTATAAGGGTAGCTTTAAAAGAAAGGTAATAACCTTTCCTTTCCTCCCTATTCAAGTTAAAATTGTAATTGTATATAGGTTGTCATGAACTTTACGAATTGTGTAGCCTTGAATGCAATGTTAATTGTATGAAATTGTTAAGGGAAGGGTACATTTATAGGACCATGCGTTTGTGTACTCCTTAATTGATCAAAGTTGTGTTGGATTGTAACGTAATTGAAATGTTAAATGATTGATCATGAATGTTAAAACTGTTGAGATGGTTTTCATGTTAGAAAGAGTCATTGATCTATTGTGCAAATGAGTTTGAAGTCATAATTGGTTATATTGATGTTAGTATCGAATTGGGGAGGTATAATAATAACTAAACTATTTTGGTTTGATTACATATATATATGAGTAGGTATAAAGGTTGTTTTGTAAATGAAAAGGGTTGTTAATGCTTCATGTGGACTGCTTTGGTGCATATACATGTATTTAGGACTGATTTCTATATAAATGAAAGCATGTGAGCTGTTTTGATATATATATATATATATGAGTGAACATGTGAGTTATGGGCTGTCCTGCATCTATATACATATTGAAGGTTGTTTTCGAATGGTTTTAAATATCATGGACAATTGTATGTACATATAATTACATGTCTAGGAATTAGGGACTAATTTTGGATGCTTGTCAATGTTATAGACTGTTGTGAGAATTTATAAAGATGTTAAGGTCTGGTTTGATGTATATAAGTATGTAAGGTAGGTGAATGGACTGTTTTAAGCATATATAATTGTATGCCTATGAAATTAGGGGCTGTTTTGAATACATGAAGATGTACATTGAACTATTTGAATATGTAAATTGTAAACATATAAATTGGGGACACTTTGGTGAATAGAAACATGAAAGCAAGATTAACGGATTAATTTAGCATGAATATAAACATTTGAGACTGTTTTGAGTATTATACATGTGAATATAAAATATGAAATTGTTTTGTGTATAAATGGATGTACATGTTTATGTATGAAATTTGGATTTTTGTGGGTGAAATTGTATGCATTCTTAAGAGAGGGAGTGGTTTTACGAGTGAATGATTGATAGGGAATTGTTCTAACACATAATTGCACACTTTGTTATTTTTAGACCAAGAAGGAATTGAAAGAGTAAGGGCACTAATAGATAAACAAAAAAGGGATTGTGAATCGCGAATAAAACTAGCTCAGAAAAAAATCTGTGAGTGTAATTTAAAGTCTTAGGATAGGCTAATAACCTTCCCGAGCATTTCTTGTTGAATAATTACATTATTATGTCTTGAAACATGCTATGTACCAACGAGCTTGGAACTGAGGTACGTATATGAATGTTTGGTATGAAATGCTATGTAACACTTGATCTATTAATGTGCTCATAAGATGACCTAAATGGTTCGTGTATAAATTCTTATAATGAAACATTGATATGCTGTCTTTTGGCTAAGAAATAAGTATGAGTTGAGAACCATATGTGAATTGTTTGTGTGCTGATATGGAAAGATACAAATCTTATTGTAATGTAATGATCTTGATGCTATGCTCATCCTTGAGATAAATAAGTTATGATATTCGAGTACTTTGTTCATGATAAGATGTATGTGAATTTATAAATATGATTACAATGGAAGACTATATATGGTTCCTATGTGATAGTAATCTTTGTTATGATGTTCTGCGAACAAGAAAAATGATACAATGAGAAATTTACACGAAGTAAATGCATGCCTAATATGAAAAAGGCAATATGCTTGTGGATATGACACTTTGATAAGGAGCTATGCTCACTCTGTTCTAATACAATGTAATAAATGTGAAAGGCTTGGTTTCAAGTCAGTCGTAGGTATAGTTGGCATGCCATAGAGTCCATAGAGCTCGTGCTTGGGGTGGACTACGGTCCTGGACTATGGTCCTTATTTGGCGACAGTATGAGGGAAGTGTAGTGGTCATTTGGCGACAGTAGGAGGGACTGACCGGTACTATGAGTACTTTTGGCGATAGTTGGTTGGGGATTCGTGTACCTAGGCTGTTACTTGATTCTCAAGGCAAGGCTAAGAAAATTTATAATGAAGCTTACAATTAAGTTATTGGATAATCTTGATATTTTGTGTGACAAATATCCATGCTTATATTAAGATATACTTACAAACTTATAAGACAAGTAACACTTAATCTTGTAGTATTAAGTTGAGAAAGTGTTTGATAAGTCTAAATAATAAGTAATTTATGTATGGATAGGCTATATTAAAAGAATCCAAGAAAGTTATAAGTAAAATCAATGAATTATAATAATGACTTGCATAACAAGTAATATGATTCCATTGATAATGAAATAACTTTATACGAATAGATAAGCTATGTTGGATGTTTATGTATCAATGGATACATGGAATCAATAAAAGTTTAAGCCTTGTGCAAATCACATGTGGATAATGAAGTATAGTTTGTTGAGTACCTTTGTCTTCCAAAGGTTGTGCAAATCACATGTGGATAATGAAGTATAGTTTGTGGAGGGCATCGAAGCAAAGTCTCCATCCAAATAATCAGATTTTTGGCAAGGTTGGCAGTTTAGCCATAGTCTTCCAAATAGAGGATGAGACCCTTACCTCGTGTCTTTGGAGAAGAAGCCATTTATATCTAGAGCTTGTGGTGTAGCATCCTGATGAGTGATGCCCCCAAATAAGAGTGTCACCCGAGAAAGGAGCGATGGGGCAGCGACTGATCGTGAAAGAATCCTCGTCCAAGAACACTTGGTTGAGTTTTACCATATTCCAAGCCGCCACATCATGAACCATAAATTCCGTACAATTAATCAAATTGATGAAATTGTCCAAGTGATTTTCTTCCAGCAAAAGAGGCTTGGTTCCTCCCCATTTATCTTGGAACATCTGAACCAAACTATTAGTTCCTAGCCTCAAATAGAAACCATCTTTGATAGCCTCTTTAGCCTTAAAAATATTGCTCCAAATGAAAGAAGTTTTGTCCCCTTGCTTTGCTTCAAGAATATCAATGTTGGGAAAGTATTTAGCCGAGTGGAACTTGTAGCAAAGCGAGTCTTTATTGGTCATAAGTCTCCATACTTGTTTGGCCAGCAGCGCAAGGTTGAAAGTTTTAAGATTCCGAAAGCCTAGGCCCCCAACTCCTTTCGGTTTGCAAAGATTATGCCAAGCAACATGGGTCAATCATCTCTCTTTACTTTTCCCAAACAACCAAAAGCTTCTCGTTGAAGTGATCATGGGGTCAATAACACAATCCGAAAGGAGAAAACAAGTCATAGCATAGGCCGAAATGGCTTGGGCCACTGATTTGATGAGTACCTCTCTTCCCCCGTATGAAAGGAGATTCTTGGTCCAATTGCCCACTCTCTTACCAAATTTCACATCCAAGAAACCTAAAGCCTCCATTTTGCTTTTCCCCATGATTAAAGGTAGGCCAAGATATTTTCCGAGAGCCTCATCTTCCCTCATACTGAAAATAGCTTTGATCTCCGCCTTGCTTTGGTTATTCATGCCATTGCTAAAGTAAATAGAGGATTTCTCCACATTTACCTTTTTCCCTGAGAAATATTCATAGACTGTGAGCACTTGTTTCAAAATATTTGCCTCATTTGCCGAATTTTTGATGAACATAATGCAATCGTCAACATACAAGAGGTGGTTGATTCTCGGTCCATTCATGCTTGCTCGAATTCCTCTAACTTGTCCCTTTTTTTTCCTTCAGAAGCAATGTCGAGAGCCCTTATGTGCAAAAGAGAAAAAGGTATGGACATAGAGGATACCCTTGCCTTAGTCCCCTAGATGGTCTGAAAGAGTCTAAGAAAGCACCATTAATCTTAAAACATAAGAGACAGTAGTCACACAGTTCATCAAAATGTCAATCCATGTAGAAGCAAAACCTATTTTGGACATACATCAATGAGAAATGGCCATTCAACTTGATCGTATGCTTTCTCCATATCAAGTTTAATAGCTATCCCTTTATTAGGTCCATTTTTAGTACCCTTTAAGTAGTGAACAACTCATGCGCCGCAATCACATTGTCAGAAATAAGTCTACCCCCATGAAGGCACTTTGATTCTCAGCAATGCACAGACATGATGTTTTTAAGCCTATTAACAATCACTTTTGAGCATGTTTTGTAAATCACATTACAAAGACTAATTGGCCGAAAATGTTTCATGAGAGTTGGGTTATCTAATTTAGGGATAAGCACAATGACACTTTGATTTACATCACACATATTTACTCTTTCCGCAAGAAGGTCAAGGCAAAGAGATGTAAACTTAACATTAAGGATGGACCAAAACTTACGAAAGAAGGAGGCTAGTAAGCCATCCATATCTGGGACTTTGTTTGGGTGAATTGAAAAAAAAGGCTTGTCTAACTTCCTCTACCATGAATCCAGCACATTGCTTGTCATTCATCTCTAGTGTTATGCAAGTCTCAATGGCTTGAAGGATCATGTTGGAGGTAGAGCCCTTGTTCGATTGGAAGAGAATAGAAAAGAACATTGTTTCCACCTCAAAAATATTCTCCACCCCTCATTGTCTTCAATTCCTCTTATCAAATTCTTCTTTATACAGTTGCTTGCCCTAGCATAAAAGAAGCTCATATTCTGATCTCTCTTTTAACCATTTTACCTTAGACCTTTGCTTCCAGTACACCTCTTTCTTATCCAAAATTGTTTTCAGCTCCTTTTTGGATCTTTTAAGCTCATCGAGGTTAGCCACTATTATATTTTGCTCTAAGACATCCTTAATTTTCTTTTGAAGCTATTTCTTGTATCTTACTGGAATTCTCCTTCTTGTCAATTGCCACTTGTTCAAGTTCTCCCCCGACCATCCTAATTTTTTCCAGCGTGGTTTCAACTGGGTTGTTCCAAGATCGGTTGACTATATTAAAGCATTCATCCTTATTTTCCCAGCACATATCAAACTTGAAGTAGTCACCTTGTTTACCCTCCCGTCTTTGCTTGTCATCCGTATTCAAAAATAGGAAGCAGTGATCTGAATCCTTGGTGAATGCCGAAAAGATCTCACATTGTCCAAACAAATGAAGCCAAGGTATTGAAGCAACAAAGTGATCAATCCTTTACTTGACATGATTCTCCATACTGTCTCCGAAATACCAAGTGAACCACCCTCGATTTGGTTTAACATCCCAAAGGCCATTTCTCTCAAGGGCAACCCTAAAAGCATCCATCTCCACCCTCGGTTTCCTTCTTTTGTCCGCCTTCTCATTTAAGCTTAGAATATCATTTAAATCTCCCTCTAGTAGCCACGACAGTTGGGAATCATCTTTGAGCCTATCCAGTAGCTCCAGTCTAAGTGCTTCTTAGAGCGTTCATGCGTGCTATACATGCCAGTAAAACGAGTTCTAACTAACCCTTTCTTAATTTCAACATCTATGTGGGACTTTGAGAAGAAGAAGAGATTAATTTGCAAATTGTCTTTCCATAACAAAAGCAAGCCCATGCAATTATCACTTGTCTCAACATCAATACAGCCAACCATTTTATGTCTTCTATGAATACTATCAACTTTATTCTTGAGTAGTCTAAATTCACTAATAAAAACTAAGTCAGGATCATGAAAGGTCACAAACCTTGCCAAAGTTTAAACTGTCCCGGGGTTTCCCAATTCCCTGTAGTTTCCGATTTTTTGGGTCAGGTACCAGGCCCGTTATTTTTTTGGGTATCCAGGTCGGGCCCGGGTCACTAAATGTTCCTTAATCGAGTACCCGACTACTCGATACCCGATTTGTATATTATTTTTTATTTTAATTTTTTCATTATTTGACTCTTGAGTTTATATTTTAATACTTTTTATCTCACTCTGATATCTAAATTATTACGGTACGTGTCATATGGTGCATTTTTATTGTATGACAAGGATTAATAGCAGTGGACAGTGGCACCATCAAACTGGAATAACTTAATTTTAATTATTAAAATAAGAAAATGGTTATATTTTATAGTTTAGATGAAGAAATTGTATGCTTATAATTTTTCGTACAGTTCTACTTAAAAGAGAACGAGAAAAAACCAATGATTTAATTATTTCATTTAAAACGCAACTGTATTAAAAGAAAAAAATAATTTCGGGTACCTTATTACGCGAATTAACGGGCACCCATGTTTTTCAGGTACCCGATTTGCGGGTACCCAGTTTTCATGGGTTGGGTAACAGGTTGAGGTTTTAGTACGCGAAATTTCGAGTACCCGAAAATGAACACCCTTAGATACAGTATACACGCCTCCAAAGCTTTCGAAATGTTCGTTCAAGCTTGAGGTTCAACTTCCCCTATTTTATCCACACAAAAACAGAGGATTCAATGCATAAAAATGCATTCAATAGCCCAGCAATATCAATTCACATAAATCCTCAACAAACTCTACCCAATTTCACTCCACAACAACCGAAATCAGCTTCAAACATATTCCAAACTTAACCCAACCAAAACCTAACGTTTTAATCCATTAATTAACATCAATCAACATCTAAAAACACATTAAAATCATCCTTATATCTCCAGCATTCATTAAACCTCCACAACTCCTCAAAAACTCACAACTAACAACCTAAAAGACTAGAGATTCACTTAGTTTCGGGATTCCATTGTTAAAATCAACTTATTAACATTATAACACATCAAAATCATGATTAAAATCAATCGATAACTCAACAAAATAGAGTCTATACAAAAATCCATCAATTTCATCATTTAAACCTTGATTTAACAATTTTTCTACAATTAAATTATTAAAACTCAATATAAAACATATGTAAAGGATTAATAACTTGGGAATTTCATTAAAGAACCTTATATTAGAGGAGAAAAACTAATCTCACCTCTAACCTTAGCTTTCCCCTTAATTGGATAGTTTTACATGAGAAAACAAAATTAAATCAAATAGGTTTTGTTAGGAAATCATTAAGAATCCATTTGGAAATAAAATAATATTAAAATCAAGTGAGTTCCTGAGAAAATTGAAGTAGAAAAGAGTGTTTGGATGGAGAGAATTTGAGAGAAAATCTTTTGGTGAAAACTTAGTTACGTAAAATTTTCTTTTAAGACTAATTATAAAATTAACTCTCCAAACCTATTTATTCATTTTAAAACCTTTTTAAAATATCCAATTAAAAAAGAAATTTCTGATATTAGACTTTGGCCAAATAGCTCCTTAAAAATTCTAACTTTTGACCCTTTTACAAAATAGACACTAAAAACAGTTTTAAAACTTTACATTTTGGTCAATGGCCCAAAATGTCCAATTTTGAAATCTCTTTTTGTAAAATTGATTTCACCAAACCCTTTAACATATTATTTAATGATTTTAAAATATTTTTCCATAATTTTTCCTCACTCAAAAATATTTATTCCCATTTAAATCCCAAAACTGACTTGAATCCTTTAATCCGATCCATCAGACCGTCTAATCAACCTAGATAACTCCTAGGCCCAAAATTTGGGTGTTACAGTTCCTCTTCTTCAACTGGCTCCTTCCCCAATTCCTCTATCTCCTTCGCACCAAGAAGTTCTTCCTTTGTAAAATGGAGGCTTTCCATTTGTTTTGCAAGATCAAGTGATGAGTCTACAATGGTGCACCCACTCGAAAAAGAAGCGATCAAAACCAGGTTGAAATATTAGGGAAGGAGAAAATATTTTGCAACAATGATGATAAACCAATGAAAAATGAAGAAAATGAGTCTATCCTTTCTTCTTATGTTCGGTCCCCAACCCACAAGAGACAATAGGAACTTTTCAATAAATGCCTGACAGCTTTTGAGCTTCTTGTGGGCATAAAATAGTCCTCTAATTGACCAAGCTGCCAATTTCCAACTATTGTATTTTTAAGGACAAAAAACCGTCCCGGATTTGGTAACATTGCCACCTGCCAGGCGCCTAGGCCAGAAAAATAGTTTTCTGAACCAGCAAAGTCCACTCGGCCCCCAAGGGCTGACCTTGTCCCAACGGCTGGCCTATTGATCTTATAGAGGGCTCAAAATATAGCGTATTAGGGCGTGTATCACTGCAGCACCTGCCTGCTGTATGGATCGTGCATGACCAAGGGCAGGATATCCAAATTTTGGAGGGGCTTCCCGCCCACGTGGTTATTTTTTTCCTTGGCTCACCAGAAAGAAAAAATCATTCACCAGAAAATTAGAAAGCCACCATACCATCATATTTCCAAGCCATTGTACCAACATATTTTTGAAGCCACTGAACAATCTTAAAGCCACCGTATCGTCGAGATTTCCAAGCCACCGTGATGAATCTAAGGGACATGTCTGCTAGCGCCTAGCCTCCCACCTCGCACCCCTTGGGGGCCAAGGTCTGCACCCCTCATAGGGGGTCGGGTGGCTACGGATCACTACCCCCTAAAGAGCTAAAAAAACAATCCAATAATGCTCCCTGTAGACATTGTTTTTTGTGGCATCCCTGTAGACATTGCCTTGTCTGAAATGGTGACATTATTCCCGCCACCCTGGTGGTGGCCACCCAAGGGTTTGCTTGCTCCCCCATGTAAGCGGTGTTGTCGCACCATGGGGCCTTGAACATAGGCCACTGTTAGCCACCACATCGAACCCTTCTCTACTCTCACAACACACTCAACATGCATCTCAGACCCATCGTCGGAGCACCCAAAAAACCAGCCACGTAGAACAAACCCACCACTAGACTCTTTTTGACTTTATTCCTTTTTATTTTAATTAATATTATTCTCAAATTTAATCTTCAATATTCTTTCTTTTTTTCACCTTGTAAAAAATAGTCTCTTCAAAATTTACAAAATATTTTCACATACTTTTATAAATTAAATTAAATCTTTTAAGGCGAGTTTGCAATACAACAGTCTAATTTAAGGTTAAAAAATGACACAACCAAAATGTTATAAAAGTATATAACATTTTCAGTTGATACGGTTAACAACTTGGTTTAGCGTATATAATCATATCTCTCCCAAAGAAATAAGTATTATTATTATTTACATAAAAAACAGAATAAAAGGTCAAATAATGATCTATCAATATGTTTCGATGATGTTTATGGTACATTAAGTAATTAATTAAGTGGTTTGAATTTCAATTTATGTGCACTTTAATGTGTGGCACTTATTTCCCAATGGGGAAGAGTTTGTTTTTTCTACGATATTCCTCCAAATAAGGAAATTTTGAACTTGAATCTCATATCAGGATATTTTATTTAGAAATATTTCATTTCACCCGTAAATGATGAATGGTAACAATAATACGATATTTTTTTGAACAATTTCTACTTAGGGAGAGGGGAGGGAGAATTTTGCTCTTACAGGTCTTGAACCCACAATCTAGGAGAAGGGGATGACGTTAACGGAGAGCTTTAACCACCTACTCTAGAGATTATTAATATAATACGACTTATTTTAAAAAAAAAGTGTTTAACGTATATTAACTTTTGTTTTACGTTTTGAAGTTTTTTATCAAAATAAATGTATAACGTTTCATTCCGTTACTATTTTGACGTTTTACTTACCTTTTATTTATGGGCATAAAAGGAAAACTCTAATTCTAATGGACATTAAAGTCCTAATAATAAAGTACATTAAAGTCTTATTTTTTTGTTTAACAACCGGTGTATTAACCCAAATTCATCAGGGCCTATTAATCCCATATATTACAAACCCATTACATTGAATAAACAGACCCAACAATAATAGCCCATTACCAAGAAACCATAAAACTAATCCAACACTAAGATAAACAAACCCTAGTCGCCGCCTACCAACCCCAGCCGCGCCGCCGCCGGTTCTCCAAGCCGCTACCGACCCCCAGCCTCGTCACCCCAAACTCGCCACGTATTGCCTCATCCCCACATCCGAAAGCCTCCACATGGCCCCATATTTCCACCTCATCTAAATTTGAATCCCTTTAAAAGGGATTCGAACCGGCAAAGGAAGAGGAAAAGATTATAGGAAAAAAAAGAAAATCACGAAAAATGAAAAAAATAGAAAAAAAAAGAACAAAATAACAAATCGAGTCAAAAAAGAAATATAAAGGTAAAAAATAATAATAAATACTTCGAATATATTTTTCTAGATCTACTAAAATAGAAAGGGAGATAGGAGAAATAGACATGAAATCTGGCCTTGGGTCGAAAAGCCGAGTTGAATGGTGTATTTGCATGTGAACAGCCACCGTCGACGCCGGCGGCGGCAAGGGGCACACGGCGGTCGGTGGCGAAACCCACGGCGGCCCTGGACCGGACGGCAGAGAGGGATAGGAAAGGGTTGAGAGAGTTTTGAGTTTTTTTTTCGAATATCATATGCTAAAATGAACTTTTAGTCAAAAATGGGGCATTTATAGGGGAACCAAAATGACGTCGTTTTGGCATCAGTCCCCAAGCCTCAAAACGACGTCGTTTTGGCTAGACAACCTGCAGACCCGACCTGGGGAGAGACCCGCGTTTTTATAAAAGGGGAAACTGCAATCTAATCCCTCCGCGCGGGAAATTTACCGAAACCGTCCCTGTAAGCTTCTTTGATTTCGCAGTTCGGCCACCAAATTCAATTTTCATCCGTTTTAAGAGGGGATAATTGCAGTCTTAACCCCTCCATTTTCGTATCCTCACAATTTCGCCTTTTATTTTTTTATTTCCTTTCATTTTAGCCCTATTTTTTCAGTTTCTTTGTAATTTTGCCATTGTTTTCTATTTTATTTTCTATATATATTATTATTATGTATGCTTTATATATTATGTACACTATTGTATTGCTGTATTATCATTATATTATTTATGCTTCATATAATATATACTATTATTTTACTTATATTATTATATAACATGTTATATTATCATATTAAATAAATTTTTTTACTAATAATATTATTATTTGTAATTATTATATTAATCTACTATATTATTATTCCTATTATTTTCATTTTATATATGTATTTTATATTATTATCCTCAATATTATTATCTATATAATATTTACGACCCAATGTATAATCGTATATTTCTTAGATGCTTTATAATCGAATTTTAAATTAAAAATGGTTTTTTGAGTTATCGTGAAAAACGTATCTCGAACGTAAGAGATGCCGCTTTCCGTTAACTTCCAGCAAAAAAATATCATTTTATGTCTAAAATATTTTTCAAATAGGTTCTTTATTTGGAATCTAATAAGAAATTATGCCCCGGGTGTTGAGGTGTAAATTTCTTTCGAACAAAATATTTTCTGAAATATTTCAACCGGATCACAATTTTTAAATTGAATTCGAATTCTTAATTTCCCTCGCTTAGACAATAAATAATCGACCAGGTACCAATTTTGGGCGTTGTGGGGGTGCTCACTCTTCCCCACACGTAACTGACTCCCGAACCTGTTTTTCTGGTTTCGCAGACCAAAACTCGTTGTTTTAATAAAATGACGCAAAAACAGCTTTTATTAAAATAGTCGGGTTTTTAGGTGATCCAACCTCACCTAATTAAAAATGATTGGTGGCGACTCCATCCAAAACCACAATATTTTTCGTAAGAGCGCGTCCAGAACCGCCGGTCGCGGGGCCGTTGTTATAGCTTGGCGACTCTGCTGGAGAGATACTATTTTTAGTGTCGAGCCACCGGTCAATTTTTTTTGTCTTAACGAGTGGAAACTATAAATTCTGTTTAATTTATTTTGTGATCCCTTCTTATTATTTTTAAAATATTTTACAAAATATTTAAAAAATTGTTTCCTTGAGTTTCCATATCATGAGCTCTGCACCCGAGCTCCATCCCTTTTTAAGTGGAAGTGAGAAGCTACTCCTTCATGAGGTACCGCCTCCGTGCATGATAGTGAATCGCTTCCGGGATATACATCCCTTTGTCTTCGTGAGATTTTCGTCTCCGTGCAGACCTCGGGAAATATATCCCCTTAAATTGTGCTTACTACCCTTAGTAGGATATTATGTAAAATTCGGGTACCATTGTTAGAACCGAACCACATATAGTGAGCCATAGAAGCCCACATTGTCTAGAGCCATACCGAAACTCTACCCATTTAGATAGTCACCCTATAAGTGCATAGTAGAAAGTGTTGGGGTTTTGTTTTCTTTAATTATGTCTTTAATTTCAGTATTTATTTATTTTGCAATAAGTATATACTATGTCTATATTTTATGCGAAACAAACATGCGGGTAGATAGCATGATGGGGTAGGATGTAATTTTCTTTCCTAAAAGCATGTCGGGTAGAAAACATATTTTAGGGATATTTAATTCAACTTTTATTTATTATTCTGATATTACTCGAGACTAACGTATTTTGTTTTGTTTTTGATTTTCTTTGCCCTTGCATTGCATTCTTCATGTTTTTTATTATTAAAAAGGTGTTGAGGCAAGTTCAACCGTTACAAAGGATCTGCTATGGAGAACGATTTCTTGATAAGGTGGAAGGAAACTAGGCGTACGAAGATGGTCAGAGGAAACTCAACACAAAAAAAGGGGACAGTCTACTGGAAGGTGAAAAGTTAGGACTGTGGGATTTCACCAATATCAGATCGACTCAGAACCAACTGTAAGAGTTAAGAGAAATATGGCACCAGAGGGATGAAGAAAGCAAGCATTTGTTCTACAACAACTACAGTGATCTACCTTATCTGCTAGACGTCAGTGTCGATAAAGTTTTGTTCCGAACCCTTGTCCAGTTTTAGAACCCCGCCTACAGTTGCTTTACTCTAGGAAATGTCGATTTGGTACCAACGATAGAAGAATACACTGCTTTGATTCGTTGCCCAAAAATTCAGGTTGATAAAGCCTACTTCAAGTCTCATAATTCTCTGGTGTTCTAGAAAAACTGCTCAAGATGACCGGAACAATGGGCCATAGCCAGGATTAAGTAAAAAGGTGAAACCAAGTGTATCTCCTGGAATTTATACGAGAGCTGATCCAAGTTCAACCCAAGCGAGAAAAACAGGTTGAAATGTTCGCCCTGGCTATCTATGGTTTGGTTATCTTTCCTAAATCATTGGGGTACATTGACGATGTTGTTATGGAACTTTTCGATCACCTCAACAAGGGAATTACCCCTGTTCCAGCAATTCTAGATAAAACTTTCAGGTCTTTCAGTGCTTGCAGAAGAAGCGGCGAGGGAAGGTTCATTGGTTGCGCTTAGCTTTTTTTGGTCTGGTTTCATAGCCACTTTTGGAAAACAGAGAAAGTTTTGTATCGAGCATGCTTTGAGAGTTACTCACCGTTAAAAGACCTGGCGTCCACACCAAGGCAAGAGAACATCTCTCATGACAAATGGATGGCTATTTTTCGAAACCTCTAGGAGAAAGACATCATCTAGAAAGCACGTTGGTTCTTTTCTGAGAGTATTATATATAAGTGCGGAGACTATGACTGGGTCCCTCTACTTGGAATCAGGGGTGGAACCGGATATGCCCTGTTTCTAGTATCTAGGCAATACAGGTCGAGGTAGTTCATCCCGGCAACAAGAGGACTGGCCACCTGCGAATTTCCATACAAAGATAAAGACTACAAGAAAATCGTTGTCATGATCACTAAAGCATGGAAGCATATTTATAGGATGGAGCCGTTCGATGAAAAACCTAGAGTTACGTCCGAGTACCGACAGTAGAGAAGTAGCAAAATCAACAACGAGTTCCTTTACCTAACCCCGAAAATAATATACCAGTGAAGGAGCACTTACAGGTCGATCCCTTAGAAATGGAGATCGCGAAGCATGATTTTGAAAAGAAGTACTTCATGATGGAAAGGCAACTATCAAGGTTAGAAGATGAAAGAAACCATCTGAAATTCGGCATGCAATCCAGGAACAAGAGATCGAGAGATTGAAGAAAGGAAAAAGCAAAGCCGAAGAAGACTTGAGTGGCTTACGAAGTGATTACAAAAAGCTCTGCGCACCAATCTCGAAAAGACATCTACAAAATGGAAGGTCAAAATCTGAGAAGAAAGTGAGAGAGTTGATCTTTGGGAAAGACGATTCAGAGATGTTCAGGCACGACAAACTGCTATAGAAGAAGATTTGTCCAGTAGTATGACCGAAAATATAAGCTTGAGAGGCTGAATTGTTGAGCTAGAAGAATCTCTACAGAGGCACTGTAACCAAGACTCTATAGTTGAATTAAAAGCAAGCAGAGAGAAGAACGAGACTCTGCAGAAACAAGTCGAGGAGTTAGAAATGGCTCTGCGAACCTGCCAGAGGCAAATTAGCAATTTTGAAGAAGTCCAAATGTGGAATAATAGCCACTGGGAGGCACAATTGCAAGAGTCTCGGGATCAAGCACAGGATAGAGACTGTGTTATGACGGAAGCTCTTGTCCAAGTACGAGAAGTAGCAGAACACTTGCAGACTCTAGCCATTCAGGCCGATGTTTTGAGCTTGCAGACTGAGTCAGAATCTAATCGAGGCAAAAAATTGGCATGGCTCTTCCAGAAGATCAAGACTCTAGGCGTTAAGGCCAAGCAGTATATGTGAAATATGCCTACCTTATGTAAAGAAACTTGTTCTAATGCAAGTTTCCTTTTGAAAGTTGTACTGAAATCAACACCTTTTTTGTAAAATATGTTGTGGTACTAATATAATATGTGTTTTGCATGTACATCATATTTTCTCATTTGCATTCGCATCATGTTGCATCATATCACATCATTTTTACTACGATTTTAATTTCTTAAAGAATTATTATCGTAGTAATTCTTTGACTTACAAAACTATAGATTCAACACCCATATTTCACCAGAAGCAAAGCTAAGAGCATGGAAGAAAGATTGGTAAAAGTTGAGAAAACATGCGAAGATATCAAGAAGGATATCGAGAACAAGCTAGAGGAAATGCAGCAAGAAATTCGCGCTCATATCTCGCAGTTGCAAGAAGATTTGTTAGCAAAGATAGCTGAGATGTTGTCAAAAAAGAATCTTGAGAAGAAGAAAAATGTTGTTATAGATCCTAGTGCGTTGACAGACAACTCGAGTAATCCTCTTAAGGCCCATCTTCCAGTAGAGGCTCTTGTGCCAAGACAACAGTTTGTTCCAGCTGAATCTTCACTGCAAGAGGGAATGACAACTCATGATGACCCTAACCAATACAGCGTTCCTGATTTTAATGAAATTGACAAACTAAAGGTGGAGCTGCCCAAACAACTCGAGGATCGATGGAAACAGATAGAAGAAAAATTTAAGGCTATAGAGAGCGCCGACCAAGTTCCTGAGGTAGATGCAAGAGAATTAAGCCTGGTTCCGAATTTGGTACTACCTCCCAAGTTTAAGATGCCTGGTTTCGAAAAATACAACGGGACCACTTGCCCCGAATCTCATATCACAATGTTCGTTAGGAGGATGATGGGACATATTAACAATGACCCGCTTTTGATTCACTGCTTTCAAGATATCCTGACGGGGTCTGCTGCAAAATGGTATAACCGCTGAGTCGTGCCAAAATTAACTCTTGGAAAGATCTAGCACAGGCATTCATTAAATAGTATAGCTATGTTATCGACATAACTCCTGATCGAGTTACATTACAGCACATGGAAAGAAACCTAACGAGAGTTTTAGGCAATATGCACAACACTGGAGAGATGTAGCAGCCCAAGTGCAGTCGCCACTATTAAAAAAAGAGACAGTGATACTTTTCATCGGTACGCTAAAGAAACCATTCCTCGGTCGTATGTTAGGAGGTGGGATGAAAGATTTCTCTAACATAATAATGAATGGAGAAATGATCGAAAATGCAATCTGAAGTGGAAAGATTGAAGATGAAGAAAACTTGACTAAACAAAACTATAAAAAGAAGGAGGGCAAAGCCAGAAATACAGGTGTCTATAATGTTGGCTATTCAAAATCGCCAACAGTTGGACAACCCAAAGCTGTGACCTCAAATACCCAAACCTCCTCGAAGCAAGACTCTAATCAGAGAGAAAAGACGGAAGATATGGAATTTAATCTTATCCTGGTAACGTACGCGGAGTTATACAAGAACTTGTCCAATGCACACATGGTGTCTCCATATTATACAAAAGAAATACAACCCTCTTACCCTAAATGGTATGACCCCAACGCTCAGTGTGATTATCATGCAAGGATCATGGGGCATTCTATTGAGAAAGGTATCGCTTTCAAAAAGCTTGTTGAGAAATTCATAAAAATGGGAGTTGTAAGGTTCGATGACTCTACGGGGAAAGGTGCAGTTGAAAACCCATTGCCCAATCATACTGAGCCTGGAGTAAATGCAATCACTGATAACGGGAATAGAAGAATCAAAACTCGTATTGAAGAGGTAAAGTCCCCATTAAAATAGGTATGGCAGAAGATGATCGAAATGAGCATGTTGCAACAAGGCTCAAGAAACAAGAAGAAAGCTTCCGAAGACCACTATCTATACCACGACAGAGGAGATCATGACATCCAGGACTGTGTGGAGTTCAAAGATCTTATCCAAAACTTGATTGATAATAAGGATTTAGAGTTTTTTGAAGAAGCAAAACTTGAAGAAGTAGACGTTTGTGCTGCAGAAGAATCCCCTACGAATAAACATAGGGACAATCTCTCGATCATGATCATCTCAGGAATGAAGAAATGCGAAGGAGCCAAAAGTACAGGAGCGAAGGTCACGATTCAAAAACTAGGTTATTTCCCATACCATGATAATAAGAAAGTCCCATGGAGATACGGTTGCGAGATAATAATTCAAGGGAATGATGTTTTCTAGGCCACTTCAAAAGAAGTGAATGATGTTGGTTCTTTCACCAGAAGCGGGAGACGATATGTCCCTAAAGAAGTAGAAGATTCTAAAGGGAAAATGTTGATGGTTGATCCCGAGAAAAAGAATGATGGTGAACCAAAATCGCCTATCAATGAGGCAGTCAAGGAAAAAGAAGTGAAAGAATTCTTGAAGTTCTTGAAACACAGTGAATACAGTGTTGTCAAGCACCTTCGTAAATTACCGGCTCGTATATCAATATTATCCTTACTGTTGAGTTTAGAATCACACCGAAATGCACTTTTAAAAGTGCTAAACGAGACTTTCGTTCCTAATGACATTTCAGTGAACAAGTTGGACAGGTTGGTAAATAACCTAAATACTGACAATTTTATCCATTTTAATGACGATGAGATACCCTCAGGTGGCATTGGGTCCACCAAGGCCCTGCACATAACTACTCGGTGCAAAGGCTATACAGTGTCGGGGTCCTAACTGACAATGGATCCGTTTTGAATGTGCTACCATTGGCCATGCTGAACAGACTCCCAGTAGACAATTCTCATATGAATACTTATAATACTATAGTTTGAGCCTTCGACGGTATTGAAAGGAAAATGATAGGAAGAATTAAAGTACAGCTGCAAGTGGGCCCAAACACTTACGATGTTGATTTTCTGGTAATTAATATCAAACCCACATACAATTGTCTGTTAGGAAGACCCTGGATCCATTCATTCAGGGCAGTACCATCATCACTACACCAGAAATTAAAGTTTATCTTTGATGGGTGGCTCGTCACTATGAATGTTGAAGAAAATATCATAACTTCCATCACTAGTGATGCCCATTACATAGAAACTGATGAGAAGGCCATAGAATGTTCGTTTCGGTCATTTGAATTTGTCAACACAACCTTCATTGCTGAAGGGAATCAGATTCCCACTCTGTAGTTTTCTAAAGCTACGAGAATGGGAATCAAACTGGCGGTGGGAAAGGGAGCCCGAGTCGGCAGAGGTTTAGGAAGATACCTGCAATGCAGGGTCAGCGCACCATTTTTGATCAATAAACAAGATCGTTTTGGCTTGGGATACAAGCCAAGCGCTAAACATAAGAAAAATGAGATTGTAAAGAAGCAAGAGATGAGGAAGGCCCGTTCGAAAGGATAGGAGGTCGACTGGGGACCTCAGGCCTTTCCCCGCTTTTCTGAAAATTTTGTATCAACAGGGTTTCACCCCAAGCAGCTTAAGAAGGATGAAGAAATTGAGCTGAGAATGATGCTAGGAACACTGGACATCAATATCGCGACTACAGAAGAAGGAGAGAGAATATATCTAAGGGGAATTTGTCCTTATACCCCTGGAACTGTTCTAAGCAACTAGACTGCTGAAGAACTCCCTGCAGTGTTTAGGAATGTTTCAAAGTAATGTTTAGAACATACTTGTTGCTCTTGCCCAAGAGCAACAAGGGTCTTTTTGTAAAGGGCCTAAGCTTACTATCTTTATGTCAATGAAATAATACTTTTGTGTCCTATCTGGAAAACATTATTTTTCTTTTCTTTTTTTTCTTCTCATTATTCCTTATATACACTTGCACCATAAATTACCCATTCTTGAAATTTATTTGTTTCGTGAACATCATTATTCGTGTTAGGTCCCATGATATCAACGTATCGAGCGACACTGAGACTGATCTGAAACCTATTTTTGAGCAAGATATGTGTCTACACGAACCTCAGGACTTTGAAGAAGATCAAGATTGTGATATGTCTCTCGATCTGCTGAGAATGGTCAAGCAAGATGAAAAGAAAATCTCACCTCACCAGAAGTTAGTGGAAACTGTGGGCTTGGGAAATAAAGATGAAAAGAAAGAGGTGAAGATTGGGACATGCATCACCGAAAAAACAAGACATGACCTGATTAAGCTACTCTTAGAGTTCAAAGATGTCTTTTCATGGTCCTATCAAGACAGGCCTGGTCTGAGCACAGGTGGTACACAAACTCCCCATAAAAGAGGACTGCAAGCCAGTCAAACAGAAGCTGCAAAGAATGAGACCCAATATACTACTGAAAATAAAAGAAGAGGTAAAGAAACAGTATGCTGTCAGGTTTCTTCAAGAGGTCAAATATTCAGAATGGGTGGCCAATATAGTCCATGTTCCGAAGAAAGAAAGTAAAGACCGAATGTGTGTTCATTATCGAGATTTGAATAAGGCCAGCCCAAAGGATAATTTTTCGTTGCCTCACATCGACACCCTGGTGGATAATACGGCAAAACACTCTTTGTTCTCCTTCATGGACGATTTTTCAAGCTACAACGAGATAAGGATGTACCCTGAGGACATGGGAAAGACAACATTCATAATGCAATGGGGAACCTTCTGTTACAAGGTGATACCTTTTGGACTTAAAAACGCAGGGGCAACATATCAACGAGCCATGGTCGCCCTGTTTCATGATATGATGCACAAAGAAATTGAGGTGTATGTCGATGAAATGATTGCTAAATCTCAAACTGAAGAAGAGCATGTCGAGGCCTTGAGAAAATTATTTTTGAGATTAAGAAAATACCAGTTGAAGCTAAACCCCGCTAAATATACTTTCGGGGTTGCATCTGGAAAGCTACTGGGTTTTATAGTTAGCAAAAGGGGCATTGAAGTTGATCCAGACAAGGTCAAAGCCATTCAAGACTTACCGCCCCCGCGCACTCAGAATAAAGTGAGAGGTTCCTTGGGGAGACTAAATTCTATAGCTCGGTTCATCTCACAATTAATCAAAAAATGTGATCCTATCTTTCGACTTCTCAAAAAGTAAAACCCAAAATAATGGAATGATGAATGCCAGGAAGCTTTTGACAAAATCAAGCGCTACCTGACTAATGGCCCAGTTTTAATGCCACCCATCCCGAATAGGCCGTTAATCCTATACTTAACTGTTTCCAAGAATTCTATGAGATGTGTAGTGGGTCAACATGATGACTCAGGAAAAAAATAGGGTGATTTATTATCTCAATAAAAAGTTTACAGAATGTGAAGTGAGATATTCGCCAATCAAAAAATTATGTTGTGCCTTGATCTGGACCACCATGAGACTAAGGCAGTACATGTCGTATCACACGACCTGATTGATTTCCAGGATGGATCCTCTTAAATACTTGATAGAGTCGACTACACTGACAGGAAGAATGGCCAGATAGAAGATTTTGTTGTCCGAATTTGACTTGGTCTACGTGAGCCAAAAAGTTGTGAAAGATAGTGCAATAGCAGACTTTCTAGCCAGTCGAGCTCTAGAGGACTATGAAACCCTAAACTTTGACTTCCCGAATGAAGACCTGATGTGCATCAAGGAAGCTACCTCAAAAAATATGTATTGGAGACTGAACTTTGATTGTGCCTCCAATGCCGTGGGCAAGGGAATTAGGGCAGTATTGGTCTCTCCAGAGGGCGATCACTACCCTTTTGCCAGTAAGCTTGATTTTGACTGCACGAACAACATAGCAGAGTATGAAGCATGCGTCATGGGTATTCATGAGGAGAATGGGGGCTCCATGCTCGTGATTTATCAACTCCGAAGAGAATGGGAGACCAGAGATTCCAAGTTGATGGATTATTGAAATCTCGTCATATACTTGATTAAGGAGTTCTATGAGATAACCTTCCACTATCTCCCACGAGAAGACAACCAAGTAGCAGACGCCTTGGCTACTCTGTCTTCATTGATTAAAATCAACAAGCAGTCTGATTTGAGGCCCATACAAATGAGTATGTACCAGTTTCCATCTTATTGCTATAACATCGAAGAAGGTGAGAAAGACGAACACCCTTGGTATCACAACATCCTACAGTACATAAAAAGTCGTGAATACCCAAAGCATGCTACTAAAAATGAAAAAAGGACACTACGAAGGCTGGCAAGCGAGTATGTCCTCGATGGAGAGATCTTGTACAAAAGAAGAAAAGATCAAGTTCTATTGCGATGTGCGGATGCTGTCGAATCTTAAAAGATCCTTAAAGAAGTCCATGAGGGTGTATGCGGGACACACGCCAATGGTTTTACTATGGCAAGGCAAATTATGAGATTCGGCTACTATTGGTCCACAATGGAAGGAGGCTGCATCAACTACACCAAGAGATGCCACAAATGTCAGATTTACGCAGATAAGATCCATGTCCCTTCATCCCCGTTACATGTCATGAATTCCCCATGGCCATTTTCTACGTGGGGCATGGATGTTATCGGGCCTATATCACCAAAGACTTCTACTGGACATAGATTTATCTTTGTGGTTATCGACTACTTCACCAAGTGGGTAGAAGCAGCCACCTATGCTAATGTGACCAAACCTGCAGTTAGTCAATTTCTCAAGAAAGAGATCATATGTCGGTATGGGATGCCCGAGAGTATCATATCTGACAATAGATTGAACTTAAACAATAAGACCATAGACGAAGTGTGCAACCAATTCAAGATACGACATCACAATTCATCACCATATCGTCCTCAGGTGAATGGAGCGATAGAGGCATCCAACAAGAACATTAAGAAAATTGTTGGAAAAATGACAGAAACTTACAGAGACTGGCATAAGAAGCTGCCATTTGCTTTGTATGCTTATCGCACATCAGTTAGAACCTCTACTAGGGCAACACCTTTTTCATTGGTTTACGGGATGGTAGCCATGCTACCCATCGAGGTCGAGATCCCTTCCTTCGTGTTTTGTCAGAATTAAAATTAGATGAAGCATAATGGATCCAAGCCAGATATGACCAACTAGCATTAATTGAAGAAAAAAGACTAAAAGCCCATCTAACATGGTCAAATGTACCAGAATAGAATGATGCAAGCTTATAACAAGAAAGTTCACCCAAGAGAATTCCAGGAAGGAGATCTAGCGCTGAAAAAGATTCTACCAATTCAGAAAGATTCTCGAGGGAAATGGATGCCGAATTGGGAAGGACCTTATATAGTGAAAAGGCATTTTCTAGAGGAGCTTTGATCTTGGCTGAAATGGATGGTGGAGATCTATCAAACCCTGTAAATTCTGATTTAGTCAAGAAGTATTTTACTTGAAACAAAAAAGTGAAAACCTGAAAGGGCACTTTAAAAAAATAATAAAGTGAAAACCCGAAAGGGCACTTTGAAAAAAAAGGGGTTCAAGATGAAAACCCACAAAGGGCATCTTGATACCAATGGAGGTTTTGAGTTAAAAACCCGAAAAGGGCGGCTTAAATTATGATTAAAAGGGGATAAGGCATTCGATGACTCGTTCCCTCAAAAATTCGGTTGCAAGGGGGATTTTGCATCTTGAGATATCGACAAAGCCCTTGAGGTCTCCTACACACATATCCGGCATAAGAAGGTTCTCGGAAAACTAATCCAGTGTGGCTCGCTCGTTCAATATCTGGGGCACCTAATTTTGTTTTTTGCTTTATTCTCTTTCAAAGTTTGCCATCTAAAATATGAACCTTACTATCAATAAAATTCTTCATTTCACCTTATGTCTTTGTTTTCACGAGTATTATACATTGACATAACGATTGGTGGGCTAATAATCTCGTGAATACGAAAAGACCTTTGTACATTGCTTTTGAAAAGTTCCTAAAAGTACAGGGACCTAAAGCAATCCTGTCTGAAAAAGGATATTTCCATGGGTAAAAGGCTCAAGGAAAAAATATCGCCTTTAATCGTACACCGAAAAGATGATTAGGAAATGTGGGGCAAAGGATATTTATAGATTTGAATGATAACTTGAACTAAACAAGACTCGGATAGCCAATGAGGTCAGTTTCAAGGTAGATACAGATGCTCGAGCCGACTCCAACATCCAAACTCTTTCTAATGGCACTTTGTATTCATACTAGAATCATTCATACATTCATTAGACATGTTTAAGATAGGATCATTTGACTCGTAGCATCTTAAATGTGTCTACAAAGCAAGTTTTACAGATTTAGTCTCTCCAACAACTAGTAGAACAGATCATCTCAACAACAAGTTTGTCTCCCTAGAGCCACAAAGGAACAAATTTTCCCAATCGTCTCATCTTCTTGGAGTTGCAGTGGAATAGACAATATGATTTATCTCCCTAAGAATGCAGAGGAATGAACCTGACAACAAATTGTCTTCCTGAATTTGCAATGGAACAAGCGTGATCACAAGTTCATCTCCCTAAGGATGTAATGGAATGAACACAACAGTAAATCTGTCTCCCTAAGCTTGCAGCGGAACAGATAAAGCCACATCAACCTCATCTCCCTGACCAAGCAGAGGAATGAGCATGGTTTCAAATTTATCTCCCTCAGCATGCAGTGGAATGAATACACCAGCAAGTTTATCTCCATGAGGATGCAGCGGAATGGACACCCATTCGTCTTCCAGAGTTTGCAGTGGAACGAGAAAAGCCTTGATACACTTATCTCCCTAAAATTGCAGCGGAATGGATGTAGTGACAAGTTCATCTCCCTGAGCATGTAGTGGAATGAACACAATATCAAGATTATCTCCCTGAAATTGTAGCAGAATAAACACAACAATCGATCATGTCTCTTTGAAAGCGCAATAGAACGGATCACCTGGTTTGCCGTAACAGAACCGCTTTGGCTTACGATACAAGCCAAATACAAAAGAGAATATTGAAGACATGAGACACCGTACGGAGCTTAGCCAAGCCAGGCCGAATAAAATGGGTTCTTTTATCTTTGCTTCATTTTCGTTATACAACAATGAGCAAAGAAGGGCAGCTGTATTAACCCAAATTCATTCAGGCTTATTAAGCCCATATATTACAAACCCATTACATTGAATAAACAGACCCAACAATAGTAGCCCATTACCAAAAAACCCTAAAACTAAGCCAACCAACCCCAGTCGCGCCGCCGCTGGTTCTCCAAGCCACTACCGACCCCCAACCTCGTCACCACTCTCCCAGCCTCGTCACCCTAAACTCGCCACGTGTTGCCTTGTCACCACATCCGAAAGCCTCCACATATCCCCCATCTTTCCACCTTATCTAAATTCGAATCCCTTTAAAAGGGATTCGAACCGGCAAAAGAAGAGAAGGAGATTAAAGGAGAAAAAAAGAAAATCACAAAAAGAGAAAAAATCAATAAAAAACAAAAGAACATATCGAGTCAAAAAAGAAATATAAAGGTAAAATAATAATAAATACTTCAAATATATTTTTCTATATCTACTAAAATATAGAGGGAGTTAGAAGAAATAGACCTGAAATCTGACCTTAGGTTGAAAAGCTTAGTTGAATGGTGTATTTTCATGTGAACCGGCCACTGTGGACGGCGGCGGCGGCCGGAGGCACACGGCGGCCGGAGGCACACGGCGGCCGGTGGTAGAACCCTCGGCGGCCTTGGACCATACAGTAGAGAGGGATGAGAGAGGGTTAGAGAGTTTTGTGTTTTTTTGGAATATCAGATGCTAAAATGAACTTTTGGTCAAAAAAAGGGCATTTATAGGGGACCAAAACGACGTCGTTTTGGCATTAGTCCCCAAGCCTCAAAAC
Source organism: Hibiscus mutabilis (assembly GCA_019671005.1). NCBI lineage: Eukaryota > Viridiplantae > Streptophyta > Magnoliopsida > Malvales > Malvaceae > Hibiscus > Hibiscus mutabilis. The sequence continues at coordinate 14,547,715 of CM033749.1, read as the reverse complement.
GACGTCGTTTTGGCTAGGCAACCCGCATACCAGACCTGACCCGGGGAGAGACCCGCGTTTTTTATAAAAGGGGAAATTGCAATCTAGTCCCTCCGCATGGGAAATTTATCGAAACGGTCCCTGTAAGCTTCTTTGATTTCGCAGTTCGGTCACCAGGTTCAATTTTCATCTGTTTCAAGAGGGGATAATTGCAGTCGTAACCCCTCCATTTTCGTATCCTCACAATTTTGCCTTTTATTTTTTTATTTCCTTTTTTTAGCCCTCTTTTTTCAGTTTCTTTATAATTTTGCCACTATTTTCTATTTTATTTTCTATATATATTATTATTATGTATGCTTTATATATTATTTATACTATTATATTGTTGTATTATTTTTATATTATTTATGCTTCATATAATATATATTATTATTTTACTTATATTATTATATAACATGTTATATTATCATATTAAATAATTTTTTTACTAATAATATTATTATTAGTAATTATTATATTAATCTACTATATTATTATTCCTATTATTTTCATTTTACATATGTATTTTATATTAGTATCCTCAATATTATTATCTATATAATTTTTATGACCCAATGTATAATCGTAAATTTCTTAGATGCTTTATAATCGAATTTTAAATTAAAAATGGTTTTTGAGTTATCGAGAAAAACGTATCTCGAGCGTAAGAGATGCCGCTTTTCGTTAACCTCCAGTAAAAAATATCATTTTATGTCTAAAATATTTTTTAAATAGGTTCCTTTATTTAGAACCTAATATGAAATTATGCCTCGGGTGTTGAGGTGTAAATTTCTTTCGAACAAAATATTTTCTGAAATATTTCAACGGGATCACAATTTTTAAATTGAATTCAAATTCTTAATTTCCCTCGCTTAGACAATAAATAATCGACCAGGTACCAATTTTGGGCGTTGTGGGGGTGCTCACCCTTCCCCACACGTAACTGGCTCCTGAACCTGTTTTTCTGGTTTCGCAGACCAAAACTCGTTGTTTTAATAAAATGACGCAAAAATAGATTTTATTAAAATAATCGGGTTTCAGGTGATCCAATCTCACCTAATTAAAAAAGATTTGTGGCGACTCCATCCAAAACCACAATATTTTTCATACGAGCGCGTCCAGAACTGTCGGTCGCTAGGCCGTTGTTACAATCGGTATTCAACTCAGAGACGGATCCTTATACAAACCTACGGGGGCCTCCCCGATTTATCAAATTGACATTAGCCTTTTAAAATTTTTATTTTGGCTCCCTCAAAAAAATTAAAATTTTTATTATATTTCAAAAAAAAATTTAATTTTTCAATTAAATTTTCTCTTAAAATTTTTAAAAGTTCTCGTTAAGTGTCATTTTCTTGAAAATTTTAGTTAAATCCTTTAATTTTATGAAATTTTATATTTAACCCTTCAAAAATTTTAAAGGTTTTAACATAAGCTTCTAGACTTGTAAAAAATTTAAATAGGCCCCCTCAAATTAGTTTGTCAAGATTCGCCCTTGATCCTACCCAATCAGGGAAGAACACGGGATTTTAGGCTAGGGAGGCAAACTAATAAAATTTTAGGGGGCGAGCTTATAAAATTTTAGGCGGAGCAAAAAATAGATTTTCAATAGAAATACATAGAAAAAATCTAAAAAATCTAAATCATATACGAATTTCAAATTTCTAAGGGGCGACCACCCCTCTAGCTTCCCCTCAGTCCATTCCTGAATCCGGTGGCTAACTAATTGGAATAGAGTACTGCAGAAGCCTGTTATAGGGTGACCCTCCCAACCCAATGTACTCTATTTACAATGTCAGTATTCGAACCCTGACTTAAGGGTTATAGCTTACTAAGATCGTTGGCTCAATTACAAGTAAACATGGGATGTTGTTAGATTTTTTTTTTTTTTTTGGTAATTGTATTTTGCGCTTTGAGTAGTTAGTGAACTGTTTTATGCTGTTTGGCGCTTGCTCAAAGGCGTTCATTTGAGCGTCTAGGGGGTGTCCGGTGTAAGTTTTAATGTTTTGTCATTCTCTTTTAGGAACGTTGTTTCCTGTTAATAATAAATTTTTAGTTTCGCTGAGTAAAAAAAATTTACTAAGATAAAAAACAATTCGTAAAAAAATAATGAAGGAAAAGAGTACACATATTTTTAGTACGTATAACATGTTGTCTCATTAAAAAATTTAACAGGAAAACTCAAGGGACAAAACTTTAGTTAAGGTAAAAAGAGTACAACGCATATTTACCCATATCATGAAAATATCGCATAAGATCTTTGAATATTTATAATTCAATTTTAAATACAAACTTCAAATATTGAAGCAGACAATGAATGCACTACGAATCTTCTAAATTATCACTTGAACAAATTTGTTGAATAGTTATATTACTATTCTTCTGAAGATCATAAGATAAAAAACTTTAGGAAAATATGTTTCGTTTTTTCTCCTTAGATGTTGGGTCAATAGTTTTAGTCAAACGCATTTTCAGCTTGTCTCATGCATAGCAATTATTTTTTACAAAATTTGAAGAGACATTAAATTTGAAGATATAAAGATAATGATCTTGTGACACTTAGTACTTTTGGAACAACTAAGATCTAATATTTGTGGATCTAATAAAATCTACCATAGTTGTAACTGCCACTATTCACTTCTGAAATCTCCAAAGTTGCTCTTCCTCGACATGGCCATGCACCCTATTAGGTTATTTATCAATCATGCAAACATATGTATCTATCCGGTAGTCTCTCCTCGATTCTCATAGATTTCCATTTTGAGGTTCCATTAATAGCGCCATTGCTCACTTTGGAAATGAACTTTTCTCCAACTTTGGTTTATTGACTTATTTGCCAGCTTCATTGAAAGTCGACTACCCAACACCATAGGGCAGAGCATCAGGCGGGTACAAGGGGGCAAGACCCATCCTAATTTTGTGGTCTAATCATATTTTAAGTCCCTGGAAGTTTTGAAATTATTAAAAGTAAGTCACGAGTCGAGTCGAGCTCGAATATTGTTAAGCTCAACTCAAACTCGAAATGCTCAAGGCTAAGCTTGAATCAAGCTCGAAAGCTCGTGAGTTTAAAATTATCAAGCTCAAACTCAAGCTCGATTGAAGCTCGAGCTTAACTTGAAAGCTCGTGAGCTCAAAGCTATCAAACTCGAATCAAACTCAAAAACAAAATTTGGAGCTGGAGCTAAAACTAAACCCTAATTTTCTAACATTTATTCCCTAAAAGCCTATAATCCATTGTTAACCTAATATAACCATAAATCTCAAACAATACTCTAAACTCAGAATTAACCCCAAAACCCCATAATTAAATCCTAGTTAACCAATGTAATATAATATATTTCTAGTAGCTCACGAGCTTTTCGAGTCGGGTATTGATTAGCTCGTCTCGGCTTGTTAAGAATTCGAGTCGAGTCCAATCAAGTCGAGCTTTGACCGAGTCGAACTCGAGTAGCTCGCGATCTACTCATCTCATTTGCAGCCCTAATGGTCTCTCCCAAAATTTTCTAGTTTAATTATTTTTTAAGATCCTACAGTTTTAAAGTTAATGACGTTAAGTCTTGTCCTTAGTTTTATGGTTTAATTACTTTTAGGATATGAAATTAGTAAAATTAAGCCTCAATCATCTATTTTCTATGGTTATCTTTTATAACCTTGTTAGTTTTAAAGATAAACAACTTGATCTCTCCCATAATTTCATCCTAGTTCCGCCCCTGCAGCGCCACGAAACCATTTAATCTCGACAAAGCCCTCTGGGCATCAATCATCCTCTCATATCTAACGGAACCAAAACGCCTTTCACTCCTACTCAACTTATCTAAGATGAAAGCATCCACGACGTCTCCATGATATTGAAAGATCGTCCATACACCATACTGCCAAAGGCCCTTCCGTTGCATCTTTGTCGATAGATTCTGGATGAACGAAGTGATCGGAGACTTCCACATCCCTAAAAACGACATAGTTATCCGACCATTACAAAGAAAAAGGCCTTTGAATGTTACATGGATCTTGAGTATGGACAATTAACTGTTGAGAACAACTTGAGCAGGGATTTCACAATCGGTTCTACAACATGCATTAAATTGACCTTTGTTTTTGGCAGACCATGACCTTTCTTCGGCATTACATGTTTTAGCTCTAATATTGATTAACAAGTTGGTTTAACGTGTATAATTAGATCTCTCCGGAGAGATCTTTCAATTGTTTTAATATTATGATGTTTATGGTACATTAAGCAATTAATTAGGTAGTTTGAATTTCAATTAATGTACAATTTAATGTGTAGCACCTATTTCCTAAGGGGAAAGAGAGTGTTTTTGCTACGGTATTCCTCCAAATAAGGAAAGTTTGAACTTAAATCTCATTTCAGAATATTTTGATCGCAAAGAATTTATTTCACCCATTAATAATGATGATGATGATGATGATGATGATGATGATGATGATGATGATGATGATGATGATAATAATAATAATAATAATAAGGGTAAAATAGCATTCAATCTAATCTGGTCGAGTCAAAAATTTTGAGTTAGTCGAGTTTATGAGTCCTATTATACGATTAAAATTTTATTTGAAAATTTTTCGATTCGAATCGAATCGAATTTTCGAGTATCTGTACAAATTTAATTGTAATTATTTATAATGTTATAATACAGATTAATTCCAATTTAAATGCTTTCTAAAACTTTTAAGTACGAGTTGAGTTATTCGAATTTCCATTTTATAACTCAAACTTTATTTTAAAAAAATATTCGATTCACGTTTATGAAATCACTAATAGAGTCAAAACAAGTCAGATTTTTTTGTGTCGAGTTAAGTTGAATAATTCAATTTTTTAGAGTCGAGTTGAGTTTTGCCCACCCCTAACCACAATTCAATTATATAGGTGGTAATATAGTCATTCGCATCATATGTGGTTCGAAATTAATTTGCGTCTATGGAAAGTTCTGTTGAGTCGGGTATCGGGTCATGTCAATATTAGATCGGTTGATTTTTGAGTTAGATCCATATTTGATCAACCAACTTTCACGTTGGGTCAATATCAAGTCAGTTGATTTTTAGGTCAGGTCAATATCGTTTGTCAATTTCGGGTCGGGTTAATATCGATTGATCGTTTTTGGGTCAGGTCAATATCATATTAGTTAGTTTTCGATTTGGGTCAACCTTTGAATCTTCAGGTAAATTTGGGTTGAGTTGGGAATGAGTCCAATCTATATATATAATTATCAATATATTCTTGTAAAAACTGTGTCCTTTTTGTTTGTCAATCTTATCATTTAAGCTTAATTTTAACTCTCAATTGTTCAATGTTTCAAACTCGATGCGTCTTTTTAAGCTTTATTAAGAAACTCAATGTAACTTAGTTTTCTAGGTAAGGGTGGTCTTTATTAATTTTTTGACTTGGTTTGTAGCTACATCTTACTTTTGAACGATAACTCTTTATTTGAGACTTGTGTTTCATGTTAATTTGTGTTTGTAAAACAATAATTTTTCTTTTTCTTTTAAAGTAAACACTCCTGATAGAAACACTAAAATAATAAGGCCTAAAACTACATGCAACAATTACACGCATGGGCAAATATAGATATATGAAAAATAAATGAATGATATTAATATTACGTAAATTTATACGAGTACGAAAAATCAAAATTTGTCTCGATATCTACGGCATTTAGAGAAGATGACACCCGGAGACCTGGATGACACTCCCAATAGAAATACCATAACAATAAGGCTAAATAATATATACGATATTTATATATAAAAATATAAGGGTATGGTGATAAAATATAAATGAATGGAAATACTATATAATATACAATATATATTAATCTATATATACATATAAATATTATACATATTATAAATATATGCTATATAAATAATACTATATACATATCTTATATATAATATACATATAGCATTATATAATATAAATATTATAAATACATTATACATATTACATAAATATATATACATATACATTATAAATATCATAATATACGGTATATACATTATACATACATATATACATATTATATGTTAAATATATAATTAATAAACATATATAAGAATATATAAAAAAAAACATATCAAATATAATGAAAATATATAAATAAAAGGCTGAAACAAAGGAAAAAAGGTGCAAAAAGTGAAATAAAATAAAATTCATGGCCGAAATTAAAGGATTTTAAAAAGTCAGGGACTAAATGCATAATTATACCCTCGAATTAGGATTAAATTAAAAGCTGCCAAGAGTTTGAGGGACCAAAAGTACAAATATCCCAATTAATATTAAATCTGACTTTGGGACTGAATTGTAAAGCATTTAAAACTAACAAGGACTGAGGAAGGAATTTTACCATGCGGAAGACCCTTTCTGTAATTATTTTTAGGGCGGAGGGACCAATAATGTGATTTACCCTTTTTAAATCGGATTAAATTAAGATTGGTGACTAAATTGCAAACCGATTTAAACTTACAGGGACCTTTGGAAGAAATAACCTATGCAGAAGGACTAAAAAACAATTTACCCATTTTTTAAAATGCACGGACCTTTCTCGGGTCAGGTCATGAATAGGATATGGCCCAAAACGACGTCGTTTTGGGCCATAATTCAGACGCCCAAAATGGTGTCATTTGGTAGCCCTATATAATTGTTTTTATCCCCTAAAAAACCAGTTTACTCAGTTGATAAAAAAATAAACCCCAAAATACTCCCAACTCGATCTTGGTCGGTCCTAGCAACGGCTGGTCGTCTGCCGCGCTCCGCCGCGACCGGCGGTCAGAGATACCCAAAAATGCCCAAAAAGTACGTTCTTATCTCCTAAGCCTATATTTGTAGTTAGTTTTTTTTAAATCCTTCCCTATATTTGTAGATCTAAATTAATCAAATGTTTTTTATATATTTTTTTAAAAACAAAAATGGTTTTATCTTTCTTTTTGCTCGATCGGATCTGAACTGAATATGACTAAAAAACTTGCCCGTTTTGAACTATTTTTTGTTTTTTATTTTTTATCCGTTCGTATTACATTGGGTTTTTTGGGTTAAAATACCCTAAAAAAAAGCAAAATCAAATTGCTTAATTTACAGATTAATAATGACACATTTTCTTGCTTTTACAAGTTCTAACGACGGCTTGGGCGTTGGAGCAGGCAAGTGGGCGGTCAGAGCATGGCAGTGATGTGCGTGCATCACACAGCCAAAGAACGGGTGGCGCGAGCGATGCACGTGCGGGAAGATGAATGGTGAGTATTTTTAGGGTTAGGACTATATTTTTTTATTTGGTTTAGGGTTGTGATAAATGGGTATTGAGTTTTGTAATTGGGCTTGGGTATTTGGGTTGGGTGATAAAATATTAAGTTTCGGTTATGTAAATGGGTCTTGGGCCCGGACAGAATGGATTACAACACCTAATATTTAAAATTTTAATTTGATTCTTTTAGTCCTTTAGTTAAATAAAAAAGTATACTTTTGACCGTTTAAAAATTAATTATTTAATTTAAGAGTAATTCTTTTATACATATATTTTGTAAAAAAATTATATTAGTTTGTATATTTATTTTTTAAAAATTAAAATCTAAAATCTATAATTCTAAACTCTAAACTCTACAAACTAACCCTCCTAGATTATAATCTCTAAATTAAATCCCTAAACTCTAAAATAAAAAGAATTGTATAATCTAAAGACTACATCAAATTATGTGTATTGAATAATTATTTTAAAATATCTTTTAGTTTTGATCCTTCCAAAATTTTATAATTTTATATCTACCCTTATTATGCTAAACTTCTGATTTCATCCCTGATTAACAAATAACTCGAGGGTATTTTATCAATATTACCTCTACAAAAATACATATAATAACAATAATGCAAGTGTCTGGACATATGGATTTTGGAAATTTTCGAATTTTCCAACCTAACAGTACATTTTACTGTACTGACTTCAGATATTTTCTAATTTATTTATTAGTACACAGATAGTAAAAGTCAACACAAGTTTTATTAAACAAATTCCAAATTTATATTATATACTACTATATATTATATAACAACAAAAGGCGCACTGGCCTTTTCTGTTAAAAAAAAAGGCGCACTATAACACTCACTCGCCACTCACTCAATTTGAGAACATAGGACAGTGATATGACCCCAAAAGTACTACTTATCATTTTTTTTTATGACTTAAGTATTAAATAAGTGTTTAAATTATATTTTTTTTAATTAGGTACTCAAAATATCTTTCTAATTGAATAGGTATCTAACATTTTTTTATTTTTTTATTTAGGTACCTTACCGTTAATAATCGTTAAAATTTTTTGTTAGCCAATAAAAACATGACACGCGACATGTTTTATTTTCAAAAATATTCTAAAATTCTCAAAAATCCTTAAAATAGTCCTCAAATCCTTAAAATTTTAAATCTCAAATCTCGATTCCAGTCGTTGCCTCCGTCAATCACTGACGGCGTGCCCACCACTCCCGTCATCGGACCTCACAATCATTCCCCCATTCTCCCGTCGTCGATAGTCGACGGACAGCGTGCCTATCGTCGAATTAAAGTTGATCTCGCAAAAAAAATGATCGACGATAAATGGCGGCCGATCGACCGACTAACGACGTTCGAGTATTGAGGCAAGAAAAAAAGCATTACTCTGTCGCCGACAACATGATGAACGACGATGATAGTGGCAGTATTTAGGGATCTAGGGATTTTAGGATTATTTTGTGAACTTTGGTAAATATAGGAATTATTTTTAAAGTAAGTTAACGACGGGGTGCCTAAACAGGTAACTTTAAAAACGTTAGGCACCTACTTGACCAAAAAAAAACTTTAGGAACCCTATCTAAAAAAATAATATAGTTTGGGCACTTATTTGACACTTAAGTCTTCTTCTATAAAACTAATTTCTTTCCATTATAAATATATTTAATAAATAAAATATCAACTTAAATTATATAAAAAATTTAACTATTATCATTATTATATATTATCTTTTCATACTTTTACATAATATTTAAATAAAATTATTAAATGACTTTTTGTGAATAAACACGACTATTTGATTTGTAATCTATACACGTATTACGTAAAAAAATATAACACAAGTCGATATATTTAATCTTAATAAAATAAAATTTAAATTCTAGCTCTAAATTTAAACTTTAAATTTTACCCATAAATTTTAAATCTTACAAATTATACCCTTAAACTCCATATTAAATCTTTCTTCTCTAAAACATAAAGGAATGTGTGTATTGGATAATTTTCCAAACTTCATTATTTCACTTATGATCATTTGACGAATTAATTCTTTTATAAATATTCTTTTACATAAAATTATTTTGTACTAATTACACAAACTAAAAAGAAAAGGATCATCAAATATGATTATTATTTAAAGCATCATCAAATTGTAATTTGGCTCATATAAAAAATTAACATTTAAATTAAAAATACAAGAGCTTATTAAATAAGATTGAACTAAAGAAAGATGGACCGTGTTAAAAAACCTAAAGAAAGATGGACAAGTGCCGTCAAATATTTGGTCTAATAATAATTTAGGTTCCTATAAGTTTAAATATCAGACAAATTAGGCTTTCTTTCCTGAATTATTAGTTTAAATACTTAATAAATTATTATATTTTTTAAAATAAATATTTTAAACCGTCTCAATATTTAATTTTGACTTTGTCCATGTATTTCTTTCTACATATATAATTTTATTTTGCTGCTATGAATTTTATGAATATATATTGATTAATTAATAACGTTTGGCACTAGATCTATTAAGATCATTCACAATCATCGAATAATAATTTTATTCACACCCAACAATTGATTGATCTAGCGAAATAAAATTTTAATTTTTTTAAATAAAATTAAACATTTAAGTTTTGACATTATAATTAAAAAAATTTAAGTTAAAATTATTTTTCTATGTAAAATATCTGTAAAATGTAATTTAAATTAATCTGTCGATAAAATATAATAAAAATTATGAAGTGTTCATCTTGTGTAGGTAGAGAGAGCGGGGGGGGGGGGGGATAGGTCCGAGGGGCATCAAGTCATCAACGTGGGAGACGCACACCCTTGATGATCCCTATGGGCGGCAGCGATGCCACGACTATACTCTATGACTCTCATTCCAACTCAAACGTGGCGCCATGTGTCACCACAAATACATTCCCCCCAATCACGTGCGCCTTCACAACCCTCCGCCCCTTGTCCCTCTCTATATATTTTCACAACTGTCACCTTTTTACAACCCGATAATCCAAAATAACAACACTTGCCTATAAAAAGAAAAAAAAAAAACAAGTCCCAACATTGTCGTTACTTCAGCTGCTACCCTCCAACAAGTCAACCTGCTCGTGTGGTTCCTTTCGCTCGCTCCTCATTTTAAGCCAGCGATCGACAAAATTGGTCGACATTCTTTGGCCCCTGATTATTACACTGTCCGGACATGGGGAGGGCGCCTTGCTGTGAAAAGGCAGGGTTGAAGAAAGGGAGGTGGACGGCGGAAGAGGATGAGCTGCTGTCCAAGTATATCCAAGCTAACGGCGAAGGCTCTTGGAGATCATTGCCCAAGAATGCAGGTAGCTTCGTTTTTTCTTTATTTCTGGGTTTTTCATGTATTTGCTTACCTTTCTTTTTCTGATACTGTGAACGGATTTGGCATTTTGAAGGGTTGCTGAGGTGCGGAAAGAGTTGCAGACTACGGTGGATTAACTACTTGAGAGCCGACTTGAAAAGGGGAAACTTTACTGCCCAGGAGGAAGAACTCATCATTAATTTGCATGCTACTTTGCGAAATAGGTTAGTCCGCGCCATTGTTTTCTTCTTTTTTTTTCCTTCTAATCTTTCTATAATTATATTCTATTTTACTTCTATGTCTAGACTTATGATTGTTATTTTCAATTATGTTATCATAATATTCATATTTAAATTCTCTTCTAGAATGGGATATATGGTAATTTCTTTTTCTTTTTGAACTGAAATAGTAGTGTTTTTTCTTCTAGTTTATGTGGAGGAAAAAAAGGGTTGTTCTAGCTCTCGTTTGTTAACTTGTCGACTTTTCGTGAACTTTTGGTTCGTTCAGCTCTTTTTCACCGTATCCGCCATCTCTTTCAGTCTATAAATAACAGCACAGCTTTAGCCTTTATGCTCTACGTAATTAATGTATATTTATAAGGTTGGAATAGGACTTAACTACACACAAAAGTTCTGTAAAAGTTCCTATAATGCGGATTGTATTTTAATACAGCAGGCGAGATGAGCGATCATACAGACTCCTCCTAAGAAAAGAGAGACCTTAAATAAGTTAAGTTAAATATTTATAAAAAAAATAAAAAATTTTGATTTAAAAAGTTGCAAGAAAAAATAATTTTTTTTTTTAAAGAGAGCCTATAATATATATTTTACTAAAATAAATATATATTTTTAAAAAAAATTATGTATGTTTGAGATTATGAATTACAGAGTCTCGTGTTAGTAAATTGCACCGAGGCCTGTGAATTTTTAAATCGTTCATGTTTTAACAAAATAACCTCTCCAAAAATTATTTCAGAAAATATCCCATTTCAAATGTAGTATAAAAATGCTTTTGACGCGCTTTTAAAAAGTGATCTTGACTGGACGCAAGATTTCCGTATATATTTATATGTATAAAACAAAAACATAATATTAAAAGCAATTGCGTCTAGTCAGTAATATTTTCTAAAAATGCGCAGACGTGAGCACTTTTATTGTACGTGACTGAAAATAATTTTATATTTTAAAATAATTTTTGGAGGGGTTATTTTTTAAAAAAAATTAAAAAAAGAAATATTTGGTAATTTTGACTATTTCATTATAGATTTATCAATATTGTTATTGTAATTTACTAGAGAATATTAAAATGGGCTTAAATGTGCATTATTTTCAAGTCGATTTATGGATTATGGATCATAAAGAGTATGGGAATATTGTATGAATTTAAGTCATATTAAATACAATAATTTAAATTTAAAATATTATAATAAGTGTCGAAAATATGTCACATCACTTAAAAATATTGCATCATATTTTAAAATAATATCCTACAATTTAATAACGTATGTATTATATAACTTGATATTTTTCTTAAAGTTATTATAAAAGAATATTATATTTTATTCGTTTTCTTAACATACAAGAACATACAATTTAGCCGCAACTACAGTATCAAAGCCGTGTAACCATGATTAAACATTTTAGCTGCACAAATTAATTAAGGGATTTATAACTTGTCAGTCAGCCCATTTCCAAGCAATTTGTCTTTTCGATCGACGTACACCTTCTGTCATGTGAAACTTAATGCTCTTCCCTTTTTCTCCCGCGTGTTTTCCCCGCAGGTGGTCTTTAATCGCCAGTCACCTACCGGGAAGAACAGACAACGAGATAAAAAACTACTGGAACTCTCATCTGAGTAGAAAAATCCATAGCTTCCGACGGCCGTTTACGCACACCATCCCCGTCGTCATGGACGTTAACAAGGCCGTCATCGCCAAGCGTAAAGGAGGAAGAAACAGTACAAAGAATACCAAAAACGATGCCGGGAGTTCTTCAAACAAAGCTATAGGAAACCCTTGTGCCAACGAAACGGTGTCGTTTGATTCCACTCCAGTATCAGAAAAAGAAACCTTGTCCGGTACTGCCATGGAAGATAAGGAGAGAGAGAAAGCAAAGGTGTGCCCTAGTGGTGGTATATTAGCGCCACTTGAGAGTATTGGAAGCAACGGGATGCCGTGGTTTGACGATATAATGGACAGTGAATTGTTGCTACAGCCACATGGAGATTTGGCTTTTAGAGAAATAGCAGCTAATAATAATAATGAGGAAAGAGTGAGTGGCGGAGACAGTAATAGTGGGGACTTGAACTCATGCTGCTCGATCACATCGTGCTTTTTCGACGAGTGGGAGTGGGAACGTGTTGTTCATGGGAACGAGGCTTGGGAAAAGGAGTTCATGGGTTCTTGGCTATGGGAATCGAACGAAAATAATGCGAAAGGAGAAACACAGATTTTGGACGATAAGAATAATGATTTTCAGAATCATGATGGGCTTTTCTCCTAATGCTTTCTTCTCCTGTGCTGTAGCTGTCCCCTTTTGTTCTGCTTTATGGGTTGTGTTCCATTTATTCATCCACTCCGATGTCAATATTTATCTAGCTAGATAGTGTGGACAAGTTTGTTGTTTTTTCTTTTTATTTCACCCATAGTGTAAGGTTTTGTTTTGTTTCCTGGATTCTGATGCTCGGTCTTGTTTCTTTCATAGGAGCATAATGGTTCTTTCTTTCTTGTATGACCATGATCCAAAATTTTAGGGTGAGGCGAGTATAGGGTGATATTAGAATAAGTGTTACATAAATTTTTATTATTTTTATAAAAAATTGTGTAAAATTGATATAAACAAATTTTTACAAATTTAATAAAAATTTATATAAACCCCTAAATCTGCACCGTAAAATTTCCCATGATAAGTTGTCTGGAAGCACTTGTTATAGCCAATTTTATGGGACGGAGTGGGCCCTGTCTGCTCGATTGAGAGGTAATTGTCCTAGTTCGGTTTCCCCCGTGTCAGTCACTACTCATGTCACGACATGAAATCCTGATCGATTAAAGTGCTGGTATACATGTGATTTCGAACAAATATATATTTGTTGTGCTTGTATTAGTTCAGCGTTCTCGTTGCTTCGAGTAAAAACTCAATTGTTAGTATATTTTTTTAAAAAAAATCCTTTGAACTTTTGAAAAAGTTCAATTAAGTTCATAATATTTTTTGCACCCAATTAAATTATTGAATCAAAAAATTTAATTAAGTTATTAAACTAAAAAATTAAATTAATTAAGTTCTTTGACTAATTTTGACCATAAAATTTGTATAATTTTTTTGGATATGTTGATGTAGTGCGTCTTGTCACAGTATTTTTACGATACTTTCATTTTTTTAATTTTATTGAAAAAATTCTTTAAAAATTCTAAAGAACTTATAAAATTTATAAAAAAAATATTGAAAAGAAAAACTGTAAATGTAACATGATAGAACGATAATGTATCAGGTGTCAGTAATATCTAAAAATGCTGTCAAGATTTAATGAAATTGATTAAAGAGCTTAATTGATTTAATTTCTTAGTTTAAAGGGCAAAAAAAATTAAGAGCTTAATTAATTATTTTTTAAAAATTTAAAGACTTTTTACATGCTTAAGCCAAAAAGATATTAAGCATATTCATATTACACATAAAATTGGAGGCAGGAATGGAATCGAATGTGATATTAGGGGTTAAATTGTCTCAAAGTTATAGGAATTTAGAAAATAACGTCTATTTATTTTTTTTCAATTATCTCTTTATTCTACTAAAAAATTTTATTTGTGCTGACTTGAAGGAAGTTTTTATCTCAAAATTCGAGTCAGATTTAAATGGATGCTTTCAATTTCTGGTCGGGTCCAACCCTAATTATAACATGTATTTGACACGTTTTATAACAAGTAAATAACAAAAAATAAGCCATATTAAAATCTGAAATGGAGAGAAATAACGAAACTGATGATGACAAATCGAATTAAATTCATTTTTCATTAAGAGCTCTCCGATTCCTACCACCGTAATGTTTCAATCAATGATCATCTGGGCAACATGTGTTCATCACTCTCCCTACGTAGCAGGCGTAAGAGCAGCACATTACTTGACCACCAAACCAACGATCCCTGATTCCACGACCTCGAACCAGAGACATGCATCCCTGTTCCTTGTACCCATTCCCATTTCCCAGTCCTCTCATGTTAACCACAAATTTTCTTACATCGAAAGGATCGAGTTTGATGTAGATAAAATCAAATTTCATATGCAGCAGGGCTGTTAAAGTTTAGGAAAAAAACTTTGATACACAGGCCGTGTAAACACATGCCTTTTATTTTTAGGGGTTAGTGTTTTAATTTAGGGGTTTAGGTTGTATGGTTTAGAATTTAAGGTTAGTGTTTAGAATTTAGTGTATATGATTGGTTTAGATTTTGTTTTTTAAAATTAGAGTTAGAAATTTAAGATTTAAATTTTTATAGTGTAAATATACAAACTTGTGTAAAATTAGTTTTACAGAGACTGTGTAATAAAGTTTTACCCTAAAGTTTAATAATCAAAATAAAATGATATAAATTTAAGTTCGAATCAGTTCAAATCGGTAATGAATTTGGACTGGACCACCTAGGGTGTGGGTGATGCTAACCGGGTGGAGCCCAACTGGGCCAATGCAGTGTTAATGTGGTTTACTTTTGAACGATCATGTCCAGACTGGACTGCGACCGTGTGCCTCAAACCAATTAAAGAATGAGATCAATTGACATCCTTCAAAAATAAGGTCCCCAGAAAGTACCGCAATGGTCCGGAAAGTAACGAATTTGTTTTATGCATTTGAATGTCGACATAGGTTTCATAATTTTTAGGGTTTTTTTATTAGAAAATGTGGATTAAGAATACATTTTGAATTTGAATAAAAATGTAATCACCTTTGAGGTTAGGTAAGATTAGAAACCTATAAAAATCATTTTTTCAAAAAGAATTTTTGTTGAAAAAATAATTTTATCAATGTGTGTTTTGAACCAGAGAAAATATACAAAAATAGGTTCGAGAGTCGATTATGTATAGAGAATGATGAGCAAATAACACCCCACAATGCCAAAGAAATTGGTACCTTGTCGATGTTAGAATATATACTGCAAAACAGGGCGTTAGCACTCACTGGGAACTAAATAACAACCGAAATGAAACTTAAACCATGTCGTGGTAAACACCACTGCCTTAGAAACAGATTCGCCACAACTGATGTAGTTGCTGCTACAGGCGGATTGTTCCCCGAAGTTAACACGGACTCTTTGAAGCATGTACACCCAAACTTCAAAGTGGAAATGGTGCTATTGTTCTTCTTGATCGGAAAGCTCAGAAAATATTGGAAGTAGATAGTGTTTTTAAGAAAACGTTGTAGTTCAGTGTGTGGAAAAAAGAGCTGAGAGAAGCTCATATTTATAGTTGAAAATTAGGGTTTAAACCGTAAACTCGCGTTCAAGATAAGACATAATTAAACCCTGTAATTATGTCATTTAAAACACGTTTTAAAAATGCTGTGAAACAGCTGTAACATCTGTTGCATTGCTGGATGAATCTGGACGTGAAACAGTCTAGGTTCAACACGTTTTGAACACTGAAAACATGTTTAAAGGATAGTTGTAAAACCAACACTAAAATGTGCTTAATTATCTGTCAAAACCGTTTCAGATAATTGAGTAATTATCAGTTAAACATTCACATAACTATTCCCTTAATTACTGTATAAACGTTCAGAATTTCAAGCCATTCGAACTCATTATAAATACAATAGTCTCAAAGGAAATAATTTTTCCAATGTTCAGTATTTTTACAAAAGAATTCTTCCAAATTTTCTATAAAAAGTTAGAATGCACGCAGACGTGTCTTCGACACGAACACGAACCGAGCCGAGCCGGCCGAACGGCGGTGGCGGCGCGTGCGTGCGATGGCCTTGTCTTCTATTCTTCAACAAGGAAGGCTATAAAGGCCTCTACATAAACCAAACTCAAGGTACTTTCCCACCCAACGTGGGATACTAGACTTAAGCATTTTCCAACAATCCCCACAAATGCGAAAGAATTTTTTAAAAACATAGTGATAAAATTTTGAGTTTTAAAAACGCAAGAAGAGCAATAGCGAGATTAGTTGATTAAGCACTAGTGAACGTATCTGGAACTAGTACAAAGTGATATGAGCAATTCTTCTCTTAGATAAGTGAACGAATCTAGAACTTTCTAAGATAGGGGTAAACTCATAACACACAACTAACCCCTTAATCCACCGAAATCCCCGATGTGTAAGAAAATATACAAATACATATAAATATACAAATGTAAAAAGATATAGCCATATGACCTCAGGATTCTAGTAAGTGCATTAGAAAAACAGCCCAATGTTTTCCATAGAAGGTGGCTAATCCTTCTCACTTACGTAGGTTATTTCATCAGGTTTATCTCCACATAAACCACTCAAAAAGAGCTATGAAATAATTACGAGCTTTTTCTTCAAGCTCATCCTCTCAAAGAATAGGTGAATTCTTCAAGTTCATTTATAAAATGAACCACCCAAACTCTGGGATAAGAATTCATTAAGAATAAAAACTCAACCTCTTTAATCGATAAATTCAATAAGTTCTTCTCAATAGAACATCCCAGGCTCTTGGGATTGAATTCATTAAGAGTTAAAAACTCATCTTTTCTAGCGGCAAGTTCATTCAGTCCTTCGCGATAGGACTACCCACTCAAAACTGGGCTATGAACTTATTAGGAGTAGTTCTTCAACCAAAGTCGGTAAATTCATCAAGTCTTTCTCACTAAGACTACCCAAAACATGGGCTATGAATTTATTAAGAGTAATAAAACTCAACCTAGGCATGTACATTATTCGTCATAGGGATAGGTAGTAATAAATGTACACTATAAGTACTCTCCATGGTTTCGTTTGACCACATTGAACTTAGATAACTAAGTTGGGTATCCACCATGAATTCCTCAACCAATGGGCTTTAGACCCATCCCCCTCGACGAATCTAGAACCATTTTCCTACTTAACCCTTTGGTAAGTGGATCAGCAAGGTTCATTTCCGACTTCACATACTCTAAAGAGAGTACTCCGTTCCTTATTAAGTGTCTCACTGATTCATGTCTTATGTGAATGTGCCTTTTCTTACCATTGTAAGCTTGGCTCTTCGCCACACATATCGCTGCTTGTGAATCACACATCAAGGACACATGAGGAGACGGTTTTCCCTACAAAGGAATTTCTGATAATAGATTTCTAATCCATCCAGCTTCTTGCCTAGCTAAGTCAAGAGCAATAAACTTTGACTCCATGGTAGAGCGTGCGCTACAAGCCTGCTTAGCAGACTTCCATGAAATCGCTGCACCAACTAAGGTAAAGACATACCCACTCGTGGAGCTTACTTCATCATTATCGGTAAACCAATTGGCGTTATAGTATTCTTCTAAAATAGAAGGAAAGCTAACAAACTTGAGTTGCCAATCAATAGTACCCTTAAGATACTTAAGTAAGCGTTTGAGTGCAATCCAGTGTTCACCACTAGGATTAAGAGTATATCCACTTAATCTACTCACAACATAGGCAATATCAGACCGAGTATAGTTCATTAAGAACATAAGGCTTCCAATAATTCTAGCATACTCTTCCTGGGAAACACTACTTCTTTTATTCTTAAAGAGATGTATACTAGAGTCATAAGGAGTTCGAACAGGGCTGACATCAAAACTGTCAACTTTCTTTAACACCTTTTCAATATAGTGTATTTGATTTAAAGAAAATCCATTTTTAGATTTGGTAACTTTTACTCCTAAGATCACATCAACCTCTCTCAAATCAGTCATCTCAAATCTAGTAGACAAGAATTTTTTTTGTTTTGTTAATGCACTTAATGTTGGTACTGAAAATCAACATGTCATCCACATATAAACTTATGATGACACAATCAGTTCTGAACATCTTCGAATACACGCATGCATCCGCTCCATTAACAATAAAACCAAAACTCAAAATGGTTTTATAAAATTTCTCGTACCATTGCTTAGGAGTTTGTTTAAGGCCATAAAAAAGACATTTTAAGTCTACATGCTTTGCCTTCCATACTAGGTGCCTTAAAACCTGGTGGTTGCTCCATATAGATCTCCTCGTCTAGATCTCCATTAAAAAATGCAGTCTTTACATCCATTTGATGTACATGCAACTTATGAATAGATGCGATCACAAACAAGGCACGGATCGTTGAGATTTTTGTCACATGAGAGTGCGTATCAAAGAA
This sequence comes from Hibiscus mutabilis, assembly GCA_019671005.1. Classification (NCBI taxonomy): domain Eukaryota; kingdom Viridiplantae; phylum Streptophyta; class Magnoliopsida; order Malvales; family Malvaceae; genus Hibiscus; species Hibiscus mutabilis. Next base: position 14,528,800 of record CM033749.1, on the reverse strand, counting down.
GTCAATACCAAACTTCTGAGTGAACCCTTTGACTATTAGTCTTACCTTATACTTATGGATTGACCCATATGGTCTTTGTTTCTTTCTAAAGACCCATTTACTGTTGATAGGTTTAGATCCTCTAGGCAAGTCAACTAATTCCCAAGGGTGATTAGACTTAATTGATTCTAGTTCATCATTAATAGCACTTCTCCAGAAACTAGCATCAATTGAACTTATAGCTTCATTAAATGTTTTAGGATTCTCACATAAAAGGAAAGATTGAGCTATAGGTTCATTTATAGAGTCTAGATCACTTATTTCTGTAATAAAAGAAGTTATGAAATTTGGTCCAAAGGTAGTAGGTACCTTTTGTCTTTTACTTCTTCTAGGCTCTAATTCAAACTCTAGAGTCTCCTTGGCAGAACTACTAGAAGAAGGAGGAACACGACTTTCTCGTTGTGTCTCAACATTTAATCTAGATTCACAAATTGAGAAATCATTTAAAGTTATAAACATGTATGCGACACTATTCGTAGCATACCTTATAAACACCGCATCAACGGTTTTAGGACCGATAGTGGTATTCTTAAAGTCAGGCAAACCAATTTTTGTCAGACACCCCCACACTTTCATGTATTGCAAATTTGGTGTATAACCTTTCCATAATTCTTATGGGGTACAATCTAATTTCTTATGAGGCACTCAGTTCAATATATGATTAGCCGAGAGAATGGCTTCCCCCCACATGTTATCAGATAACCTAGAGCTTATTAACAAAGAGTTCATCATCTCTTTTAAAGTTCTATTTTTCCTCTCGGCAATGCCATTCTATTGAATAAAATAAGGAGCAGAGGTCTCATGTATTATGCCATTCTTCTCACATATCTCTTTAAGAAAATTATATCCATATTCACCACCCCTATCGGATCTAACACGTTTTATTCTCCTATCAAGCTGATTCTCAACTTCTTCCTTATAAATAAGGAAGTAGTTTTCAGTTTCATCTTTAGTTCTAAGGAGGTAAACCTTTGTATATCTACATAAATCATCTACAAATATGATGTAATAGTGTTTTCCTCCCTTACTTTCACAGTTTCTAAAGTATGCTAGATCAATATGTATAAACTCTAGAAGTTCAAATCTACGTTTAGAGACTATTTTAAAAGTAGGTTTAGTATGTTTAGCTTCTACACAAATTTCACATTTGTTAAAGCTATCATCTTCTAGATTAGGTATTAACTTCATTTTTATGAGTTTTTTAAGTGATTGTAAGTTCACATGACCTAATCTAGCATGCCACATATCAAGAGTCTCAATAGTATAAGCAGAAGTAGTGGCTTCATTATTCTCATTAAACTGGGTTTTGATTACAAATAAACCATTTTGTAAAAAACCTTTTCCCTATATAATCTCCGTTTCGGGAAAGTATTAGTTTATCTGCCTCAAAAACTAGTTTAACGCATGCCTTATTCAATAATCCACCACTAATAAAATTTCTTCTTAAGGCGGGTACATACAAGATATTGCTTAAAGCTAAAGTTTTACCCGAGGTCAGTTTGAGCAAAACTTTCCCTTTGCCAAGCACGTCTGAGCTGCTGGAGTTTCCTATGAAACTTGCTCTCCTTTGTCTACGGCTTCGAACTTAGTGAACAGCTCCCTTTTGGCACAGAAATGTCTTGAAACGCCAGTGTCTACGATCCATTCAGTGTTGTTCTCCACCATATATACTTCTAAAACCACAGCTGCAATGACATCACTGGCATTCTCTGTAACGTTGAGTTGTGGTTGATTCTGGTGATCAGACCGTTGTTGACACTGGTAGGCTTTATGACCAGGCTGCCTACACACATAGCAATTGACCACTTTCCCTTGGGCCTTGTCCTTTCTTGGCTTCTTGAAGTTGGTAGCCTTATTGGGTTTGGTTTTCTTTTTCTGGTTTGCCCATTTGTTTGGCTTGAATTTGGAACCTGAGACACCACCAGATTCAACCAAGTTAGCTTTAAAAGAAAACTGACTAGAGTTGGAAACCTTATCTTTTAACTGGTTTGCCTCATCTCTCTTCACATGGGTCACCAGTTCCATAATCGTCATATCTCTCCTTTTGTGTTTGAGAGAATTGCGGTAGCCGGACCATGATTTAGGCAACTTCTCGATCAGGACGTTGGCTTGCAGTACCTCGTACATCTTCATTCCTTCATAAAGAATGTCGGACACCAGCTTCTCATAGTCATGTACTTGCTCTATGATTGGTTTTTTGTTCGTCATGTGGAATTTTAGCCATTTGCTGACCACATATTTTTTAATTCCAGCGTCGCTAGATCCGTACTTCATCTCGAGAGTATCCCAAATCAGCTTAGCACTCTTTTCTTTGTGAAACATATCAAACAATTTGTTTGACATGTGACTCAACAGGTGACCTCGAATCGTCTTGTTATCCTTTTGGAACTTATCTGTATTCACTTGGACAACTGCGAGATCTTTATTGCTTATGATAGCATCGATAGCATCAGAGACTGGCTGAGATGACTGTGGCTGGATCAGCACATAGTCAAGGTCGAGTTGTTCAAAGAATATCATTATTCTTTGCGACCACCTCCGGTAATTGAACCCGTCCAGTGCATCGAGCTTAGAAAGGTCAAGAACAAGCTTGCTCGATTGGTTCATCATCTGCAGTAAAATCTATTTCTAAATTGTTGGAATATATACTGCAAAACAGGGAGTTAGCACAGAATGAGAATTAGATAACAACCGAAATGAAACTTAAATCGTGTCGTGGTAAACACCACTACCTTAGAAACATATTCACCCCAACTGGTGTAGTTGCTGCTACAGGCGAATTGTCCCCTAAGGTTAACACGAACTTTTTGAAGTATGTACACCCAAACTTCAAAGTGGAAATGGTGCTACTGCTTTTTTGATCGGAAAACTCATAAAATATTGGAAGTAGAGAGTGTTTTTAAGAAAACGTTGTAGTTCAATGTATGGAAAATGAGCTGAGAGAGGGTCATATTTATAGTTGAAAATTAGGGTTAAAACCGTAAAATCGTGTTCAAGATAAGACAAAATTAAACCATATAATTATGTCATTTAAAACACGTTTTAAAAATACTGTGAAACAGCTGTAACATCTGTTGCATTGTTGGATGAATCTGGACATGAAACAGTCCAGGTTCAACACGTTTTGAACACTAAAAATATTTTTAAAGGATAGCTATAAAACTAGCACCAAAATGTGCTTAAATGTCTATCAAAACCATTTCAGATAATTGAGTAATTATCCGTTAAACATTCACATAATTATTCCCTTAATTACTGTATAAACATTCAGAATTTCAAGCCATTCGAACTCATTATAAATACAGTAGTCTCAAAGGAAATAATTTTTCTAGTGTTCAGTATTTTTACAAAATAATTCTTCCAAATTTTCTATAAAAAGATAGAATGTGCGTGGAAATGTCTTCGACACGAACACAAATACGAACTGAGCCGGCCGGACAGCGGCGGTGGCGGCGCACGTGTTTGAGGGCCTTGTCTTCTATTCTTCAACAAGGAAGGATATAAAGGCCTTTATATAAACCAAACTCAAGGTACTTTCGCATCCAATGTGGGATACTAGACTTGAGCATTTTCCAACAATCCCCTACAAATGCGAAAAAATCTTTTAAAAATATAGTGATAAAAATTTGAGTTTTAAAAACACAAGAAAAGCAATAGCGAGATTAGTTGCTTAAGCACTAGTGAACGTATCTGGAACTAGTACATAGTGCTATGAGTGATTATTCTCTTAGATAAGTGAATAAATCTGGAACTTTCTAAGATAGGGGTAAACTCATAACACACAACTAACCCCTTCATCCACCAAAATCCTCGATGTATTAGAAAATATACAAATATAAACAAATATAGCCATCTGACCTTAGGATTCTAGTAAGTGTATTAGAAAAACAGCCCAATATTTTCCATAGAAGGTGGCTAATCCTTCTCACTTACGTAGGTTATTTCACCAGGTTTATCTCCACATAAACCACTCAAAAAGAGCTATGAAATAATTAAAAGCTTTTTCTTCAAGCTCATCATCTCAAAGAATAGGTAAATTCTTCAAGTTCATTTATAAAATGAACCACCCAAACTCTGAGATAAGAATTCATTAAGAATAAAAACTCAACCTCTTTAATCAGTGAATTCAATAAGTTCTTCTCAATATTACATCCCAAGCTCTTGGGATTGAATTCATTAAGAGTTAAAAACTCATATTTTCTAGTGGCAAATTCATTCAGTCCTTTGCGATAGGACTACCCACTCAATACTGGCTATGAACTTATTAAGAGTAGTTATTCAACCAAAGTCGATAAATTCATCAAGTCTTTCTCACTAAAACCACCCAAAACCTGGGCTATGAATTTATTAAGAGTAATAAAACTCAACCTGGGCATGTACATTATTCTTCATAGGGATAGGTAGTAATAAATGTACACTATGAGTACCCTCCATGGTTTTTTTGACCATATTGAACTTAGATAACTATGTTGGATATCCACCATGAATTCCTCAACCAATGGGCTTTAGACCCATCCCCCTCGATGAATCTAAAACCATTTTCCAACTTAACCTTTTGGTAAGTGGATCAGCAAGGTTCCTTTCCGACTTCACATACTCTAAAGAGAGTACTACGTTCCTTATTAAGTGTCTCACTGATTCATGTCTTATGCGAATGTGTCTTTTCTTACCAATGTAAGCTTGGCTCTTCGCCACACATATCGCTGCTTGTTAATCACACAACAAGGAAACAAGAGCAGTCGGTTTTCCCCACAAAGGAATTTCTGCTAATAGATTTCTAAGCCATCCAGGTTCTTGCCCAGCTAAGTTAAGAGCAATAAACTCTGACTCTATGGTAGAGTGTGCGCTACAAGTCTGCTTAGCAGACTTCCATGAAATCACTGCACCACCTAAGGTAAAGACATGCCCACTCGTGGAGCTTATTTCATCATTATCGATAACCCAATTGGCGTCATAGTATCCTTCTAAAATAGAAGGAAAGTCAACAAACTTGAGTTGCCAATCAATAGTACCCTTAAGATACTTAAGTAAGCGCTTGAGTGCAATCCAGTGTTCACCACTAGGATTATGAGTATATCTACTTAATCTACTCACAACATAGGGAATATCAGGCCGAGTATAGTTCATTAAGAACATAAGGCTTCCAATAATTCTAGCATACTCTTCTTGGAAACCCTACTTCCTTTATTCTTAAAGAGATGTATACTAGAGTCATAAAGACTTCGAACAGTGCTGACATCAAAACTGCTAAATTTCTTTAACACCTTTTCAATATAGTATGTTTGATTTAAAGAAAATCCTTTTTCAGATTTGGTAACTTTTACTCCTAAGATCACATTAACCTCTCCCAAATCAGTCATCTCAAATTTAGTAGACAAGAAATTTTTTGTTTTGTTAATGGATTCAATGTTGGTACTAAAAATCAACATGTCATCCACATATAAACTTGTGATGACACAATCAATTCCAAACATCTTCGAATACATGCATGCATCCGCTCCATTAACAATAAAACCAAAACTCAAAATGGTTTTATGAAATTTCTCGTACCACTGCTTAGGAGCTTGTTTTATGAAATTTCTCGTACCATTGATGTACATGCAACTTATGAATAGATGTGATTGCAAACAAGGCACGGATTGTTGAGATTTTTGTCGTAGGAGAGTACGTATCAAAGAAGTCAATACCAAACTTCTGAGTGAACCCTTTGACTACTAGTCTTGCCTTATACTTATGGATTACCCATTTGGTCTTAGTTTCTTTCTAAAGACCCATTTACTGCTGATTGGTTTAGATCTTTTAGGAAAGTCAACTAACTCCCAAGTGTGATTAGACTTAATTGATTCTAGTTCATCATTAATAGCACTTCTCTAGAAACTAGCATCAATTTCACTTATAGTTTCATTATATGTTTTCGGATACTCATCTAAAAGGAAAGATTGAGCTATAGGTTCATTTATAGAGTCTAGATCACTTATTTCTGTAATAAAAGAAGTTATGAAATCTTGTCCAAAGATAGTAGCAACCTTTTGTCTTTTACTTCTTCTAGGTTCTAATTCAAACTCTAGAGTCTCTTTGGCAGGACTACTAGAAGAAGCAGGAACATGACTTTCTCGTTATGTCTCAACATTTAATCTAGGTTTTTTAAGAGGAAAAGAGTCCTCAAAAATACTGCATCCCTAGATTCACAAATTGAGAAGTCACTTAAAGACATAAACATGTATGCGGCATTATTCGTAGCATACCCTATAAACATTGCATCAACGGTTTTAGGACCGATAGTGGTCTTCTTAAAGTCAGGTAAACCAACTTTTGCCAGACACCACCACACTTTGAGGTATTGCAAATTTAATGCATAACCTTTCCACAATTCGTATGGGGTACAATCTAATTTCATATGAGGCACTCGGTTCAATATATGATTGGCCGAGAGAATGACTTCCCCTCATGTTATCAGATAACCTAGAACTTATTAACAAAGAGTTCATCATCTCTTTTAAAGTTTTGTTTTCCTCTCGGTAATGCCATTTGGTTGAAGAAAATAAGGAGTAGAGGTCTCATGTATTATGCCATTCTTCTCACACACCTTTTTAAGAAAATTAGATCCATATTCACCTCCCCTATTGGATCTAACACGTTTTATTCTCTTATCAAGCTGATTCTCAACTTCTTCCTTATAAATAAGGAAATAGTTTTTAGTTTTATCTTTAGTTCTAAGGAGATAAACCTTTGTATATCTAGAGAAATCATCTACAAAGGTGATGTAATAGTGTTTTCCCCTTACTTTCACAGTTTCTAAAGTCTGCTAGATCAGTATGTATAAGTTCTAGAAGTTCATATCTACGTTTAGAGACTATTTTAAAAGTAGGTTTAGTATGCTTAGCTTCTACACAAATTTCACATTTGTTAAAGCTATTATCTTCTAGATTAGGTATTAACTTCATTTTTATGAGTTTTTAAAGTGATTGTAAGTTCACATGACCTAATCTAGCATGCCACATATCAAGAGTCTCAACAGTATAACCAGAAGTAGTGGCTTTATTATTCTCATTAAACTGGGTTTCGATTACAAATAAACCATTTTGTAAAAAACCTTTTCCCTACATAATCTCTATTTCGGGAAAGCATTAGTTTATCTACCTCAAAAACTAGTTTAACACCCGCCTTATTCAATATTCCATCACTAATCAAATTTATTCTTAAGGCGGGTACATACAAGACATTGCTTAAAGCTAAAGTTTTACCCGAGGTCAGTTTGAGTAAAACTTTCCCTTTGCCAAGCACGTCTGTGCTGCTGGAGTTTCCCATGTAAACTTGCTCTCCTTTGTCTACAGCTTCAAACTCAGCGAACAGCTCCCTTTTGGCGCAGAAATGTCTTGAACGCTAGTGTCTCCATTTGTTGTTGTTCTCCACTAGATATACTTCATAAACCACCGATGTAATGACATCACTAGTATTCTCTGTAATGTTGAGTTGTGGTTGATTCTGGCGATCAGACCGTTGTTGACACTGGTAGGCTTTATGACCAGACTGCCTACATACATAGCAATTGACCACTTTGCCTTGGGCCTTGTCCTTTCCTAGCTTCTTGAAGTTGGTAGCCTTATTGGGTTTGGTTTTCTTTTTCTAGTTTGCCATTTTGTTTGGCCTGAATTGGAACCTGAGGCACAACCAGACTCAACCAAGTTAGCTTTAAAAGAAAAATGACTAGAGTTGGAAACCTTATCTTTTAACCGGTTTGCCTCCTCTATTTTTATATGGACCACTAGTTCAACAATCGACATATCTCTCTTTTTGTGTTTGAGAGAATTGCGATAGTCAAACCAGGATTTGGGAAACTTCTCGATCAGGATATTGGCTTGCAGTGCCTCGTACATCTTCATTCATCCAGAAAGAATGTCGGACACCAGCTTCTCATAGTCATGTGCTTGCTTCATAATCGGCTTTTCGTCCGTCATTTGGAATTTTAGCCATTCGCTGACCACATATTTTTTAAGTCATGCGTCGTCAGATTCGTACTTCATCTCGAGAGTATCCCAAATCAGCTTGGCACTCTTTTCTTTGTGAAACATATCAAACAATTTGTTTGACATGTGACTCAACAGGTGACCTCGAACCGTCTTGTTGTCCTTTTGGAACTTATCTATTTTCACTTGGACAACTGCGAGATCTTTATTGGCTATGATGGCATCGGCAGCATCAAAGACTAGCTGAGATAGCTGCGGCTAGATCATCACATAGTCAAGGTCGAGTTGCTCAAAGAATATCATTACTCTTTGCAACCACCTCTGGTAATTGAACTCGTCTAGTGCGTCAAGCTTAGAAAGGTCAAGAACAAGCTTGCTCGATTGGTTCGTCATTTGCAGTAAAATCTATTTCTAAATTGTTGGAATATATACTACAAAACAGGGCGTTAGCACTGAATGAGAATTAAATAACAACCGAAATGAAACTTAAACCGTGTCGTGGTAAACACCACTGCCTTAGAAACAGATTCACCTCAACTGGTGTAGTTGTTGCTACAGGCAGATTGTCCCTCGAGGTTAACACAAACTTTTTGAAGTATGTACACCCAAACTTCAAAGTGGAAATGATGACACTACTCTTCTTGATCGGAAAACTTAGAAAATATTGGAAGTAAAGAGTGTTTTTAAGAAAACGTTGTAGTTCACTGTATGGAAAATGAGATGAGAGAGGCTCATATTTATAGTTTAAAATTAGGGTTAAAACCGTAAAATTGCGTTCAAGATAAGACAGAATTAAACTCTGTAATTATGTCATTTAAAATACATTTTAAAAATGTTGTGAAACAGCTGTAACATCTGTTGTATTGCTGGATGAATGTGGACATGAAACAGTCCAGGTTTAACACGTTTTGAACACTGAAAATATGTTTAAATGATAGTTGTAAAACCAGTACTAAAACGTTCTTAATTATCTGTCAAAACCGTTTCAGATAATTGAGTAATTATCCGTTAAACATCCACATAATTATTCCCTTAATTATTGTATAAACGTTCATAATTTCAAGCCATTCGAACTCATTATAAATACAGTAGTCTCAAGGGAAATAATTTTTCCTGTGTTCAGTATTTTTACAAAATAACTCTTCCAAATTTTCTGTAAAAAGAAAGAATGCGCGCGAACGTGTCATCGACAAGAACACGAACACGAATCGAGCCGAGCTTGCCGGACGTCGGCGGCGGTGGCGAGCGCGCGTGCGAGGGCCTTGTCTTCTTTTCTTCAAAAAGGAAGGCTATAAAGGCCTCTAACCAAACTCAAGGTACTTTCTCACCCAATGTGGGATACTAGACTTGAGCATTTTCCAGCAATCCCCCACAAATGTGAAAGAATCTTTTAAAAACATAGTGATAAAAATTTGAGTTTTAAAAACACAAGAAGAGCAATAGCGAGATTAGTTGCTTAATCACTAGTGAACGTATCTAGAACTAGTACATACTGATATGAGCAATTCTTCTCTTAGATAAGTGAACGAATCTGGAAATTTCTAAGATAGGGGTAAACTCATAACACACAACTAACCCTTTCATCCACCGAAATCCTCGATGTGTCAGAAAATATACAAATGTAAACAAATATAGCCATCTGACCTCAGGATTCTAGTAAGTGTATTAGAAAAACAGCCCAATGTTTTCCATAGAAGGTGGCTAATCCTTCTCACTTACGTAGGTTATTTCATCAGGTTTATCTCCACATAAACCACTCAAAAAGAGCTATGAAATAATTAAGAGCTTTTTCTTCAAGCTCATCCTCTCAAAGAATAGGTGAATTCTTCAAGTTCATTTATAAAATGAACCACCCAAACTCTGAGATAAGAATTCATTAAGAATAAAAACTCAACCTCTTTAATCGGTGAACTCAATAAGTTCTTCTCAATAGAACATCCCAAGCTCTTGGGATTGAATTAATTAAGAGTTAAAAACTCATCTTTTCTAGCGGCAAGTTCATTCAGTCCTTCGCGATAGGACTACCCACTCAACTCTGGGCTATGAACTTATTAAGAGTAGTTATTCAACCAAAGTCGGTAAATTCATCAAGTCTTTCTCACTAAGACCACCCAAAACATGGGCTATGAATTTATTAAGAGTAATAAAACTCAACCTGGGCATGTACATTATTCATTATAGGGATAGGTAGTAATAAATGTACACTATGAGTACTCTCCATGGTTTCGTTTGACCACATTGAACTTAGATAACTAAGTTGGGTATCCACTATGAATTCCTCAACCAATGGGCTTTAGACCCATCCCCATTGACAAATCTAGAACCATTTTCCTACTTAACCCTTTGGTAAGTAGATCAACAAGGTTCATTTCTGACTTCACATACTCTAAAGAGAGTACTCCGTTCCTTATTAAGTGTCTCACTGATTCATAACTTATGCGAATGTGTCTTTTCTTACCATTGTAAGCTTGGCTCTTCGCCACACATATATCTGCTTGCGAATCACACTACAAAACAAGGCGTTAGCACTAATTAGGAATTAAATAACAACCGAAATAAAAATTAAACCGTGTCGTGGTAAACACCACTACCTTAGAAATAGATTCACCCCAACTGGTGTAGTTGCTGCTACAGACGGATTGTCCCCCGAGGTTAACACGGACTCTTTGAAGTATGTACACCCAAACTTCAAAGTGGAAATAGTGGTACTGCTCTTCTTGATCGAAAACTCAGAAAATATTGGAAGTAGATAGTGTTTTTAAGAAAACATTGTAGTTCAGTGTGTGGAAAAATGAGCTGAGAGATGCTCATATTTATAGTTGAAAATTAGGGTTAAAATCATGTTCAAGATAAGACAAAATTAAACCCTATAATTATGTCATTTAAAACACGTTTTAAAAATGCTGTGAAACAACTGTAATATCTGTTGCAATGTTGGATGAATCTGGACGTGAAACAGTCCAGGTTCAACACGTTTTGAACACTGAAAATAGGTTTAAAGGATAACTGTAAAACCAGCACTGAAACGTGCTTAATTATCTGTCAAAACCGTTTCACATAATTGAGTAATTATCCGTTAAACATTCACATAATTATTCCCTTAATTACTGTATAAACGTTTAGAATTTCAAGCCATTCGAACTCATTATAAATATAGTAGTCTCGAAGGAAATAATTTTTCCAGTGTTTAGTATTTTTACAAAAGAACTCTTCCAAATTTTCTATAAAAATACAACGTGCGCGGACGTGTCTTCGACACGTGTTAATACGAACACGAACTGAGCCGGTCGGACGACGGCAGTGGAGCGCGTGCGCGAGGGCCTTGTCTTTTATTCTTCAACAAGGAAGGCTATAAAGGCCTCTATATAAACCAAACTCAAGGTACTTTTCCACCCAATGTGGGATACTGGACTTGAGCATCTTCCAACAGTCGATTATATGTTGCTTAGTATCGGAACTTGCGAGTTCGAGATAAATTTAAATTATGATCTATCATATATGAATGAAAATGTATTTTTAAAGGAAATGAATTGTTTTTTGAAAACAAACCTAGTTTCTGACTTTATGATAATTTTATCATCTAGTTTGTTCAACTCTGAAAAGATGTTACTCTATTTTTAAAAGTAAATGAAGATCACACGCTAACAATTAGAAAATTATCTCGTTGACCCTCTAACAAAGGATCATTGCCTTAAAAATTTTATTCAAAAAGTAAAACATTGATGCAAATTTAGTCAATAAGTAAAAGCATCTAATGAGCGAAGATATATATATATATATATATATATATATATATATATATATATATATATAGGGATAAGATCTACTTACATGATGTAAAACTCATCTAGTTTTACACTAATCCATGGCCATTGGATGAGTAAAATGGATGGATGAGTTTAAACACTCTTATTTTTTTCTTTTTAAAAACCTCCTTCTAATTTTACATTAATCCATGGCCATTGGATGAGTAAAATGGATGGATGATATTAAACACTATTATTTTTTTTCTTTTTAAAAATCTCCTTATTTTCATCTTTTAATCTCATCCATCCATTTTACTCATTAAATGACCATGGATTAGTGTAAAACTAGATGGGTTTTACATCATATAAATAGATCCTAACCCATATATATATATAGGTTAGGATCCACTTACATTTTGTAAAACTCAATTACTTTTACATTTTTTTGGACCATTGGATGATGGTAATAAATGGCTAAGATTATTTCCTTATTTTCAAGTGATAATCTTCACATTTTCTACTGTTAATCTCATATATCTATTTATCTCCATCCAACGGTCCAAAAAAATATGTAAAAGTTTCAAGTTTTACATAGTGTAAGAGGATCTTATCTCTCTATATAGGGTTAGGATCCACTTACATGGTGTAAAACTCATTTAGTTTTACACTAATCTATGGCCATTGGATGGGTGGAATGAATTGATGAGATGAAAAGTTGAAAACAAGGATATTTTTAAGGAGAAATACAATAAGAGTGTTTAATCTCATCCATCCATTCCACTCATCCAATCTCCATGGATTAATGTAAAACTAAATGAGTTTTATACCATGTAAGTGGATCACATCTTATGGATGGATGGATGGATGGATGGATGGATGGATGGATGGATGGATAGATAGATAGATAGATAGATAGATAGATAGATAGATAGATAGATAGATAGATAGGTAGGTAGGTAGGTAGGTAGGTAGGTAGGTAGGTAGATAGATAGATAGATAGATAGGATCCTTTTACACTATGTAAAACTTGAAAGTTTCACACCTTTTTTAGACCGTTGGATAGATATATAGGATCCTTTTACACTATGTAAAACTTGAAAGTTTCACACCTTTTTTAGACCGTTGGATGAAGGTAAATGGATGGATGAAGGTAAATGGATGGATAAGATTAACAGTAGAAAATATGAAGATTATCACTTGGGAAAAAAGAAGATATGGAAATAATCTTAACTATTTATTATGTAACACCCTAAAAATCGGCTTAGTTGAAATTGGGTTTCGACGATAAAAAATTCAACATCAAAAAGTCAAACCATTGCATTAACTTTTGACCAAGTGGTTAAATATTCAAATATTAAACCCTAATTTTGTATTATTATTGACCAAGAACTATATTGAAAGTGTTGGGCTTGTACGTCATCAACCGAGTGCCAAGAGGGGGTGAATTGACTTTGTGATGGAAGTGGTGGAAGCAAATGGAAATTAAAAATTAGACACAAGGATTTTTAGTGGTTTGACTTTCTAACCAAAGTCTGCATCCACTACCTTAGCTCCCCACTAAGGATTTTCCCAAATTCACTTTTGAATTTCTTTTTTTTCAAGGATCAAGAGTAACCTTTACACTCATTCAGAGCTTATACCCCAAAGCTTTGAGAAACTCTTTTTCTAGAGGAAATACAAATAAGCAAACTTAAGAAAACCTCACAAGGCTGAATAGTTTTCACACTAAAGAACTCACTCAAAACGTAAAACACTTGAGCAATATTGACAATTTGGCTCACATGTGTTTTCTACAAAGAATATGACAATTTTGGCAAAAATATAATTTCTCTATACAAAGAATGTTGGTAGCCGTTTCTATAGCTTCCATGGATGCTTGAACACTTCTTTTAAACCTTCTAATGAGCTTGTGACCGTTACTAGCCGTTGAGGTTGGCTTAGAGCCGTTGGAAGCCATTAAACCGTTGGAAGTCAAACTATTGTAGGGGTTTCAAAACCTGTTTCTCAGGTATGGTTTTCAGGCCTTACTGCCTTATTGGATTCGAAACCACTTATAGGGGGTTTCAAAACCTACATTAAAACTTGTAAAACCGGCTAAAATTTGACTCTAAAAGATATATTCGATATAGAAAAAAATCAAAACATTTTAAACATATTTTTCAAATTTTTTAGACTTTGAAATATTTCTGAAATATGCTTAAGTCTAAAAATATTTTACATAAAAGTTATATTAAAATCTTTATCTAAATAGAAAGCATTGAAACATAGTTTGGTGACTAAATTGTAAAGAATGAAACTACTAGGGCAAAAGTACAAAGAATGATAAGTTGAGGGATTAACCTCGCGATTAGCCCCCCCAAGCTTTTTCATCAACCATGTAGGAATAGGGAATTCAATTCCTTCATATGAAGGAATGCTTAGGATTGTTTAAAAAAGGAAAAGAAAGGGAAACAATAGAAAACTTACCGACTGCTTAGGTTGGAGCAAAGACATCGTCATCTTCAACCTTTCGTTTAAGCAAGCACACACCTCCATTACTAATCAAAATCAATCTTCATTTTTCTTTGATTCTTCGATCCTATAATATTTCCATCTATCGGATAAGCTAAACCCCTTAAACTATTGAAGATTCTCATGGCTAGATCATGGTGAATTCCAAGTAAAAAGATCATAAGCCTTCGAAAATCATCAATGGATTCCAAGCTTAAATTATTGTTGATTTCATAGCTAGACGTTGCTATGGATTTAGTTATTGCTATTGGAATCATTGCAATCCTTTTCCATGTCTTTTGTTCTAGCTCAAGTGATTTGAGGTGAAGAATTATCTCCTCCATCGAAGCCAAGCAATTTGGGGGGGTAAAGAAATTATCATTCGGTAGCTTTAAAAGCCTCAGAAATTTTGGTGAGTGTAGTTAGAGTCTCGGGAATGGCTAGGTGCCTTCATGGTTTCATTATTTATTGTTTATTGCATTGCTAATATGTTTACTAGGTACCATTGCATCGAAGCCTCGTATGAGGTAATATTGGTAAGCTCCAGTAAGTCCATTGCACTGAACCATTTGGCCATTAAATCATTGTATTGTTATTGATATTGTTATTGTCAACAATATTGCTATTGTTATTTCATTGGCTTAAAACATCGAACCTCAGATTCGAGTAGACATTGGATACAATTAGCATGCCATAGAATTCATAAGCTCATTGGTATGGAGTGGACTACGGTCTTTGAGCTAAGGCTCTATTTGGTGATGTTGGCAGAACTTGTTGTGATTCAGTCTGTTGGCAATGTTTGAAGATTTGATCATTCATTGATTGACGATGTTGGTTGGGAATTTGCGTATCCACTATCTCATATCAATCCAAGGATTAAAATTGTTGAAGTTATTATTATAACTTGTAGTTGAGATGCATTTACATTGAAGTATTGAATTTGACTCTATAAACATCCATTGCACAATTATTGCATTGTTAGTGAGTACTTCACTAGGTTATATAGGCCCAACGCATCTCATTTCTACACATTTTAGGTTAAAAGATACAAAGGAAGAGGATCGGGAGAAGAACAAGTTTTTGCAAGTCACAAGCTAGACTAAAGTAATGTCTTCTATGTTCCTAAACTCCTAGTATGGTGGCATAGTAGTAGAACATGTGTTAAAAGGTCATTTTGATGTGTAAACTGGCAAATATGGTTATGTTGGTTTATAAGGCATAATATAAGTAAGCTATTACTTGAAATATTGCCTAAAGTGGCGGAATTAGCTCATAACTGGCTAGACATAACAAACGGATTTGAATCGTTATAAAATTTGACATATATTAAGTACATGGCATAAGAGTATTGTCTGCAAAACTCCATGGACTTTGGACATTGTTTAGATGCTTAAATTAGCTAAAAGCTAGATAATTTTGTCATTACAGAACAAGGCGTACCGATACGGGTTGAGGAGTATCAGTACGGATGTGCATTATTGGACCAAATTACAACGGCGTATCGATACTAGTTTGGGTGTATCGGTACGCATTTTTGTCACTGGAATTTGTAAAATGAACGAGGTACTGGTATGGAGGGGGACCTTACCGATCCCCATATGCATAGAAGCCTGGTATCAATACGGTTCATCATGTATCGGTACTGAAAAACACTACTAGAATTTGTGTTTAAATAGCGTATCGAAACGGTCTAGCTCGTCCCGATACCCACCTTTAATCTTATTGGTAATAACGTTCAGCCGTACCGGTACGGTCCCTCGAGTATCGGTACCAATACAAGTAAATTGGTTAAGATGCTGGGACAAGTTTTAAAACCTTGCAAGTGAGTCACTATAATTGTATTGGGTAATAGAACTAGTAAACAAACTCCAAATTTACTGGAAATTGATAAACCAGCTAATTACACATTGAATTACATTTTGGTAAGAAAAATTTTAGTCAAGGACTTAGAAATTTTAGAATTTGCCGTTTAGTCCCTAAACTTGTAAAAGTTACAAAATAGTCCCCTAAATCATTTATTATTGCTTACATTGATTTGGTTTCATAATTGTACTAAATAAATAATTTTGATTCTTTGTTTTACATCAAACACTGTTAGTTCGCTGGAATTACTGTATCAAACACCGTTATCGTTCACCGGTAGCATCTCTAACCCGGTTCTCTACCAGACCCGGGAATGGGGTGTTACATGTTACTCTCATCCAACGGTCCAAAAAAGGTATAAAAGTAATTGAATTTTACATAGTGTAAGTGGATCCTAACCCATATATATATGAAAATAAGGGGAATTTTAAGGAGGGAAAAAAGAGGAATGTTTAATCTCATTTACCCGTTTCACCCATCCAATGGTCATGAATTAATGTAAAACTAATTAAGTTTTACATATAGTGTAAGTAGATCCTAACCCTATACATATATATATATATATATATCACTACAACAAAACATGCTTTTAGCAGTGTTTTTAAGCGTTGCTAAAAACCCTCCTGGTGCTAGCAAAAGCGCCGCTAAATACCTTGTCTTTAGTGGCGTTTTTCCACCAAACGTCGCGATATACCTTGTCTTTAGTGGTGTTTGTCCTCCAAACATCGCCATTGACTATGTATCTTCTTCCCTCACCTCATTACTTAGCTCGATGATTTTTACTTGTAATTCTCTTCTTTATAAAGTTTCAATAAGATATAAATTGAGTCGATGTGGGATTTAAACACTTAAATCCTATTGCGGCGTTTGTTAGACAAATGCCACTAGAGTATGTGTCTTTAGAGGCGTTTTTGTAACAAACGTCACCAAATTTCAGTCTATCACGGCGTTTATTCAAAAAATTGCCACTAATTGTACAAAATTTGTAGCTTTTACTCAAAAAACGTCACTAAAACCTATTTTATTGTAGTATATATATATACATATATATAAACATATATAAATATCATGCATGATGCAAATAGTAGTTAATAATAAAGTTAGGACCTTTAATGAATGTTTAAGTTTTTTATGTGCAAATTTATTATTATTAAGAAGATGATTCTTTCATTCGAATAATTCTAAGAAAACATACCCTCACAGGTTAGAAGACTATTCCACATATCATTTTTATAAAAGGATCCTCTCTAAAATTAGTATAATAATTTCTTGGTTCGAGCAGTTCTCGAAAAAATAAGTTAAAGGGGTTTCAATTCAAGACAATGAATTAAGGAGAGGCAAGTCATGTGCAAAGAGAAAGAAGCGATGACGATTACACTTGTAAAGAGAAAAAAAATATGATAGACAGACGACGTCAGAGAAGAGAGCGCGAAAAATGCGAGTTAGCAAACGAATACGGAAGAGAAAAGTATGGTCACGATTCATAGAGGATAACTATTTAACGATCAACAGTGACTTAGATTAAAGGGGTGTTTTGTGATGGTTGAAAGGGAAAGAAAATCATAGGTGATAGTGATTAAATATTGTTACTAAAAAATTAACAATATTAGAACTACGCATGCCGTAACTAAGTTCTGGCAATAATGAACTCGTGTTTACATTGGGAGGAGCTCTTGCCCCGCACGAACAAATTTTTTTACCTTTATTTTTATATTTTTAAAATAATTGAATTAATTATAAATCTATTTTCTCAACTTTTAACATTTATGTTTTGCAATCCCCTTCAAATCCTAGCTTGTCTCTAAGTTCAGATACCATCTTGAATCATTTTTTTTTTAAATTCAAGTACAAAATAATCACTTAAAGCAATAAAAAATGCTTGATCGTTAGAATAAGTGCAAATATTTTTTATTTTAAAATTATAAAATCATTTCATTTTTTATTTGTTTGTATCTGAGAAGCTGACCATTACGTATACCTAACTCATTTACTATTATAGATGCAAAATCTTGAGTGGACAAAATTGATTAAACGTTTCCTTGGTACTTAATAGAGTAAAGGAGGTTTTATTAAAAGTAAGGTTATTTGCACAATATTATTCAGACATCAGCTTCTTTTAACACCTCAAATTCAATGTGGTACAGCAACAAGCTCCAGCCATGGCTCTTCTGTTTCCATGGGGTCAGGTGGGGAGCCATTTGCCATTTGTCTAGAAACATAATTAATTAATATACCCCAAAAAATGTTGGTAGTTTTCGTAAATTTGAATATTGTTGATGTCCAAAATAAATAAAACCGATAACGATTTTAGTTCAGTCGATATGGTTACTATTTTAAATATATATATATATATCAATTAAATTCGATTTCGATATTTTTGAGTTAAAAGGGACTGCTTAGCACCCATAATTGTTCATTTCTTTCCTTTCAAATGTGTACCTATAACTGTTCATGTTCTTAGATGCTGTTTTAGTCAATGCTAAGAATCAATATTAAGGACCAACTTCGAATTGAACCCAACGAGTGATCCTAATAGAAAAGAGGATGATGTTCACTTTAAGAGATCCGGATTTGAGCAGCTTTATCTGCAAGGTATAAGTCAATGTTAAGGGTGTGAATTGTGTTAAGATGTCCTAAATTGTGTACTTCTCTTTTGATAAAAAAAAATGTACCTATATTGTTCACCACAAAGTCTCTATACTTTGGGGGAATATGTTGCCATGAGATGCAAGTTTATACTCTTTTTTATATCAAATTTTATACTTATTTATACATTCGATATGCATAAGGGTTAAATTACCGGCCCAAATCCAATAACCCGCTTGAAATATGGGAGCAGTCCGATAAAAACATAGGACCCGAGAATCGAATTTGGGTATAATATTAGGTTCGTTTTCCTATTTAGGCTGGGCCTTGAACATAACTTGTTAGGTACAGTCCCAACCTGCTTATTTTAATTTAGGGTAGACTACCTTCAAGGTTATTAAACTATTGGTTTGATTCTATTTGACCACTGAATTATGGATTTTGTCAATTAATCCATTAAATTTTTTAAATAGTTTCAACCGAGTTATTAACCGTCAACTTTTGACGGATATAATGACGTGATAGTTAATTTTTTTTATATAATTACACATTTAGTCTTTTTTATTTATACGGTCAAAAGTTTAAAATAGTTATAAAAATACGAGGTGAGAGAAACTTTTAAATTAATAATAATACCCTTTATAATGTTACAAAGTATAAAACATTTAAAAATAAGTGATACATACTGCTATACATGTCTTTGTGTGTAAAAATCATTGCATTGAACTTTGACACCATCCATAAAATTTTATTCAATGTTTCTTTTGACACTTACTAAGCATAGATACACGAGCATTTGTTGTCCCATTGTCAAACAAAAAAGGTAGATTTTCATTTAGTTCCATATGCTTATGGTTCTTTATAATTTACTTCAGTTGCTCATCGAAGGGAACAGTGAAATAGTTCTTTAATTGTCAGCATCACTAACAGGGGAACTGTGGATATAGGTACTATCTACA
Organism: Hibiscus mutabilis; assembly: GCA_019671005.1. NCBI lineage: Eukaryota > Viridiplantae > Streptophyta > Magnoliopsida > Malvales > Malvaceae > Hibiscus > Hibiscus mutabilis. The sequence goes on along the minus strand of CM033749.1, from coordinate 14,509,150 downwards.
ATAGTTAATATTCTTGTACATTGTCGAAACTTTTATTGTGTCTTAGAAAAATAACGAAATAAAATTTTAAACATATATTTTCAATTAAAAACATAATTTTAGCACTTGTTCTAAGAAACAATGATCAACTCAACTTATAAATTGGAATTGGTTTATAAACATTCAATTTCCCACTTTCCAGGAAAGCAGATGTTAGAATAAGAACCGGGGGAGACGTCAGTCCTCCACGTGACAAAACCTTATTGGAGGAAACAGCATCAAGTTTACGCTCATTGGTCAGTTTTCACCAGAACACGTTGCGCAAAGTCAAAGTCGTTGATTATCTTCTTCTGTTCTGCCTGAAGGCTTTAAACTCCAAATCCCAGTTTCCAAGCACCCGAACTAAAAAGTTCACTCATTTTCTTCCTTTTTTTGTCAACATTTTCTGAAGTTCCGGAGAGACCCAAGTTTCTCTCCTAATCTCATATCCATGGCGCTTCCAAGAACGAAATTACTTTTTCTGGTATGCGCTTTGTCTTACGCCATCGTCCTCGTTGCAGGGTACGCACTTATCTTCTCTATCGGCTCTGAATTTTTCTTCTTTTTTTTTTTAAATGGGGTTTTATAGATGCTGGAATCTTGTGGTGATATGCTGATATGATGCAGGAAGAGTTATTATGAGATATTGCAAGTGCCGAAAGGAGCTTCCGATGAGCATATCAAAAAGGCGTATCGGAAGCTGGCATTGAAGTATCATCCCGACAAGAACCCTGGTAATGAAGAGGCCGGTAAGAAATTTGCTGATATTAACAATGGTAAGAACCCTCCTCTTTTGTTTACTCATTTCCCCTCTTTTTTCTGTAGTGGTCGACTTAATTGGATGATTAATCCTTTTTGATGAATGGGTTTAGCTTATGAGGTGTTGTCGGATAGCGAAAAGAGGGGAATATATGATCGGCACGGAGAGGAGGGCCTGAAGCAGCATGCTGCTAGCGGTGGCAGAGGTGGAATGGGGGTCAATATCCAGGACATTTTCAGCTCGTAAGTTTTTATTAATTTTGCATTGCTAATGCTATGGCAGTAATTTAGATGCTATGATATGTTATGTTCCGGTATTGTACATTTGATTTAGGAATGTTGATGCTGCGTAACTTCAGGTTTACTAGGGTGGAAGTATGAAGTTCTACTTTATTGTTGATTATGTTCAAATGCTAAGCATGATTTTGTTTGAATACACCAATAAATTGTTAGGTATTGACTTATTTTTCGGATAAGATGGATTCATCACCGAGTTATCCTTCACAAACTGTTTGTTCACTCCAGCATTGACATAGTTTAAATGAGGCTAGCATCATTTTGGGGGGGTTTTCTTTAATTTATTTATATTATGTTGAATTAAACCACCCTGTATTGCTGAGAAGATGAGCATTTTCTCAGGTTTTTTGGTGGAGGCCATGCTGAAGAGGAAGAGAAAATTGTGAAGGGTGATGATGTAGTTGTGGAATTGGATGCAACGCTGGAAGATTTGTGCATGGGAGGTACTCTTAAGGTGAGATATCATGTTTTCTGGTGGGGTTTGTTATCCTTAACCCAAATCTCTAACCGGATCGGCTTTTGGTCAGATTGACTAGTGTGGAATCCAAGATTTTTTAGCATTACAGATTGTGCCCTTATTTAATGTCTTAAATAAGTTGGTTAGTCTATCTATGTATGGCAACGTAAACATCTGCATATCATCTAACCTTTTAAACTTGGGAATTAGGATACAAGCTGTAAGCAAAACAATGTATACTAGTGCCTGTGTGCTTGCTTTCTCAGGATACTAGTAATCTAAATATTGGATCCATGTAATAATAACTAGAATTTTACAAATAGGTAGTACACCCAACTTGTGTCCAAGTTAATTGCCTATTAGCCATAAAACATCACAGTATATCACATGATGCTTAGTAAGCTATATTATGTTCGGTCCAGGCTTAACTAGGAGCTAGATCATTAGGTGTCAATTAGTTCTTTCTATCAGCCTTGGTAAAGCAGCTCTCGGAAGTGCTAAAGACAGTTATGGCACCACTGGAAACTAATGATTTATACTTGGGAATTTTATATTTTGATTAACTGTTCTATAGTTTCCTAGGAAGCTGTTTAACCAAGAAATTATACTTCGATTTTCATGAAATTATGATTAACCGGCAGAGGGTGGATCTCTTGTCCTTAACTTGAGTCTTTATAGGAGAGTAGATGGATTTAATAGCTAGGTGCTTGCCTCTCTGTTTTCCCTGTCGCCTCTGATATTTCTTGTTATTTATATTTTATAAAAAAAAAGGTAACACTGATCTGGAAGTCACCAGGTTTGGAGGGAGAAAAATATCTTGAAGCCAGCTCCAGGGAAACGACGCTGTAATTGCAGAAATGAAGTCTATCATAGGCAAATCGGTCCAGGGATGTTCCAACAGATGACCGAACAGGTACAGTGATTTCTGAGCCTTTTTTTAATTGCAGGTACTGTGGTATGATGGTATCCTTGTTTTTTCTTGTTTCCTGGGGCCTTCTATGCTGTCAGCATTGTGGTATGTCACTATGATCAAGCTTATTCTCCAATTTTCTTCTCAGGTTTGCGAGGAATGCCAAAATGTCAAATATGAACGAGAAGGGTATATTGTCACTGTTGATATTGAGAAAGGAATGCAAGATGGACATGTAAGTTTGTAGAATTAGACTCTTCTCTCTTTTTTCTTTTGTGATTTTACCTAGGTGCATTTTTGATCTCTTAAAACGTCAGCGATATGCTGTCAGAAATAATAATTCCGTACCAGGGTGTCCCCGACTTTTTGGCATGATTTATTCTTCAGCATGCACTAAAGTAAACCGATTCAGCGATTCTTTGTCGTCATACATAAATGGAACACTTTGTTTTTATGCATATTTGTGACTTTGACAATTTTGTTACAACTTTCTATCGTACAACCTCTGCAAGGTGTTGTAATCTTCATCATCTTGTAGTAGTATTTTTACTCTATACTAGGAGTAGAACATCAAGCTAGTCCTTATTTTTGTCGGATTTGGAATAATATTCCATGTGCATTTTACAGGAGGTTGTTTTTTATGATGATGGTGAGCCTATAATAGAAGGAGATCCCGGAGATTTGAAGGTTAGTCTTTAAAACAGTGCATTCAAAATTTTCCGGTTCTTCTGAATACCCCAGTTATTGTGAATTCTATAGTGTCCACTCCACCCTACATCTTGCTCACATAAAACTATTACATTTGCTACAGTTTCGCATTCGCACCGCACCCCATGACCGATTTAGGAGGGAAGGCAATGACTTGCACACCACTGTCACTATAACACTAGTAAGTCTCGTTTCTGTTAATATCTGTATCGATAACAGAATTGGTCTCAACCTTTCTTCTTTACCTTATGAACTAATTATCGTTCCTCAACCTGTGCCAGGTTCAAGCTCTCGTTGGGTTTGAGAAGACCATTAAACACCTTGATGATCATTTAGTGGACATCGGGTCTAAGGTAAGCATCAATGCATCATAACCAGCAGCTAAAATGATTCGGAATTAGAAACAACTTTAAACTACGAGGTAATGAATCGAACTGCGCGTACTCAGGGAATTACTAAGCCCAAAGAGGTGAGGAAGTTCAAAGGAGAAGGAATGCCATTGCATTTCAGCAACAAGAAAGGAAACCTCTATGTTACTTTTGAGGTCTTGTTCCCCTCGACGCTGACGGAGTCGCAGAAGGCTGAAATCAAGGCAGTTCTCAGCTAGGAATCGATGATACGATATGATCCTAAGATGCCCCCATTTTAACATGACGAGATTGCATAGAAACTAGGAATATCTGGAGTGTACTGTCTATGCCCTCCAATAACAAATTAGCTTGATGTGTCTGAAAATGCCTTTGGTCTGCAACACATTCAAGTGTCCAGCAATTCGGAGAGGCATGTTTAGTATAAATATTCCATTTTGAGGATCGAATTACATTGCTACAAAATTATTTGATTTTTATAAATTTGGCTCATAACTGGTAAACATTCATAGGGCCTGACGCATGGTGATTAATGGAGCTTGTGGATAGCAGATCAGTTATGAAGGCCAACTCTTCTGCATTAATTACTTCATCATTCCAAACAAGGCAAACATCCTATAAAATATACCTTCGTTTATAAGTTTATTTTTTTAAGAATTAAGGTATCTGCTTTATGGCCCGTAAAATTTAATTAGCATTGGCAATTAGTAGCAATTGACTTTAGCTTTAATTTAAAGGCTGTGATTATAGGCATAATTCAAAAAAAAAAAAAACTTTCATTAAGTAGTTATTTTGATTTTTTTTTTAGCAGGTTCATTTTCACATTTACTGTTTTATTTTAGGTCAAAATAATTTCGTAAATGAAAATCGTTAGTAAACTAACAGTCAACGTAAGATGTAGATATAACATGTCGACTTGGCTTAGGGCGCTGACATAGCATTTTGCCATGTCAGCATTTTTTAAAAAAAATATTTTTTAATTTTTAAAAAAATAATAATTAATAATATTTTTTTAATTTTTATTTTTTTTATAAATAATAAATTATTTGATGTACTGTTTTTTAAAAATAATAATTAATATTTAATTTAATTTGATTTGATTTAATTTATTATTTATTATTTTTATTTTTTTCGAAAAAATAAATTAAATAATTTATTATATTTTTTAGAAAAATTAAAAAATAATAAATTATACAATTTATTATTTTGTAGAAAAAATTAAATTAAATTTTTAAAAAAATACTAAATCAAATAATCTATTATTTTTAAAAAATTAAAAATAATAAATTAAATAAATTACTATTAATTATTTTTAAAAAAATTTAAAAAATATATATTTAAAAAAATTATTGACGTCGCAAAATGTCATGTTAACGTCTCAAACCAAGTCAGTATGTCACATTAGTATTTTACATTGATAATTAATTAACTAAAAAAAATTATTCACAAAAAATTATTTTGACCCAAAATAAAATATTATAAGTAGAAATAGACTAAAAAATAAGAATTAAAATGATTATTTAATAAAAAGTTAAAAATCATTTTTTTACATTATACCGTGATTATACAATCTCAAGACCCAAAGAAAAAAGCACATGATTCCATCACACCATAAATGCCTGCCTGCCCACGATTTCCCCTCTTCCCAATGTCCCCAACATTCAAACCTCACGTGTCCCATTTTCTTAAAACCCATGGTAAAAAGAGTTAATTACATAATTCATCATTGAACTATTTATTTATTTTTATTTTGATCACTAAAATTTAATTTTTTAATTTAATCACCAAATTTTAAACATTAAATTCTTTTGGTCACTTTATTAAACTTTGAACGGTATTATGAAATAGAATAAATTAGATGATATTTTTGTCTTTCCGATGACCTACTTGTTAGGTCTATTCTCCAGGGTTGTTCTTGGGCATGGCATAAACAGCCCCGCCCAGGGTCTATTTTTTTAAATATTTAATATTATAATTTAATTTTTTATTAATATTTATTATTAAGAGATTATTCTTAAAATTTAATTCATTTAATATTTATTATAAGAGTTTAATTTATTTTACCATACTTATTATTAAAGATTCAATTTTTTAACACTTGTTATTAAGGGTCTAATTTTTTCAATATTTATTATTAAGCGTCTAATTATTTTCTAATACTTTTTATTAGAAGTCTAATTTTTTCAATACTTGTTATTAGGGTTCCGCTTTTTTAATACTTATTAGTGCACCATTTTTTTCAATATTTGTTATAAAGGGTTCAAATTTTTCTAATATTTCTTATTAGGGATCTACTATTAAAATTTATTTATTTTCTCAATATTTATTATTAGGGGTCCATTTTTTCTAATACTTGTTATTAGAAGCTTAATTTTTTTAACATTTTTTAGGGACATACTCTTAATTTTTTCTCAATATTTGTTTTTAGAGACCCAATTATTTTCTAATATATGTTATTAGGGACATACTCTTGAAATTTAATTTTAATGGTTCAATTTTTTCACAATATTTATTATTAGGGATGTACTCTTAAAATTTAATTTTTAAATATTTGTTATTAAGGTTCTAATTTATTTTCTTATACTTGTTATTAGAGCCTAATTTTTTTCTTTCTAATATTTATTTTTAGAGATATACTCTTATAATTTAATTTTTTTAATACTTATTATTAGTAATTTTTTAATACTCATTAATAGGGTGTACTTTTAAAATTTAATTTTTTCTAATACTTATTAACATAGGTCTACTTTTTTAGATTCGCCCTAACGGAACGAGCCTGCTCTTCTCCGACGACCACAGCTCTTGTCCGGGTCCTTGCGTGGTGGAGGTTTGAAAGTGGGTGTGAAATGAGATCTGTCTCTTCCTCTTTGTTTCTTTTTCTTTTCCGATTTTGTCTTGGCCGATTTTATCTCTGTTTTGCAAGCTTTCGACTTGGAGGAGTGCTCCGTCTCGCTTTCTGTCGGTGAGTTGCGTTCACTTAATTTTGGATTTCGATTTTTTTTCAGTCCATCTGGTACCGACGATGTTTGATGCTTGTCGCGGTGTTCTTATGATAGTCTTTTTTCTATATTGCTTCACTTAATTTATGCTTTTGTGTCCCCATAAATGATATGCAAGTGAGGATTTGGATATGTTGCCTTTTCTCTCGTCTTGATTTTTTTCGTCGGCTCTTATCGTCTCTTCCTCATTCGGGTTTCTTGTATTGTTCTTTATTTTATTTTTTTTGTTTCTTGTTGTCTTGTTATGTTTTCTGCCTCTGTGGAGTTCATTTGGATCCCTTTCCGCGGTAAGTTCTTTATTTTTCTCTGTATTTCTTCTATTTGTTATCTGCTTGCATTTCTGATCGTTGTTTCAATGAATGTCGGCATCTTATGTTTAAAAATAAAATAAAATGTCTAAATTCCATTCTTAAGTGAAAGCAAAGAGGTTTGAGTAACGTTGAAAAAGAGAGTATAAACTCATTTGCATGGAAAGGAATAAGAAATTGAGAATGCAGTCTAAGGCTTTAAGCTATATTAATATTATAAAGAGGAGAATTCGATTTGTGACCTTTACTAATATAAAGCTGAAATAATTTGAGGTGAAGTTAGAAACAAACCCACATCAATACAATGGCACTGATATGTCTTGTTTGTTCACTGCAGAACATATGGTTTTTGTTGCCGTGGGAGAGAATGACTCCCACAGCTTACAAGGTGAAAGGTGTTTCAACACCAGTGTGGTGAGATTAGACGGCTCAGTTTAAGGGCGGACACAAGATTTAATGTTACGGAAAAACTAATAAATTTTTTGGGAGCAAACATATAAAATTTTAGGGGTAGAAATAAAATTTTAATAAAAAATACATAAAAAATTTTAAAAAATCTAAATCACACGAATTTCAAATTTTTAAGGAGACGACAGCCCTCTCTAGCTCCCCTCAGTCCATCCATGAGTGAGACTCATTTTCACTGCAGTTAAAACCTTCGGATTATTTTTTGTTCTTAGGTCACCGTTATAATTGTGTTTAAATTCAAACACACATTTCATAATTAATTTTAATCTTACTGTTATGCATTTAATTTCACTATTACAATAATTAATCGTATTATTGCTATTATTTTTAATCTCATTAAAAAAACTTGTATTTACATAAGGTGATTCTTGGTTTGGTTCCATGTGTATATGATATTAATCCAATTATTACACCCAAAATTAGTGGGATTTGAATTGATCCGCCTTTAATTACATACGCAGGTGGGTTGCCGATAAGGCCAGAAGAATGCAAATCGTGGAAAGGTTGTAGCTTGAATGGACATGACCTTCTCAAATTCCTTCCTTTTTCTTGTAGGTAGTGCAATGTTTTAAAAATCAAATCCAAAGTCAAATAGATCGTATTTTTTATTTTTCGAATCAATCGATTGAAATTTAATTTAATATTAAAATAACATAAAAAATAAACCTATATATATATATATATATATATATATATTGATAAACAAATCGACTTTATTGCAAAAACAAACACATACAAGACACTAACACATTACAAGAAAATGCATTTTTAGTGACATTGAAAAGGGTCACAAAAAATATTAAATTTAGTTACTAATGTTATTCTTATTAGTGACACACATTTTATCACAAATACATATTTAAATAGTGTTTAAAATATGTTCACTTTCAATAATAAAAAATTAATTATATTTTTAGTTGTAACCATTTCTTAGGGTTTAAATTAATCACTAATTGTCCTTAAAATTTAATAAAGCTTTTGTATTGTGTAGTAAACAAACTTTTAACATTTCATTAGGTCACTGAAATTAATAATCAAATAAAATGCATGGGCTTCAAGGAGGATCAAACCTGGAACCTTTAGGGGGAGAGTGCAATACTTATTCACTAGGCTAGGCAAGAATTTTTTATAATATTTTAAAAGAAAATAGTATATAGGTTAAATTGTAATTGAAATTAATTTGATTTATTTAAAAAATATGTGTTAATTATGGCAGTTAATATTATTATAATAATTTAACTAATTTTTCTATGGTTTCTTATACGAAATACTTTTGTTGAAGAAATTATTTAGAGTTTTTTGAACAAAAACTAAATTATAATTGAATATTTGTTTTAAATTTTCCACAAGATAATTTTTTTTTCTATCATATATTATGCTAAAATTATATATTAGTCTTTGTACTTTAATTTGGCCACTCTAAGTTTTTATACTTTTTAAATTTTAAAATTTTGATCTTGACATGAATGACAGTCTTTAAATATGTTAAGTAAAATTTTGCTTTTAGCCCATTTGTTATACATAAGTTGCTTATTTAATTTTTGTTTTGATCATTTTTAGTCCTTGTAATTTAGTCATATTGTCGGTGTCTTGTTAGGATTAGGATTGAAATTTTAGAATTTGAAAAATATAGGGACTAAAGTTTATCAAAATAGAATGATTAAAACAATAATTTACACATAGTATATAGACTAAAAGAAATATTTGTTATTGTGACAATATCTAATTTGTCATTACTTTTATTTTTTATTGGTGACAAAATTTATCACAACAAAAAGTGAAATTTTAAGTGACAAGTAATTTCATTGTCACAACAAATATCAAATAACAGTGACCACTTCATATATCGTCACTATCATGTGTCAAAGTTTTAGTGACAATGAATTTTGTGTCTCAGTTATAGACTTTCAGTGAGAATTTATTTGTGAAAAATATAATCGTTACAACTACTATTACAGTGACCAAATAAAAATGCATCACAATTACTTATAGTAATAGTGTCACACAAAAAAGTTGTCACAAAAGTTTAATATTTGTGACAAAATTATTCTTAGTCACTGTCAATTTGTATATTATTATAGTGACAAAGAGATGTATCGAGAGAGAAAAAAAGACAAACAAACTCAGACAACAAAAACAACAACAGAACCAGCCAAGAACAAAGAACAAAAACACTAGACAATGCAATCCAGAGAACAAACTGGAAAATAAGTCAGAGAAAAATAGAAGCAGGGGTGAGGCAAAAAAGCCATCAAACTAAACGAAAAATCGAAGCAACTAGAGTTAGCGAAGTTATCAGTTATTGCATGTTCGTCCAAGGGTCATCGGAGCATACGTCACGAGTAGTAATGCAATCTGATGTGTCATCAGCAACAAACACGTCAAGATCTCAAAACTACGAAAGGTGATGTACGGGAAGAGAAATTCGGGCCGAAAATCCAAGAAATAGTCTTTATACAACGAAAAAAGACCTCAACTAACATTGAGAGAGTCAAAACAAGCTCTCGTGGTTAAGGGAAGAGGAAACCAGTGAGAACAGAGAAGAGACTCTCATTCACGTATGTTTTCGCTAATTCACCTCACAAAAAAATTGAAATAAAGTCGTGATTGCCGAAGAAAAACTCTCAAAAGAACAAGTCTATCTGAATACTTTTGAAATGAGTCTACAAAAGATAGTTGCAATCTTTTATCGATAAATTTAGTGATCATTAAATACTTTTATTATACATAAAAGGCATAATGCCTTTAACGTTTGACTGGATAGTCATTTTGGTCTATTTTTTTGAAGTAATTTAACCCTCAATGTTTCATTTTGGGTCAAAATGGCCCCTCTGCAGATTAAAACTGTTAGTCAACTAATACTAAATGACTAGAAATTGTGTGAAAAACCTACATGGCAGTGCACGCCGCGATAGCAGTTTCATATAAACAAATATGTCGACTTTACAGAATGACCCATCAATCAAAAAATAATTTTATAAAATTATATAAAATATTTTTTTCATCTGACGCATCATTCTGTCACGTCATTTTAAGTTGTTTAGCGTCAATTAACTAACAATTTTTATTCATAGAAGGGCCATTTTGACTCAAAATGAAACATTGGGGGGTTAAATTGCTCCAAAAAATAGGTGTTAAAGTGACTATTCAGTCAAACTTTAGAGGCATTTTTTTGGCATTATGCTTACATAAAAAACAATAGACACCCTTGGCCTCTATCTTTTTCTCCTTTTCCATTATTTGCATTTGTCTGATACCTGAAACTTGCTGACATCCCTTTACCATGGGTGATTGCCATTGCCTATTTTTACAACAAGATTTAATATTAAAACCACATTTAAATAAAGAGGATGATGCACTCACAGCGGAAGATTTAAATTGTGATTGTATTCATGTTTTTGATCATGATTACGAATATAATAAATGTTATTACGGTCATTACAAACTGTTATGCTTTATAATAATAATTTCAGATAGTGTCACTGCTGTTTGAATCCTGTTAAAATCCAAAACACAAAGAGGATTGGATTTCATTGTGGGGTATGACTAAAGCAAAGTGACACGGACTGCCAGTTCGAGCTCGAGTCGCATGCACAATTAGCTGCCCAAGGGGTTCTGATAGAGGAATTTAGCTTTAAGAGACCACCAAACTTAGCCCGGTCCATGGAAGATTCTGGAAGACTTAGTCAAACATAATCTATTTGAATTATTTCAAATAGTTTATTTAGATAATGTTTGAGATAATTAAAGATTTTGTAAAGATATGATCAAATCTCGTCTGTTGATGTAAATCAGTTTTGACCGTCAGATCTAGGAGAACTCAACTTTAAATAGAGGCTCCTTACCTCACTTGTAAATCATTCATCGTTTGAGTAATAAAGGCATTTACTTTAAAATCCTCTGTATTGCTTTTTGTGTTCTTGAGTTTCTTCTTTTGGTTTGCGAGGCCATTCTTTATAGTTTGCTTCCGCTTAGAACGATCTTGCGTTCTTAGTGCCTTGGAAGAGTTTGATATTCGGGAGTGAGAAATTAGGCTTACTTAGTCATTTTTCTAAGGAAAGTTGACTAAGGCCACGCAGTTTGCTAGGTCAAAATTCTATTCCCATGACAGTTGGTATTAGAGCAAGTGTTTGTGGAAGACACTAATTCGAGATAGCACCAAACAAAGGAGAAAATACTGCAGCACAAAATGGTGCGGAGACCCAGGCTACTGAAGAAAAACGGGCAAGTTTGAAAGATATCCTCACGTTTCTAGAGGAAAACGTAACCCGACTTGAAGAATTGGTAAAAGACTCAGATGAGCAACTCGATGCGGTTGATACACACTTCAAGGAGCAAGACAACAAGATACACCATCTCAAGGGAGTGATAGAGGGACTTCTGAGCAATCTGTTCGAGAAGTTGGGTAACAGAGATGATGTACTTGAGGTCGAGTTGGAGGTTGTGAAAATAAAGTTGGAGGAGATGAAGGCAAACATGTCTTTATTCAAGGTTGCCTTGAAAAATGTAGCAGCGCCGCTGTGTACAAGCTTAAGAAGGACATCCCAAAGCTGAAAGAATTCAAGGGGAACAAATTGGCCCAAGATGTTAAGAGCTTTGTGTGGGGCATGGAACAGTATTTTCGGGCAATGAGCATCAAGGATCATGAAAAAAAGGTAACTATTACTTTTATGTATTTAACTGATTTTGCTCTTTTGTGGTGGCAACACAAATGCTCTGAGGAGAAGAGCAAAGACATTCCCATTGCGACATGGAAGGAGTTTCAAGTTGAGTTTAAAGATTAGTTTTATCCGACCAATGCTTAACACGAAGCTCAAGGAAAGTTGCAGAAACTTAGACATGATGGTTCCATTCCAGAGTATATTAGAGAGTTCATTGAGCTCAAGTTTCAAATCCCAGACTTGAACAAAGTTGATGGCTTCTTTGCTTTTACGAGTAGACTTCAGCAATGAGCCCAAATAGAGTTAGAGTGGAGGAGAGTCCAAGAACTTTCCAAAGCATTGACTGTAGCTGAATCCATTGCACGATTCGAAGTTGGGAAATCTAAGTCTCCCAAGCCTCGAGGCAAGGGCAATGGTAGGGAAAACAAGGATGATCATCGATCTAGTGGTGGTGACGAAAAGCCCAACAAGTTTGTCAAACCATGGAAAAAGAAGGAATGAGGACCTATAATGTGCTACCATTGTGATGGTTCACACTTGGTGAAAGACTTTCCCAAGAAGAGTCATCTCGATGCCATCGTCGATGGGGATGATGAGCAAGAAGAAGGGAAATGCAGACTTGGTGCGATTGCCAATGTCAAAGTAATTAAGCTAGGGGTAGAAGAGAAGCCATTGAAGTGTTATCGATGCAAGAGGCCTCATTTGGTGAAAGAGTGCCCGAATTGAGTCAAGTTGTCCAAGGATAAGGACAAGCCCAAGAGCAGTGAGGCTTTGAAGCTTGGTTTGATGTTGCTGAGTTCTGCCAAGTCTAGAAAGGGTCAGAAGCAGAAAGGGTTGATGTACTTAGACATCAATGTTGCGGGTCAAAAAAGAAGTGCTCTTGTGGACACATGAGTATGTCATTTGTTTATGTTGAAGAAAGCTGTCGACAAGCTTGGTTTAAAGGTTGAGAAGTCAACTGGGGTAATCAAGACCGTCAATTCTAGAGGTATTCCAACCGTGAGAGTGGTACGAGGCGTGGAGTTGCAAGTTGGAGAATAGAAATGCAAGGAAACCTTTTAGGTAATTCACTTGGATGACTATGATTTTGTCATCAGTTTAAATTTCCTTGACCAGATTAATACACTTTTTGTCCCTTTTGCCAATTGTGTTTGCATTTTGGATCCTCGCAAACAATGCATCGTCCCGGTTCATCAAGACGCGAGGGTTGAGACTAGGGTGCTGAATGCTGTTGAGCTAACCAAGAATGATGACTTGGTTGCTGCCACTGAGGAGATGACCTTGGAAGGGCTAGTGAAGTCGAAGCCTTCCAAAGACATTGGATCCATTGAGTGTCCACCAATGAGTAAGGTGGATGAGACAATGAGCTTCATGGACAAAGAAGCATCAGTGGGAGATAAGTTGTTGAACTTCAAGGTTAAAGAAGTGCCGATGTTGCCAATGGGCGATGGTGCATCAAACTTTGTGAGGAAAAAAGTATTGATGCGAGTTAAAATAAGTGCCAATCGGAGTAGTCCAAAGAAGGTATATCTCGAACACAGTTATGGTGTTTTATAGTTTGATTTACCTAGTTTGCTGGGTGTAGGGAGCAAAAATCCTAACCCATCAGATGGTGGAGTTGCCAAGACTTGGTAAGGACACAAACAACCTTTTAGAGTTTTGAGAGTCCGTTCAGTGTTCAATATGATAGCGTCCAAGTGTTTGCGAAAGGATCGAAGGGATCCGAGTAGAGGCAAATTGCAACTGGTAGGAAGGGGTTCCTATGATCGAGATGTACGTGGTGGGGCAATGAATGATGTTACATGGCAGATAGTGTTGAAGCGAGCAGTCCTTATGGGGGAAAACCAAGGCAGAGTCGAGTGCTCTTAATGGGGAGAGCAGTCCTTATGGGGGGACAATCGAGCCCGATTTTGAGTTGGAAGCAAGCCAATGTGCGGAAGCGATTCTAGGATCATCCAGTCCAGCTTCATTCCGAAGGCACGATGAGGGCGTCACTAAGTTTGGTGGGGGGATTGACACGGGTCGTCAGTTCAAGCCCGAGTCACATTTACAATTAGCTACCTAAAGGGTTCTGATAGAGGAATTGGGCTTAAAGAGACCACCAGACTTAGCCCGGTCCATGGAAGATTCTGGAAGACTTAGTCAAACACAATCTATTTGAATTATTTCAAATAGTTTATTTAGACAATGTTTGAGATAATTAAAGATTTTGTAAAGATGTGATCAAATCTCGTCCGTCGATGTAAATCAATACCGTCGGATCTAAGGGAACTCAACTATAAATAGAGGCTCCCCACCTCACTTGTAAATCATTCATCATTCATCTTCTGAGTAATCAAGGCATTTACTCTAAAATCCTCTGTGTTCTTCTTCTTGTTCTTGAGTTTTCTTCTTTTGGTTTGTGTTGCGGCCCTTTTTTAAATTTAATGATCAAAATTTGAATTTTAATGAAAACGTTTATTTTTACATTTGATTTTAAAAAAGTGAGGAAAATAGTTAATACTTAAAAAATTGAAGATATATAAAAATGGTTGAAAATGGCGAAATTTTGTCGTATTTTTGAAAACAAAATGTGGGAGTCGCCACCAGTCGTTTTAAAAGGGGTAGACAGGACATCGAAAGTGAAACCAGAGGCAAAAACGGGTTCGAGAGTCGGTTACAAATGAGGAAGGATTAGCACCCTCACTCCGCCCAAAAATTGGTACCAAAAAAGAATTACCGCTTTTTAATACTGATTTTTCCAAATTAAAGTGACATTTAAATCAAAATTTAGTTATACATGCGTGTAAATTTTAAGGGCCCCATTATTCGAGAGTAAACCGAAAGACTACTACCACTACGCTTGGTACTAGCCCCGTTTACTCTCGAATGACAAATGCACCACATTAACAGTTAATATGTCGGTGTGCAACATAAAACATGGTAAGAAAATACGAACAAGGCAACATGGATCTAACATGCATGCAAAACAAAGACAAAATGCATGTACATTGATGTAATAACACATATAAGATATATCATATAAAATATACAATATATATCACATATAATATATACATAGATACATTAAAAACCGAGTATTAACATAAAACTGCATGTATATAATATAATAATATATATAGAAACCATATTATATAAAAACATAAAGACCTAGCGATATATATACGTAAATATATGATAGTATAGCATATAAAAGAAACACACATATTACGTATATGCGTATATATGAACTAAAAAAGGGTGTTATATCATGGCAACCAAATACATATATATAATAACAATCAATACAGACTACTCTATATATACAAACATTCACATATATAGGAGACCGAAATAACATACGAACCGACGAACATTAATCATATAAAATGAGTAAATAAATGAATAAAGGTCTGGAATTAAATTAAAGTAAAAAAGAGTGCTGGAAATTGAATATGCATGATGCAAAGAGGGAAAGAGGTAAATATACCACTGGACAAAGGCCAAATTGAAATAAAACAGAATTTAAAAGGGTGAAAGGGTGATTGAACCATTAAAACCGGCTTAAGTTTGAAATAAGGGCAGAAATAAAAGATCTTGGAAACTTAGAGGGACCGCAGGGAGGTTTTCAAAATGCAGAAGGGTTTAAAAGTTGTTTTGAATACGTGGAGGGACTCCAATGGGATAAACCATTTGAAATAGCAATTTGATTTGGAGATAGGGATGAGATTGAAAACGAAATTAAAAGGACAAAGACTTAGAGCGTAGTTTTGAAAGGCGGAGACCCTTTTGACGCATAATAAGACCGGGGAGGAGGGAATTATGGTGCAAAAAACCATTTTTAAATAAAAGGCTATAAATGATATTTCTTTGGCCAACATCGAACTCTTTTAGCCATTTTGAAAATTTTCAGATAAACACTCCCCCTTTTAAACCAAAGACTCTCTGTTAGGGTTCTTCCTCGCCCAAAAAACACCATGTTGGTCGCCGTTATTCGGCGTCGGCAACCCTAAAAAACCCAAAACCCCCCTCATTTTTTACATTTTAAAACCAGATATGGGGTTTGACCCTTTTTTTAAAAAAAACAAGTAACCCCCCTTTTTATAGAAAAACAGAGGCAAAGTTCTCATTTGTTTCAATTTGAGACCAAGCTCCGATTCCCCCTTTCACCGGCTCACCGAGATAGCACAAAGACCGAGAGGGAAGGTTTTCAAAATGCAGAATGGTTTAAAAGTTTTGAAAACACGGAGGGACACCAATGGGATAAAACCATTTGAAATAACGATTTGATCCAAAGATAGGGATGAGATTGAAAATGAAATTAAAAGGACAAGGACTTAAAGCACAGTTTTGAAAGGCGGAGACTCTTTTGACGCGTAATAAGACCGGGGCGGAGGGATTTATGGTGCAAAAACACCAATTTTAAAACAAGGCCGAGTATAAATGATATTTCTTTGGCCAACATCGAACCCATTTAGCCATTTTGAAAATTTTCATATAAACACTCTCCCTTTTAAATCGAAGACTCTCTGTTAGGATTCTTCCTCACCCAAAAAATGCCGTGTCGGCAGCCTCTTTTTGACACCGACAACCCTAAAAACCTAGAAAAATGCCTCTTTTTGCGTTTTAAAACCAGATATGGGGCTGGACCCTTTTTTAAAAAAACAAGTAAACCCTTTTTTTACAGAAAAACAGAGGTAAAATTCTCATTTGTTTTAATCTGAGACCAGGCTCTGCCTCACCCTTTCACTGGCTCACCGAGATAGCACGGAGACCAAGGATTATCACTGACGAAGGGAGATGAACAACCGTTTCTACGAATCAAAGGTAAAACCCTCACCCTCTAATTTTTTGCCTTTTTCTTTTTCGAATTTACGCATGCAATAAAAAAAGACAATACCTTGAAAATGGTTTTTGTATTTCCTTAGATCCTTCCTGAATGAATTACATCTCCTTAGGGTTTGATTTTTATACCTAATATTACATCAGTTTAAGAAAAATAAATAATCAAATCCTAATAATCCTATTAGTTGTTGCTGTGTACATTTTGGCCGGATTCATGTGTTGCACTGCCACTAATATCTGATCTGTTTATGGTTCTGATTTTTCTGAGACTTTTGATTCTATTTGTATATTTGTGGCTCTGACATTATTATTGTTGTTGCATGTATCACGGCCAGAGAAGGGGACCAAAAAAGGATGGCCGACGTGGCGATAGAGGACAACAGTGACAGCCATCTACGCATGCGTGGTAGGCTATTGGAAAGTTGAGGAGTCGCACGTAGAGAGCTGAGGGATCGCGCGTGGGCTTGTTAGGCTCTGAAAGTTTCTTCGGCTTCATCCAAGTCGTGCGATGAATTCCCGATCCAACGGTCGTGATGCAATGCGACGCTGGGGTAGATGACTATTCCTTAGGGTTCCCTTGATGTTACAATATGGACTGTTAGATCAAGGGCCATATCTAACGACCAGGATTTGGTTGCGTGAGAAGCATAAGATAGGGCATTAGGGTTTTGGTCCGATATTAGGGTTTAATTAATTTTGGGCTCTAAATGGGCTAAGCTTGTAATAAATGTTTTTGGTTTTTTTTAAATATTTGTAAATGAACTTTTAGATGATTTAAACTCGTGTTTTATTTTTTTAGTATTATTTTATTTTTTGTTTTTGTTTAATAATAATAATAATATAATAAGAATAATTTAAATATAATAATAAAATAATATAATAATATATAATGATAGTAATAATAAAAAAGCGAAAGGATAATAATAGAAATAATAATAATATGATAATGATAATAATATAATAGTAATAACTGAAAGTAAAAGATAATAAATATAGTTATAATAATAGTTAATAATCATAGTAATAATACTTGGTAATAATAATTAGACAAATAATTATGTAATAAATATGATGATATTATATATATCTTAGTATTGATAAGGAAAGAAGCCCAAGTTGTTACATTGAATTAAAAAGCCCGGACAAAATTAGTGATTACAGCTGCATTTCTTTGCTCATTCTTGTGTTAACAAGGATAGAGAAAATACTAAAATCACTAATTTTGTCTTACTTCCCTGTTTGAAATCCGAATCACCATGCACTGAAGGTCCTACTGATGGATCAAAAGACTGTTGATAAGCACTGAAGGCTTTGTTGACACCCAAATCACCATGTACTAAAGGTCTTACTGATGACTTATACCGACGGTTTCACTAACAGTCTAAATCACCAAACACTGAAGGTACTACTGAGGGTCTGAAAGGTCAAAGATCGAGCATTGAAGGCTTAATGGATAACCCAAATCATCATGCACTAAAGGTCTTACTGATGACTTGAAGAGTCAAAGTCACACACTGAAGGATTTATAGACGGTCTGACTCATCATACACTGGAGGTATTACTAATGGCCAAAAAAAAGTCCAACATTGAAGAATTTGCAAACAACCTAGCTCATCATGCACTGGTGGTCTTACTGATGGCTAAAAAATAAAGTCAAACACTAAAGGGTTTACTGACAATCTGGCTTATCATGCACTGGAGGTCTTACTGATTTCTAGAAGAATAGAAGGTCAGGCACTGAAGGTCTTACTAACAATCTGACTCGCCATACACTGAAGGTATTACTGATGGCTAAAAATAAAGGTCGAGCACTGGAGGCCATTGATAGATTGAACATCTAACACTGAAGGTTGTCAATTTAGGAACAAAATCATGCACTGAATGCTTTGGTGTAGATCTTGAAGTAACACTTGGAATTTGCTGGCTGGGCTCTTCTCGATGAGAACCCTTAATTTTGCTGGGATCCTACTCATCCACCTATCAAAATCTTTGTTGGGTGAGTTTCTCTCATTAGAAACTCTTGATTCTTTGTCGTGATCCACTTTTCAATAAGTCATGGACTGAAATCTTTGCCTGATTTCACGAAAGCATGGATTGAGATCTGGCTGGAATCTACTTCTTCAATCATGAAGTTATCGATTAGAATCTTTTTAAATCTTTGAATAATTGTAGAAAAAGATAAAATGATTTGATGCATGTGTTAGAATGCCTTTTAACCTAGGGATGTTTAACTATATGATGCATGAATGAATGCCAATTGAGGACCACTTGAGCGAGTCCTGTTCTTCTTCAAGGAAGTCCAACGAAAAGAAATCTTAATCTTGTTCTTTTACTAGGGTTCCAAAATGGCTAGAATACCCCATCTCACACTCAGGTTCAACCTTTCAAAGTGTCTTTTCAAAATTTCCACTATAGACTGCCATTATTGAATTTTGCTTAGCTGTTTAGTTT